>JAKGUB010000377.1:3770000-4177500 GCA_026261675.1 Hippocampus mohnikei
TTCAGCCTCTCAAAAGGAAATATTGTCAGAATTGTGTAGTCCTCCGTGCAAGCATTAGCTTCGTGTTGAATCAGCATAAAACATGACCAAAGCTCTGATTCCACTTGGGGAAAATAATTACTTTTTTTTTCACGTTCCAGACCAAGCCAGAAACTGAATTAGAACTCATTGAAGTTTCTGCACTTTCTACACGGTCATATTGAAATAATGTTCCGTTCTCTAATGAGGGGATGGAAATTTCAACTTTATCCGCTTCACTTACTGCAAAGCTTTGTAACAGAAATTACTTTGACCCTTTTTTTTTTTTGGTAATCAAAATATTCAAGTTATTGAATAGCCGCACTATCTACATGAGAGTTAAAAATGTGAAAATGTTACTAGCCTGTACATTATAAGCGACAGTTTGATCTATTTTCCATTTCCTTAAAGAGGGTGGAAAAAAAACCCGTATCAAATTGCGAACAAGTCCGCAAGACTTCTGTAGCATTTTTGGCGGCATCATCAGTGACAATATTAACATTCCAGCGATTCATGTCAAAGTATTTGATGTTCTGGCAGCGTTTCATTAATGGCTGTAGCAAGCTTTGGCTTCCATTGAGTCGTTCAGCCGGTGCCAGGAACATCTTCAAAAGTTATTATAAAAAAAAAAAAAAGTCTGCGGAAGGCTGACAAGCAGTGTCTTTTCAACCCCGTCGGACTGAAAACGATTCGTTGGCGTGGAAGTATAACCGTTGCCCATCAGCGCTCACATTGTAATCTCATGCAAGGTTGCTGTAGTACGACCTACAGCGAGGAGCAAAGCCGTCGGAATTGCTCATGTGTTTGCAGTTATGCATCTCAACGCAGGAATTCTATCTCAAGACGTTGAGATATGAGCAAGCAGGGGGGAAAAGCTCCAAGGATTCATTCCGAGTCCTCGTGCTCCAAAGAGGATTCCCACCTGGTAGCAATTTAACCCAGTGGAGCAGACCCTGGCGAGTGCAAAAAAAATGAAATAAAATCAAATAAAATAACGTCTGTCGGGAAAATGGTTTCATTTTTCAATCAAATAAATCACGACCTTTACAGAAAATCATTTTTGTCTTTTAATGGCCTCCCTCGCGTTTGAAGTTTGTCGGGGGGGTAGCTCGGCTTTGAAGTCCACGAGGAGGAGGAGCAAGTGTCCCGCTGAGCGTGTGTGTGCGCTTGCGCACGTCCACGTGCACGTGTTTGTGCGAGAGAGGGGCGAGAGTGAGCAATCGTACCGGCGGGGCCTCCTCCACATCCTTAAAACACACTGGAGGTACGTCTCGCAAAAAAAAAAAAAAAAAAAAAAAAAGAAAAAAAACAAAAGAGAGAGACTTACTATGGCATATAATTTGATTTCACGTCAAGGGAGACAAAAACACAAGGAAAACCTTTTCTTGCCAGCAATAATCAGAGTCGTCATCGCGACCGAGCAGAAAGTACAGTAAGCCGATCCCGCGGCAAACTCATCTTTTTCGTCTTATCTCGCAGTCGCGTGTAAAAATGGCCCCGTTGTGGCTGGATGGGAGGTCACGTGCTGGAAAAGTTCCCCGGCCGGTCAAAAGACACTTTGACCCGCAAACCTGACATGCGCTGTATTTTCATATTGTTAGGAAGCGACACAAGAAGGGCTGAAATCAAAATAAGATTGAAATAGCTCAATTATTCGATTTAAATCTGGAAAGCGAACGTTGCAAAATTGACTCGGATTGCGTCCCAAGTATTGAGGATACGTGATGCACACCAGATATAAATCTGCTTTGACGTCGCCGATGATTTGTTGTTCCTCTGAATTTAATTCACTTGGACAGTTTGAGCTTCTGGGAGCTTTTACATGTTTTTGCAGATTGTATTAATAAATGCGACAAAATCTAACAGCCGGAACATATCGAATCCATCCTAATCCCACTGAATTGAATCGTTAAAATTGTGACATCCTTGAATCCTATCGCACCCCGTGTACAGTGAAATTTCTCGACAACAAAACTTACATGGGCGAAAATACCCCCTAGTGTGAAAAAATGTTCATGCACGAAAGCCATTCCCACTTTTCTGCTCGAATAAAAATAAAGAGTACACACATACGTTGTGTGTGTGTGTGTGTTTACATCTGAGATCAAATTTGCTACAGTGAAAAGCCCTCTGTTGTGAAAAAGGTATTGCTGCAAACATGATTTTGTTGTAGAGGAGTTTCATTGTATCAAGAATCGTATCAAATCAGCACAAACCTATCTTCCAAAAGTCAAACAAGAATTCAGAATCCACCCCCCAAAAAATGAAATTATTAAGAATCAAAATGAAGTTCACTGGGCTAAGTCCCAATGGTAGAATTTGATCCGGAGCAGTGACCAGTTTCGCGTATTAAACAGACAAAAACAATCCTTCAAATCCACGGCTCATTTGCGCCCGCTCCTTTTATCTGGTGCGACATGTCAGCGCCGGGCTACATTTTGGCGCTAAGGCCGGAAGCACATTATGGGCCGGACAGATGTGCAAAACGGCACGCAGATCCACACAAGCAACAACTTCTGAGAAGAAAGTACAAACGGTCACCCGAGCGTGTCGACAGACAGGCGACGGACTGCCTTCCCGATGAAGTCTTAAATGTCCCTTTCGAAAAAGCGTTTCCCCCTGGAGCGCTTCCACGACTTTCCGTGCGTACCTTCTTCTGTCCAAGCGATCTGCTTTTGACATAAGAGGCTATTCTTCAAAGGTCTGGGAGCACATCTGCCAGGATGGAGACGCCCTCGCTTGCCTGCCTGTGCTGTGGGAGGTGCGCGGGGGCCACATCCTTGTCTTTCCTGCGCAGATCGAGCGAATTTCCTCCCAATGGCAGGCCTACACTTGCTGCTCGGGATCATATCGGAATATCGTGTGTCTGCCGCACAAAGACCGACTCCCGTAATTTATTGACGACGCGTGTTTGGATGATCCCGAGTCAAGTGTATAGCAGAACGTTTCTGGCTGAAGGGGCTTGTTACCGTTTTGGGGGAAGAAAGGCGAGATTAAAAATATCCCATGAAAAGGAAGAAGTAGAAAGGAGACCGTGAGGAGATAAAACAAAAAAGTAAAATGAGGGCAAACAAAGTCAGGCAAGTGCTTACAGGAAATAGATGTGTTTGGTGGGTAAATATTGAATCAGCAAGACTGTTGCGCTGCCTCCCGCGTTTCCCTCCGAGTCGTCTGTGTCAACAGCAAACAGACGCTTTCACCTTCACTCCGAGGCATCAAAACATAACACGTCAACACACTTGTTGACCCGAGCGTCTGAGTTCGACATCGGCAACACAAAAAGAACGCCGCCGAAAGCCTCCGACCGGCGGCCCGTGCGTTCCTTCGCCTCGTTTGGGCGGACCGGTCGGGCGGTCATCGGTGGGAATCCAATGGCGATTCTTTGGGGTAGGTTAGGGTGCGTTTGGGCCTGCAGTGATTTAAAATGCCTGAAGGGAGCCTGCATTTCCTCCTTTCTCTTGATCTTGCGCCTCTTTCTACGCAGTCTCTTCCATAGAATGAGCCATTAGCAGAGTTTCTGGGTCACGGAGTGACTATGTGTCAGTCTATCAAGGATTGATTGGAACTTTTTTTGTCTTTTCTTTGTTTTTGAATGTCATTTACATCCGACAACATTGCCAAAACAACTATATTGTTCATACAAAACTGCAAAAACCACTTAAAATGCTGCACACCGCATGCTAGGCCAGTCGTCAGGCACGTTAGCTTGTCGGCTAGCATCGCTTCTTCGTCTTTTCTTGTTCTCGCTTCTTGCTCGTTCTGCATGATTAGCAACCACTCGTCCTTTTTCGGTGATCACAATTCTTGTAAGAAGTTTCGCCGCGCTAGCTATAGCTCGTAGCCGAGGCGTAGCAAGTTAGCGTCGCGCCTCCTATTCCCCCGGTAGTTCCTGAGCCGCCGGAAAAGAAGGGAGAACGGATGTCTGTTTGACGATGACTCACAGCCAGCTAGCGGCTCTTCCGGCTCAGACGTGGTTGAAACCAATTCGATAAAATGATACAGATCACTTAACTGGTTAGACATGATGCTGAATGCCACGAGTGTTTGTGTGTCTCGACTAAATAATCCAGAGGGTTCATATAAAAAGCCTATTCGGGTTTAAAAGTCATCTTCAACGGCATTGTTTCTTTCAGTCAGCACATGCCTGGAATTTGTGTGCGCATGTGTGTGTGTGTGCGCGCTTATCGGTTAGATTTTATCTTGACAGCGGCTGATCAGTCAACGTCGCGGACCGTGAAATTCCTCGGTCTGACGTCTGTCGACAGTTTGGGTGCAAAAACAACACGAGGACCGCCGGACTTCTGAGCTGGAAAAACTGTGTCACCTTTTTCCTCGGCTGTGTTACTTCAAAGTAAAGAAAAAAAAAAGAACTATAATGCGTGTAATAATTGTGATGACACGTTACATGATGCTGAAAAAGGTTTTTGTGTTCAAAAGCAGCTTACTTATCACGCGTTTTGTGTGTGTTTATTGTGACACGCATTTACACTACAGGGGACATTAGTGTGTGTGTGTGTGTGTGTGTGTGTGTGTGTGTGTGTGTGTGTGTGTGTGTGTGTGTGTGTGTGTGCCGGTGCCAGAAGGCTGCGAGGAAGAAGGGGACGACAGCGCTGCTTTCATGTGCCTCCGAGCACAGATCCCAGCGCTCCAACAGCTGTTTGCCTTGCCCCGTAAACTGAATCGAAAAGGGGAAGGGGGACACGGACACGCAGCGAAAGAAAAGACGAGCGTGAAATGAAGGCGAAGAGCCCACAAAGATCAAATCTAAAATTAATTACAATGAGAGGAAAAAGGAAAGATATCATCAGAAACGGATGCTGCCCGGCATCGTGGACGTCCGTTTTCTTGAGCGCTAATATTATTGTATGCGGGGGGTTTTGTGTGTGTGTTCCTCTTTTTTTGGAGGGGGGGCGGGGCATACATTAAAAGAAGGACAAATCACAAAGACTTGTGCTCTCTTACCAAACGACACACAACGGCCATTTTCAGCAGGAATACAGTTTGGTCCCATTGCCAAAAGCGTTAAAGTGGACGTGAATTGATTACGCCACTGCTCCACACGGCACAAACAAGACACCCTGACATCCCGATTGCCGACGACTGTGCTGAAATAACATCATTTGAACTCATTCAGTACCAGCCAATTCTGGACCAAGTCTGAAAAGACGTTTAAAAACGTCTTTGGGAGTGAATGAGTTCATTTGTCCGGAAAACGGACAACAAATACTGTATCTTTGGCGTCAAACCGAAAACCAAATGTCTTCAAACTCAAACAAAATTCTTCCCATTCGTCTCTGAACTTTCTCATTCCTCCGAGGGATCGCGTTCTCAGGGCGGCGAATCGACCGCAGCTGTCCGACGTCGTCTTTGAACACCAAGTGATGAGGCCCCAGCTCGAATGAGAGGCGAAACTTCTTCCGAGCCAACCGAATGACCCTGAGAATCCTTCAAGCTCCTCCAACGCCTAACGTGAGCGCAAAGTAAAGCAAGGCCAAAAGAAAAACCCTAAGCGAGCCCGCGCGCCCGTTGCCCTCGCCGAGCGCATGATCGCTCATTTTGAGGAGACAAAGTGCCATCCAGCCCAGAGCTGCGAGGTTACGTGTGGCAGCGGCTCCCTTAAGAAACGCTGCCAAGATAAAGCCGGTGGCCCCATAAGCTGCGGCCCAGCCGAGCTCTTTTCGCACTTTAGCGCAACACAGCCTGCCATTGTGCCGCGGCTGAAAAAAGCGCATTAGCTGCTGAGAAAAGGGCTTTCCCTCCGAAACCCCCCTCGGACAACAAGCTTGATAATTCAATCACTCTCCCAGGCCGAGAATCCATGAAACCGCTCGGAATCTTTTTTTATTTTTTTCCTTCCTCAATCGTCTCCTCCATTAGCTAACCGCCCGATATTTTGATATATGCCGTCATTCCTGGCGCTTATCAAAGGACAATAGAGGAACGGCGCCGAAGGGAGAGTCATTGACATTTGAATGCACGCGGCGCGGGTGAATTATGACACGGCGCGATGGGTGTCGCATAAAGGGCATTAAGGAGATAGCGATATATATTTGTGTGCGGAAGGGGGGGGAGATAAAAGGAAGGAGAAGGAGGTCAGCGTGAGAGTGGGTTGAAGGAAAGGATACACGCTGAAGGAGCGAGGGGGGGGGGGTAGATGAGTTCTTATCACGTTACCCTTGTCTCGACTTCTTCACAGGGCCTTTGAAGAGAAGAGCGAGAGAGGGAGAAAAAAAAATAAAGATACCCTCGCTGGCACATCGGTCTGAGATTTCGACGATGCCAGTGTTTACCCGACGGAGCGCCGCGCGGCTGCTGGCGACACAAAGCGCACGTATGGATTTTCCCCGTCCGTGCGAATGTTCGCCATAGATAGCGTACGTCCTCGTATTCCTCATAGAGCGCGCCGCGCGGAATGAAGCCGTCCGCCGGATTACGGGGAGACAGCTCTCGCAAAAGTGGGGGCCTGGGATTCGCGCAGGCGGCCGCGGATGTGACCAAAAAAAAAATGTCAAAAGAAAGACACAGCAAGAGATAGAAAGAGGAAAGGAAACACAGAGAAAGGGGGGCTTAGCGAGCGCGACCACACTCGCCAAGCCACTCGGGGATAAATCCTGCGGTTAGGATCAAGTATTCCGGGCAGGGCTTTGGCCCCAGGTTCCCTTCAAGCAAATGGAAAATAACAGGCTGAGAGTAAATAGGTGGCCGGGTAATGATAGCTCTGTCAAGTTCTAAAGTGGAGAAAGGCAAGAGTGTGGAGAGAAGAGGATAATAGGGAATGAAAGAGCAAAGTGTGGGCCAACGCAACGCGGTCGGGGATGGCGAGGAGGACAAATAAAACAAAAAAGCGCTACGGGGAAGGTTTGAGGTGCTATTAGGGGAGAGGGATGTCTCGCACGACAAGAGGCCAAAAGGGAGAGCGGGAGGACGCGGTGACACCGTTTCTCGTGGAAGCCTTGTTGGGAAGAAGCTCGCTGGCGTTTTTTGGGCAAGGCCACATGTGTGGATGCACGTGTGAGCCTCGGGCTGCAATTCCGGTCGGCGCTTTGAGAGATCGACATCTGGATCTCGGTCACCGCTCTCATCTCACTCTGAAATCCTGAGCTCCCTTTTTTTTACGATTAAATCGACATTTTGTGGGGAAATCATGAGAGGTGGGCATTTTCTTTTTTCCCAGATGTGGGCAGTCTATTCGGCGCTAGTTTCAACGAAGCTCCTGAAACCCAAGGTGAGTGCGATGAGTGTTCCCGCCAGTGCACGGCAAATGATTGACACCTCTTCTGTCCTGTCAGGCTGTCTATCTGTGATTGGTTGATTTTCTTGGACAGGGCAAATTAGAATTACAAGATGGAGCAAGGGAGTACTAATCCCCCCGATCTTTCTATTTACGTTCAATTGTCAGGGTTATAATACGACAAAAATGTATTTTTTTAAACTGCAAACTCCCTCTTATATAAACTTCACCTCTGTGTTATGCTTCATTGCAACACAAAATCTTAGCGGTTGGTGTTTTTTTTTTTTTTCACGCTTATCTCTCTATTCAAATCACTTGTAACCGTACCTAGCCATCCTTGAGCACAAGCGCACGTGTTCAAGATCATCATCGGCAGCTCCCGACAGCGTGTTTAATCCATTCTCACCACTTAGCCGATGAAGCGAATGAGTTGAATTTACGAGCCGGATAAGCTTCTTTCTTTTTCTTTTTTCTTTTTTTTTTTCCCCCTCTCGGCGCATGCGTTGTGCCCGTCACAATAGAACACGAGGAGATTTATACAATAATATACATTGTATAAAAGGATGATGTATTATATATTGATATATATATATATATATATATATATTTTTTTTTTAGTTATTTGTATGTATGTATATATTATATATATATATATATATATATATATATATATATATATATATATATATATATATATATATATGCACCATTTTTAAATAATTTGTATTTATTTTAATAATTTTATTTGTATCGGGTCAACATATTGCTTTATGAGGAACCAGCCAAAAAAAGGCTGGGGACAGCGGAACCAAGAGTGTCACTTCATTTTTCAAGGTTCCAATAATGCTCCAGTTAATTAACGTGGTCAATACGCGAGATCGGTTGGATTGTGAATGTGGTCGGCGCGGCCATCTTTAATAAGCTTCCGTTCCTGCTATCGGACGTATTGGCAGCCTTGGAATGGCTTTCCAATAATGACGAGCGCCTCCTCCGTCGGGGTTATTCGCCATGAATCGGCTACCGCGTCGCCCGCTAACAAAGTGCTTAGGTCAATGACATAAGACGGCGTTTGTGTACACGTGCGCGTTGGACAGCTGCCAACGGGGAGCACCTCGCACGTTTTTCTCAGTCATTATATCCCAATCAGAGGGGCATTGTGAGCTCAAGTGTTTGTATATTTTCGCCACCCATGAAGCGCGCTCGCGCGTCCCCCTTGATTCGGGCGGACCACCGAGGCAGAGAGGAACCACCTGTCCATCCAGGAAGCAGCGCGCACACGCTCCTAGCCAAGATTAGCATATCCATATTTACTCACGGCTGGTGCGTTTCTCTGCGGGTTTCTTAATGGCTTCACTTCCTTAAGGTCTGAAAATACCCTTTCATATTCCTCCACCTGGCCAAAAAGCACATTTATAAATGTGATTTGGCCCTCTAACAGTTTTTTGGGAAAAAAATAAATAAATAAAAAAGAGCTTTAGCGGTTCTGAGAAACGCTCGAGTGGCGAGCAATTACAGAGGCCGCCGAAACAAGCGCAGCCTGTCGAGGGGGAAGCCAATTAGTCCGGCGTGGCGGCAGGTAGCGAGCTGGCTGCACTCTTTATGATCCCTCAAAACACCATGCTAATCTAATAGCACGGTGACAGACAACGGAAGGCATTAACGATAAGAACGGGATCAATAGCCCAGTTGGGTTATTGCCTGCTGGCTCTGTTTTCATCAGGGCGAGCGTCTCCAAAGGGTTTTTAATTGAAAACGCCGGTGAACGTTGCGCCGATTGTGTGTAATGAGACATTTGATTGGCTGTGTAATAATATTTGTTGAAGTTCGATACCAGCGCGAGGGTTCCCCGTTGATGATCCCCCCCCCCTTAAGCAATCAAGCTCCAGGCAATAAATGCGATATCAATACCCGCTCTCGAGTGTAAGCCGAGCTGATGATGACGATCGGATAATGCAAAGGCGTCAGCGAGGATGCTTGAGGTGGTAAAAATGCTGAGAAATAGCAACTGGGGAAGAGTACCAAAGCCTCTATTAACCCTTGTTCCAAATAATGCCTCGATTGTGTATGGCCAAGGCGGATGGAGTCACAGAAGAGAGTGAAGGTTATATTTTCGAAAAGGAATTCCTTCGACTCTTTTAAATGCAGCGCTACGCCTCGCTGTTTAAGTCCGAGCGGGCCCATTCGAAAGCACGGGCAAAGCTAAAGATCAGCTGCGTACAATCATCGAGGCCGTGGTGAACAAGTTGTTAACATCTTGACACCAACGGAGGGGAACAAGGAAGTCGGAACGCTGCGCTCGACTGAATTTGAAAGCGAATGCTGCCCGAGCCGGCTCCACTTTGAGGGGGGGGGGGGGGGGGAACAAATGGAACTGTGACAAAATGTCAATCACTTGAGCCATGGCAACCAAATAAACAACGGCGTGTGGATGGTGCGTTTCCAGAAGTGAAGGCCAAAGAGGGAGGGTGGGGGGGGGGGCGGATTTGAGAAGAATGACACCCAGCTGAGCGCAGATCTCCGCTAAGGAGAACCAATGCTATTTTTTTTTCTGCATCAGTGTAGACCACTGCAGAAAGCGTCTTTTTAGCGCTAAATTGCATTCATGATCACATGACCATCACGTGAGCCACTAGGCATCCTTCAACTTTGTTTGTTTTTGCTTTCTATATGGCGTAAAAGGCATTTCGGGATCAGTTCAAATGAAATATGAAACAAGGACGGACGGTCGGACCAACCGATGGATCGACGGACCGTTAAAAATCTGCAATCGAGATCCAATACAATCTTCACATTTTTATGTAGATTCGTAGTTTCCCGATTAATCGTCTAAGTCGATTTACGTCAGCGTGCTAACCAACAGACCAAAATAACCTCCTTGGCAAAAGCTACCAAGCCGATTGCAAAAGTTGAAACAAAACAAAGCAAAAGTCTCCCGGAGATGATGATGCGGCACAATCTGGCGGGAAACAAGGGCGCACGTCAACGTTCCATCCATTCGCCGCCTCCAATCCGACGGAGCGCAAATCCCTCTTCTCTGCAACGACAGGCTTGGCACCCTTGTCTCTCTTTTGTCACTTTTCAGCAGCGGATTGGCTTGGCGGGGGGCTTAGCCGTGCCGTTTCCGTGTCACGTGGGAAGGCGCGCAGGCAGATAGGTGGGCATGTGGGGGACTTCTGCTGACTGATACGTGACTGGCAAGACTCGGAGAAACACGCCAGTGTGAGGGGCCATCGTGATGTTTGCGCGCGTGTGTGCGTATGCGTGAAGCAGCTGCGGTGTCCTAAGCTCTCTGCCGTTTACTGACAGGAAATGTTTGTCCAGGCTTAAGGGAGGGAAGCTAGCCGCCCCGTATCGCAAACACTGGGAAAGTGGCCCAAACATGGTTCAGCAGCCCTAACTTTGTCTGAGTTAGCGCACGGCTGCGGCGACATTTCCTTTTGGAAAGAAAGAGAGAGAGAAAAAAACTTTCTCACCTACTTAGACGAGAAACTTTGCGCGACAGTTCCGCGGCTTATGATTGACTGCAAAAAAAAAAAAAGGAGTTGGCAACAATGATCATATGTGAGAGGTTTATTCCGGGAGCGCTTGCCAGTTTTTGTCTTTTCGCAATGAGCCGCGCTCCGCTCCGCTCTGCCTGTCCTGCCTGATGTTGTTATTTATATATGTGTGTTTATACGTGTGTGTGTGTGTGTGGGCTCATAAATTAAGGACAGCGCTGGAGGCCCTGTGAGCGCGTGGGGGCGTATATTTGTGGCTGTTTACCAACACACGTCTGTCAGGCAGGACCGATCCGCACGGGGAGGAAAGCGTCTTTTCTCCGAGAAGCTCACGTGTACGACACGCGTGTCACACGCGCGTCACAGAGGTCGAGCGGGGACAAAGGGAACTGAAAATTGGACTTACTGGCTGGCGAGGGGGTACTGTAGCCGCTGAGAGGAAGTCCTGGCAAGGCCGGAGGCGAGAGACTCCCCAACATGTGCGGGAAGAAGTAGGAGTAGGTGGGCATCGGGAAGCCGTTGAGGTGCGGGCCCGGCATGGGGTTGCCCTTCCCGGCCATGACGCGTGTCGCTCACTGAAGAAAAGCCCTTCGCAGTTTGTAACCGAGCCAAAGGTGAGTCAGTGTCGTTCACCGGTCTGCTTTAATCCCCCATGGGAATGCTGGATTAGCGCATAATCCAACAGAGTGCCTGGCGAAGGTCGCGAACTAGTCGCCGGATGTCAGCGAGGTTCAAATCCAGTTGAGGGCTCAGTTAGTGAGGAAACAATGGTTGAAATTTAAAAAAAAAGTTTTTAAAAAGGAGCTCCGGGGTGCCGCGCGGGCTTATAACGAGGTCATGGTTCTTCCAGTCCCGACGGGGTGCGGGGAAGAGGAGGTTGCGGTCCGAGGTGCCGATAGTGGTGATGCCGACGTGAGTGGTTGCGCGCTTCCTCGATGGGGTTCCTTTCGGGCTGGGATCACATGACGCTCTCTCGGGATGGGCCTCCCCCTCGCAGCCTCTGTCGAGAAAAACGAAACAAACGGAGGGGGGGGATGATTCGGTGCCGCGGCGACGAGGTAAAGAGATTGTTTCCCTTTCCGCCGGAGAGCTTGAGCTAAAGAGCGCTTTTGTTTTGACGCTAATTAATGGTAATGTCTCATCTGAAACCTTACGAAAACAACCCATCTGCCTTAATTACCTAATGGGGTGTTAAAACCGCGAGGAGAGCAGTGGGCGCGCCGTGTTTCCTCGCAGCTTTTGCGCGCCGCTCATTAACGGTGACAGGCTGCAAAAATAGCGCGGGAGACGAGCGAAAGGCAGGCAAACGCAAACACAAAAGAAAAACTTGGCTAATTACGCCAGTTGCCGAAGCCAGAGGTGAGACCCAAGGTGCCACTCTGGGACCACTGGAGATTTGTTACTGCAGAGTTTTTTTCAACTTCCATAACAAAGACAGAGAGTTGTTCTCGGCGCAGATAGAGCGCCGGAGAACGTAATTGCCATCAAGAGGTACACTGACACCCCGGCATAAACAAGATGAAGAGAGTAGCGGGGATTCAAAACAGCTTGTCACAACACAAGCGCCGTTTATTCCCTCCCGTAATGAGCCATTTACGAGCCGCTGAGAGGTAAACTGGAATTATCGGTCGGAAACAAAGCAAAGGGGGGAATGTGTCTTTGCATGAACGCTGTTGCGCAAGAATGCGGCGCCGGGGCATGAATCACACCAGGACATCACGGGTGAACTCTCGGTAAAGGGAGAGGGGTCAAGGCGGACGTGTCGCCACCTGTTTGGCGCGCACAAAGGGCCGCCGTGCGGCAGGCGAGAGGCGCGTACGGCAACATGGGTGGGAGAGGAAAACCCATCGGAAGCGTCAGTCACAAAAGCTGCAAAAGTCATCCAATTCAAATGTCGGACTGTAGAAAACGGAAGGATGGATCAACAGGTTATGCGATCCACCATTTTTTTTTGCACCTGTCAACCATATTTCCAGCGGCGACATACATAGTTACAACAAGACTGATGTGTCTGTTTTCGGTGCATGTCTCTAATAAGTCGCTTCATCAAACCGAGAGCTGACTTGATGGGCTTCCACTCACAGACTTATTCTCATTGATTGTTGCGCGAGAGTACTCTTGTCACTTTGTCATTGTGAGCCGGCGCTGGTGCTGCTCCGGTCAAGCCAAAGACTGATTTTATATTAGGCGGAAAGCTTAAACAGCATTTTTTTTTTTTTTATGATAACCCATGGGAGATGGTGATCGTGGTATTTGCTTTTAAAGGCCGCCCTCTTCGCTGAATAGCCCCTGCCATTAAATCACAAGTGAGCCGGGTCAAGAAACACACACACACAAAAAAGCCTGCAAGGTATTTGCTTTCCAAGCATCCATTTTTGGAAATACCGCCCCCAACATTGCACGTCATGCAAAATTCATTAGAATAGTCGACACCCGGCGAGTGATGTAACGCCATCTATATGTTCATGTAACGACCGGCGGCTACGTAGACGCTCGAGTCGTTCAACAAGGCGCGAGTTCTCACTGGGTCAATGGGAGAACTCCGGAGCGGCGAAATGGGCTACTTTCTTCCCCATTCTCATGACAGCGACTTGTGTGGCCGCCATTGGAAGCCGCCGCGAGTGATACGCCTTTGTTGTGGCCAAGCAGCAGCAGTAAATAGACGGGGCTTAACGGCACGCCCTGACAACTCAGAGTGGGAGGCGACCCCAAATTTTTATTTATGATTTTAACACACTCACACATGCAGAAGTTAAGAAAAATATGTTTTTTTAAATTGTCAATTAAAATGGCAATTAAGAAGATGAAATATTTCTATTTCCGACGGGATTCTTTTTTCTCCGCCCCCCCCTCATGAGGCAATTGTAACAGTGCAAAACTATTACTCAAACCTCTAAAAAATGTTGAATAATATTGCCTCTAGTAATAATTTTAACTGTAAATATAACACAACCTATGATGGAATCACAGCTGAATGTCATTTCAATTGACACGAAAACATTGCCCTTCAATGAAAATGGCCGAAAGAGCAACTTTCGGAGCAACGAGTTGGCATTTTCAGTCAGGGCGCTCTCAGGTCAAAATGCCATCCAATGAGATGAAAAAAACAAGGTGGATCTTCTGCTTGATTTCAATTCCATCATTGCAATATTAATACAATTTCCGTGTGGCGGCTAGCGAGGACGCATCGAAGATATTATCCTCCAGAAAAGTTTTCACTTGACTTCCCCTTTAAGGATGTGTCATACTATGCGTCTGCCCGCTTTTATCTATTGGTACCAAACAGTAGCGAACCTGCAGATGATGAATGCCGCCTAACCATTTCCTGCCAACGTTGTTCTCTCCGACAGCAAAAAGATGCACACTGTCAGCGCATTCGGCTACAAGAATATAAAAACCTCTTTACACACACACACACATACAAAGCTCCATCTTTGAATCTCTTTCACCCGCACCGCCCCCTCGTGTGATGTATGCGTTCTGTTTGATCGGGCTGACGCGCAAGGTCACAGATACAAGGGGAGAAGAAGAAAAGGAGCTGCTGCTGTGTGCATTATGCTGAAGCGCCCGCCGGCTGCCAGTGCTAAAGATGTCAAGGGCGACGATTGTGTCGGAAATAAAGATGTCCGGCAACGAGCATAACAACAAACATCAACTTTGGGTTTCCTGCAGCATCTCTCAGTTGACTGACCGCCACGTGATTATATTCCTTTAAAAGCGCAAATATTCCAAGCGGCGTAACATCGGATTAACGTGTGCGACTGCGATTCAGCCTATAGTTTGCTCGAGGGTTGGATTCATGCATCGAGTGGACTACTTTGCAAAGAGTTCCAACTCAGCGGTGTCTATTTTTAAAGCTTTATCTTTTACCAGCACGTGCTATATTCATTTCAACATATGTAGTAGCCATTAAGTGCACAACTGTATGACGGTTAGCTCCAGGGAGAGCCTGAGTGATCGCTAACAGTGAGGGGGGGGGGTAAACAAACAATCTGGGTCACTTGGTCTTAACTGTGGTGGTGGCATGTAACAGCCAGAGAGGCGGAAGGTTCAGAGGTCGCGTGGCACGAAGAGAGCCAAATTGCTTGTGACAGCAAACTTTGAATTAATCATCGGCCAAGCAGCAAATGGCAGAGCGAGGTCGGGGGGGTGGACGGGCGGACAATACGGCGAGCGCAGCCACGGGGGACGGCGAATGCGACGCATGACATACAGTCGTGGAGGCTGGTGCGTGCAGAAACAGACGCACGCCGTGCACAACGCACGTCGAGATGGTCGCGCACACACACACACACACACACACACGCATGCACGCATGACTCCTTCCTGGATGGAAATCCAAAGTTATTTTCATTTTGAACACAGTGCTATGAATCTCTACCTGCAGAATTTATGAATAGAATATAATTCTGACCCCAACTGACAAAAAAATGTTTTTTTTTTCGAACGTGACAGGTGGAGTGTGTTACCGCGAGCAGGTGCGATAACATGCCTGTTGCCGGACATTAATCCCGGGTATGAACTGATGAATGAAATATGAAATATTGTCCGTAACTTTTAGACCGACATCTGGCGATACTCTCGTGAGAGGACGTTGCGAAACGAGCCGGATGACTTTGAATTTCACTTTGAAGGCTTTAAAAGTGTAAGGCAGCGAGCTCTCCTGGGGAACACCAAAGGCTGTCAAGCTCGCTCGTGGATGTGAATCTTTTTCCATGTGCTCCATCCCCAGCCATGTATGGGCTTTTGCAAAGGTGCCGGTAATGGAAGTCGCTCGGGCGCGACGCCTTCAAATTTTCATGAGGAGCGCTTGGTGCGCTTTGAATACATGTCGCGAGTAAAATGCGCCAATTCGGTCGCGAACGTGCACGCGTGTTTGCAAATATCAACATGTGTCGAAGCGAGTGAGCATGTGTGTGTACAGTATGTGTGTGTGTGTCTCGTGTCACCTTGGCATGCCGTCTATCTGCCCTGTGGGAGAGGGGAGGGGGCATCAAACTGTACTTTTCATGCTCAGATTTGCATAAAAAGTAGACCACGCTGCGACAAGTCTCTCGCGCTGTATCTCAGCTCATGTTATGCAAATTATTCAGGCCAGACTGGCCACGCTAGGATCACTAAAAGTCGTGGACTGGGCTTGAGCTACAAAGACGGTGGGCAACACTCTTTCCTATTTCCCAAAATGTGTATTTATTTTTTGTTGTTGTTATTCAATAACTCGTAGCATGATTCTTGTCCCGCGCAGAGCATCACTTCGAGCAGCCCGACACTTTACGGGTGAGAGAGCAGCAAGCTGGGGCAAGGGGAGGAAGGTGTGGCGCGAGGAGGCTTAAAGTGCGCTAAGTGCACATCCAAGCCAGTGAGAACCGTCAGCTCTTTTGCCAAGCCCCCCCCGCCCCCCCCCCCCACCCTCTCCGGCGGGTTGAATCTACTTGTCAGCGAGGCAGGCAGGGTGACATTTGTGCCTCACCTCAGAAAGGTCAGCCGCTAATTATCTCAAAAGGCCAGCAAGCGGCGGAGCTGCGAAGAATAAAAGTAAAACCTGTGGATGAGTCACAAGCATGTGTGTCAGGATTCCAGAGGGTTGTTGCTTCCTTCACGCTAAATGCGCGCCGCCCGTGTGACTGTCCGAGCAGAACTTGGCCATCTGTACACCCGCTGGATACGATAGGGCCTCTTTAGATTTTTTTTTTTCTCTGCAACTTTCCCTTCCTTTCCTGTCCTGTCAGAACAAGATGACCCCTGAAGTACCTGAAGGGGCGCCTTTGTGAATTCTAAAAATACCTTGAATGATTTTTTTGCATCGGTTAGTCCTCACAGATTTTTTTTTTTTTTTTTAATTCAGGCGCAGTATGATTTGCACATACTGTATGTGACTTAATCCCGCTCTTGGTGTGTAGTCAAGATGGGGCGCCAACTCAACAAGTCCCACATGACTCTTTTGTGCTTATCAATATCAAGCTTAAAAACAAAACAAAAAAAAAAACGATTAATCAAAAGGAGCGGAACACAACATGTCGTATTTGCATTTCGGGCTACCCACTGTAACCATTCAACTCAGTCAATATTTGCAGGCAGGCTATGGTTACAGAAAGCTCCCACATGCACATAAACACATGGGCCTGGAAGGTACACACGCACACACAAAAAGTCCCACTCGCGCTCAAAGGAGGCCAGAGATACAAAAGGGCCATAGATCACTGATACGAAGGGCCCGCGGCAAGCTCCTTGTGTCTCACTTCTTTTTTTTTTTCTCTTCTGGACATTTTTCCAGCGCTGTAAAAACATGAAGGGCTGGGCTCGATTGTTTACACAGCTGGCTCCGCACAGCGGCTTGCTTAATATGAAATATGAAGAGAGTAGAGAGGTGAGAGGGGGGGAAAGAACTCGGGAGGAAAATGGCGACCGGAGCCAGGATAAAAGGGCGGGTCTTTTCGACCAATTATTCCAGCGCGGTATTAACGCCAACAAAAAGTCGAAGATAACATCATGCATATGGGCCGCAGGTATTATTGTTCTCTTTCTACATGATGTGACTTTGCATATGCAGGCTGTTGCTGCGAACGAGCTAACCCGTTAGCCACTCTGCGCGTTGGGCGATTGGGCGTCAGTTGCAGACGTCCAAGCTACTGCATGAATTCACTTCTGACATGTTTGTTTTAGGGCGTTTGGAGGGGCATTACAATATTTTGGAACTCGTCAGCTATATTAAATACCGGTAAGCTAATGATGGTTACGTTAGCTTGTGTCGGTGATTCCAGACTTGCTGTTGTGTGAACCAGTTCTGCTTTGCGATAGTCATATTGCGCTTTATCTTCTTTTTTTTTTTATGTACAAAATTATTTTGTTTCTGCACGGACAGGTGCGAGCAACTTCAGTAACTACTCAGCTTCGAGCGTCGAGATTTGGCCTTCACCATTTTTTGGTCATCAAATTTCATCCAATGAATCATTTCAGACCAATCTGAAGGATCAATTCCACAAGTGTTTTTCTTTTGTTTTGTTTTTTTTGACTTTCTGCCACCGCCACAAAAGAATACCAGCGCTGACCATAGAAGAAAAAAAAAAATAGTGGGAAAATATGACCGATCAAACAGAAATGAAACCCAGATCTGCACCAAAATGTCACGGTTTCCCTCGGGCCATGAGTTCTTGTGTAATCTTGGTCACTAAGAAACTATTAATCTTTGGTGGAGGGAGTAAGTGAGGAGGGGGCTGGGGTCAGCACAACAAGGAGCAGAGAGCGTTGAGGTTTCCTTGTGGTGAGTCATGCCTCCTGCGGTCTGGGGTCCATGTTATTCTTTTCACTGCAGTGACACACCACTTTCATTGGCTTGCTCTCGCCCCCGCCTGCTGTTGCCTCACTGCGTTTGGACCCAGAACAGCTTGGTGGATCACTTCGAACAACCACAACATTTTTAACATCACGGCCCCGATAGAGATTTTAAGTTGCGACATCCTATCGGAGTAGGCCGAGCATGATGAACATGTGACGTGTATCCAATATATTGTGACCGATTGAAGTGTCGCAAGAGCATGTGGCGCGCAATGATATATTTGGTCCGAAACTCAACTTTGGCCTTTCTAGCAGATGTTCACCTCCGAAATCCAAAGATTTGGCGACAGTCGAATCATATCAAAAGTCGCTTTGCTATATTTGGACATGACGTGGACTTTTATCGGGGAACTGGCAAGGTCATTTGTTTCACGTCCAGTCTGACTAGACAGCCTAATTCAGACATGTTCTCATGTAAACTATACTTTCTCAAAACGGAGCTGACGTTTTTTTTTTTTTGCGTGAAATCGGCTGTGAAATCATCAGAGGCCATTTGTAAACACGAGACCGAGTTCATCACCGTGAGGTCAAGCGAAAACGCAACACAGTACACTTACGAGCATATTAAGCTCGCGTATGGTGCCGGTGTCTCTCGTGAATGTTAGCGAGGTGACACCATCGCCAACCTTGTTCCAGTTAACCGGAGAGGCCCCCCTGCACAAATCAAGACCACATTTCTACGGCGGAAACCCAACCGCCTTCTCTACCCACAAAATATATGGACTCCGAATACTTGAGTTGCCGTATTCCAATGCCTCGACACGCGCTCCGACATGCACACCTTCAACCTCGATATTGACATTACTCTCCAGGCTCACGGGGGAACACGGCCCAGATTGCTCAAGAGGATGTTTCGGTTTTCCACACGCGCGCACGTGCGTCAGCTCACGCAATCAGCATACATCCGCGCCGGCACACAAGGCTGTGTCACCTTTGAATACCTATATCCAGGATGTCAAGCTAACAATGTTTTGAGAAAGACTCCGGCGCATATTTCAACACAGAAGATCCGATGACACGAGAGTGAATGACGCACTTAAAGGCAGGGCCCCCTTCCTGTTTATGCCGCCGCCGCTCGCCCGCTGGAGGATCAAAAAAAAAAGACGTGCGGCCGTGCCCTCTTAAAGCGACGGGCCAGAGTTTGGACCAGAGTTTCTATTAGCCGATCCGGAATCAATACCCCGCAGTGCAATGTGGTGAAACTGAACCCAGAATAGGGTCGCCCATATGAACAATTGCCCCGCTTGATTGGTGGGACGCTTTCACATCAGCACGGCGATGCGTTCACACGTGAAAGCAACCGTAAAAGTGTCAATGTGTTGGTATCAAGCATGAGGGTGTGAAGAGAAAAGCACCGAGGCAAATGTCACCGCATGTCCTGGAGGGCTTGTTAGCAACTAGACGGCGACGTTCATTTGCTCGGATAATCCATCATAGCGCATTTATAACTGGGTGACGATGTGCATATTCGCGTTAACGCGTGGCGGAGAGCAAAGCTTGGATTGTGGAGCTGAGTGAAAGTTTTGAAGGTCAAATGTCACCTTTTTTGGATTTGGAAGCCAACATCTACTTCATACAATCGATATGAAGTCGAAAGAAAATCTCTCCCTCCCTGAGAATAGCAAAGGTAATTAGCATTTGCCTTTGTTACAGCTCTCATATCACAATACGCTTGGTAAAATGTAAATAGTAGATGTAGTAGTAGCAGCGATGTCAGTAAAACGCCAACTCGACTGGCTGCTGACAAAACACGCTCTGGCCATTCCAACTCTACGCACATAAGCTAGTCAACACAAACAGCAAAAGGATCAGATTGAGTGGCCCAGAGGTCACGATAGAAATAGCAGAGCTTTGAGATTAAGAGCGCGCATTAACCACACATATGGATATCTGCTCTCTATGCGGTGACATAGATACAGTGCGACGCTGAGATGCGGCCAGCTGGAAGCACGCGAAACAAATTTGGGATGCAAAAACAACAGCTGGGGGAAGCCCAGTACAAACAGGCGGGCGGCTGTAGGTAAAAATCGGAATGTATATCTATTTTTTCCCGACACTGGCCTGGATGAGCCAGTCCATATTTCATAAATAAATGATGGAATCAGCCCATTCTTGCTGCAAATCGTCAACCATCAGGAATGGCTTGACGACATCCAGCCGAGAGCATGTCAAATGTTAAAATATTCCGCTTGAAATGCTCACAAAAAAAAAAACAAAATACACCTGAAGATGCTAAATATGAAATAATCATATTTGATCATAAATATACAGTGCCACCGCTTACATAGCGCATGTGGGCCCAACAGGCCATGGCCCAAAAAAGGACCCCGGGTGATGTCACCACAAAGAGCGATAGCGCGACACGCATGCCCCATGAGTTAATCCGCCTCTAATAGAAACACATCAGCAAAGACGTATCAAGCACATCTCTCTCCGTCCTCCCTCGCAGAGTCATAAAACTCACATTGAAAATTGCATGGGCTCCATAAGCTGCCAAGCCTTTCTATTAACTGTGTTATAGTGTAGCTGGCGAGAGCTGCAGACGTCCGCCAGGGAATTCGGCTTTCCATTTAATAGGAGGGGAGGTGGGGGTGGGGGGGTGGGTAGATGAGATGGTGGGAATGAAGGATGAGAAATGAGACAGGATTTAGTCATTTTTCTCCTTGGCACGACGCGGCAATCTGACGGCCGCGTGCTTGAGCGCGTGGAAAATGGCAGCGGTTAGGAAATAAGCTTAGCGGCACATTTGCTAATAGTTAAACCGTGCGCATTTATTTGTGCGCATTCGCGAGGTTTCACGCACCTTGCGCGGCGACAGAGATGGATTGATTTGAGTGTACCTCTGAGATCTCCCCCCCCCATCCCACTCTCGCCAGTGTCCTTAGGCGCTCACCAGATGACTATTGATCGGTTAATTGATTGATTGGCATCTGGCCGACAATGAGTCAACAACATCATCACTCTTCCATGGACTCGGCGCTCAGCACCCCGGGACAACAAATTTAAACAGCGACATCCTGAAGACAAACGTCTGCACAGAATTCGTTTCCCCTCGGGATGACGTTCAATAATTCCTCCGACGTCAAAGTAGTGGAGATAGCATCTACCCTGAAAACACACTCGACTTCACCGGAACTTCAAAATAAAAGTATTTAGCCATAAATCTGTCATCATCCGAGCCCGTTGCGCATTTATCACGCCCTCTCATCGGCGCGTCCTTGAACGTGGCACTCGACGTCAACCTGCACTTGATAAGCGCATCTGCTTAATGTCTTTGAATTAAAATGTAAATTAGATTTCAATGGTTTGGGGGGGAAGACTCCTACATGCCAGCCTGATTTTATTTTTTTCCCTTCATAGTTCACCTCGTTTCATCGCCGCCTCCCCTTTTTGCGTCGGCAAGTCAAACACTGTCGATGAAAATGAATGAGCGAGGTGCTGAAGCAGGGCGACACTCGGCCAACAAGGCTCCTGTGCCTTTAATGGACCATATAGACAATGTCGGACGCATTTCAATTAACAGACAATGGGATGACATGATATCATGACACGTCGGGAGGGTCGACGCGACACGTGACAATGGACCCCAGGACTCAATAGGAAGCGTTAAGATCACGACGTCGGCCGCGGCCAAAGGGGTGAGTGACACCGGGGGGCGGGGGAGCCGTTACGTCTTAATGCACCGCTGCCAACGCGATGAATCGGGTCCGGGCGATGGGGGGGCGGGACACCGTCTGAAGGCCGCTAACAGCCGACGCTGTCGGGCTCGCATTAACCTTGAGAACAGCCAGGGGACCGTGTTAGCCCCGCTGACCTCTCTGCTTCACACACAGACACACACACCACACACACACACAGGCCTGTTGTGTCCACATGTATGACTGAAGGGTGTGTGTGTGTTTGTGTGCCTTTGTCAACGCCCTCTCCGGTGCCTTATGAGCACCATCAGTGGGATTAAATCAGTCCATCAAAGGCCGCCGTGAGAGCGTCGAGGCTGTCTGGGCTGAAGTGAATTCGGCTCAGTCTTTCCTTTTGCCCCCCTGGGGTTAAGGTCGATGTCGAGCAGTCGTACCGCTCCCAAAGCTAATTTTGTGTACACAGGTGCGCCGACGGGCGACCGCATGGGCTACGTTTGACAAAGAGGATGGAATATTTGTCGACAAAAAAGCAACGCGTTCCATCTGATCTGAAGATGACGCTGAAATTAAATTGGAGCCGCAGCAATATTTGGATTTTCACTGGGCGTTGCGGAGGAGAGAGAGCAAATATTTTGGAAACGCAGTCGCAGTGGGGTCCGTGTTTTGCTTTTTGGGTCCGGCTGACATGAAGGCTTGTGTGTTTCCTCTTTGTGAAATCCTGTCACAGACTGTCCACACGTTGCCGCTCATCTGCCATCATGCAAGGAGAGACGGGTCACACTCGAGTCACCCGCATCACCACCAGTTTCCGGGGGTCTCCGGTTCTTCAAGTGTGAGATCCTTCCAAACCAATCTTTCTGCTCTAAAAAAAATCCCACAATAGGAGTGATGGCACTATTTAACGTGCTTTTGTTGTGCTGCAAATGAGTTCCTAGGCCTCACCAAAATACATCGGCGGCTTTTGGTCACGCCGGTATGATGTCAGACTATTTACGTAGCTGACGCAGGTACGAGCGTCCCGCCGACATCCCTCTGTTCGGGTTTACCGTTCCGTAACCTTTTAAAGCCACGGGTTGTATCCACAACAATTGTCCGCTAGAAAAAACAGAGCGGGCGAGGTTCCTTGCCAACCTTGACGTATTTCTGTCCGTCCCGACTGTCCTTCACTCGCAAGGCCTTGGAGGGTGTAAAAAGCTTTTAAAGTGCATTTGTGCCTGAGTGGCCAGAACATTGTGCACGGGGGCCGCCGCCGCCGCCGCCGCCGCCGCCGCTCCACGACATTCTCCTGCGCAACTCTGCATGGATTGGAACGGTATTTTTAGAAAGCTGCTGACAATATCATGTCCCCCAAATGGGTGTAATTGTATTATGCTTGGAGGTGCTAAAAGCCTCGAGCGTCACAGGAACAAACGCGCCAGCGCAGGGGGGTCTTTAGGATGAGAAGCTTTGCAGAAAAGTAGGAACGGCACACGAAGAAGGACATACAAAAAAAACAAAACTGCGCAGTGGGAAGGAAGAAGGAATCCTAAGGGGCCAGTTTTCCAAGAACTGGAGTGAAGACAAAGGAGGATGATATGCGGCAAATGTCGGATGGCGGTTTTCGGTATCGGCAGCTCTTGAAGGCTCTTAACGGCCGCGTGATGATAGATGAAAGACTGAACTTTAATCAGAATGGCGCCTGAAGCGTTTTCAGGGAGGTAAACAGATTATCAGTCAAGCCCTCCTTCCATCTTCCCTCTCATTCTGCCGCACTCCTTCCTCAGCACATGACCGCTTCTGACACTGGCATGCCATTAGTCTCTTTCCCATCAGCACTTTGCCTCGCACCTTCTTCCCTCCTCCGCCATATGCTCCTCATTTTTACCTCCACGTTACTTGTCAGGGGGAAGACAACACACCTCCCCTGCAGTCAGTCCTCTCGCGTTGGCTGGAACTTCAAAGCACCTCATCGTCCAATTTGATATCTCACAGCTTCATCCGCCATGAAATTTGAAGGTATGGGGATCCGTAGGAAAACACGGGCTCGTTCTAATAGATTATTGCCTCTTTCCACTCGCTTGGATCATGTGATCGAGCTAATCTGCAGGGACGTACGTTTGAAACGCAGGCATTGAATGTTCGATAAAGTTTGATTTGCTTTCGCGGGCCACATAAAATGGTGCGGCGGGCCAGATCTGGCCCCCGGGCCTTGACTTTGACACCGGTGCTATAGACTGTAGGAATGCTGTGTTCATAAGATCTGCGGTACCTTCCAACAGCTGATTGAGGCTTGGCCGCTTTCGAAGGCCTCATTTTCGCAGTGCTCCGAAGAGACAAAAAAGTAGCACTCATTTTGGAATTTGATGCCACGCCCCCTAAAATCGCACACCTTACCAAACTGCAGCGCCTGGTGGAAGCGGGGCGGGGCTAAGAACAGTCAAGCCCGAGTGACGTTGCCTTCTCAACAATCAACCTAAACGGAGCAACACTGCAAGCTTTGATTCAGAGCCCCCCCCGCGGCTGGCTTTACATTGTCACTGTTCACACTTCCCAATCAAACTTGACACATCAATAATGTTCCCTTCATCCGCAAGTCGGCGCCGCGTGCAAATGCGCCCTAATACTTGTTCAAAGTTTCCTCCGAATTTTGCCGGGGAATCAAGTCGGGGTATAAAAGTTCCGAAACTTTACAGGCAGCTACGCGAGAACAAAGATACAAGTTCTAATTTGGGAGCTGTCAAAATGTATCGCCGCTATGCCTTCTTCTTCTACCCACCATCATTTTGTCATGGAAAGAATTCAGCATGTTTCCTCGCATAATGATGCCGGCATCCGTGTTCTAGTTTGAATCGCATACAAAAGCACCTCGGGAGAGGGAAAATGCTAATAAAGCTATTAATGATAGATAAGCACGTAACTCAAAGTGGCAGCGAGCAATGGTGGGAAGCGTCATCTTAAGAGAAATGTCGGGAATAAAGGAACGAGTGGGAGTTTAGAGAAAGACCAACGGAAAAAAAAAAAGCTGGATTCGCTCGTCGGGAAATTGGAACGCAAGTTAGCGCGCGAGCACCCACATGCGTGGATGCACGCGCGTGGCCGCGGCGATAATGCACTTGTACATTTAATGCGCACATTACAGGGGGCTGAGCGTCCTTGTGTGAATTGAGGCCATTACCTCGGTTCTCCGGGGGGATTTTTCAACAATTTCCCGCTCAAAGTGCTCGCTTTTGCCGCACATTAATTGTTTTTTTTTTTTCATTATCTGGTACACTCGATCGAGGGCAGTCAAAAGAAGATGCCGAACCCGTGAGAGCAGAAACCCGTGTCGAGTTTATCCCGCGCGTTGCACTGCTACGCAAGATCTACATCTGCGAAGGTGTACCGTGAGATTAAATGTGCCCATCCCTCAATTTAACACCTCTCTCTTCTCGCTAATGCAAGAAATGCTATCACTATTCTACATGTAATTATCGGAAAAAGGACCGTAAGACAATCCTGACTCAGGAAAAAAAAAAAGCTGAGAAACACATCCCAACGAGGTCGAAAATCGAAGGAATCTGCAGCGTTGTAAAACAAAGAACAAGGAATGAGTTTGCCAGTGCCGCACGCGGATCCACATTTGTTATTTGCCGGAAAAGGGCGAAGCAATCTCCACAGTCTCATCATGCAGATGGAGGCGGCGCAAATGTGGAAGTCCAGCTGAGGATGAGGAGAGTGGTGTGAGGTGGCGTGCCTGGGTGGTGAATGTCTCAAGCGTTGACCAAAAAAAAAAATCCTCTTTTCTCCGCTTTTTAGTCAGAAACCAACCCATGTTGAGTTCGAATTTTAGCAAAGTTTTGTCGCCTTCCTGCTCCCGAAAATGTTCGAGAACCTCTGATGGAGACAAAACAACAACAAACAAACAACACAGTCGTCTTGTTTTGCTTGGTTTGTTTTGGTTTGACTTTCAAGGCGGTCTCACGCAATCGCCCCCCCCCCACCCTCCGCAGACAGCAGATGAAGTCTGCTCGAAAATGAACAAGGACTTTTGCGACTGCGGCAAACTACTCAAGCGCAGCCCAAAATGAGAATAATAGGCGCCTCTTAAGAAGGGAGGAAATGAACAACTGAAAATCAATAAAGTGCTCGAAAGAGAGAAAAGGAGAGAGACAGCAGATGAGGCACTCATCGATTTTCGTAACGAGAGGCAGAGCGGAGGGCCGGCAAGAGCAATGACGGAGAAACCGGCCGACAGCTCCAAACACGGAAAGTGAAACGTACGAGATGAAAACAAAAGACAACACTCGAGCGTAACAAAGACAGACAGGAAGGGGTTCAGGGGGGTTGGGGGGGGGGCTGTTGCGAAGCAGAGAGTGAGAGGAAGGTGCCTCCTTTACCTCCATCTCAATTTGCACAAAACTTTCATTACTACCAATTTGGACCGGGAGCCGTAGGCTGGGCCATTAGGCGAGCCCGGTATCAATCAGCCTAATCGCCCTCCCAGGCCGCTAAATTACAGCACCCAGTTGCTTATTAAAATTTGTCGCCTGTCTCCGACTGCTGGGGATGCGACCCCCCCGCCCCCCCTTGCACCCCCAAACAAATGGGTTCTCAAGAAAAAGAAGCAGGAAGGAAGAATGGGACGGGAGAAGGTTAAAAAAAAAAGAAAAATGGGCTTGCTGAGACAGAGAGGATCACAGAGACGGAGTTGAGGGTGGGGGTGGGGGGGGGGCGATTATCTTACTTGATTTATACACTCAAGACGATGTGCTGTGGGTTCTTGCGCACACACTCGACATCCCGACACAACGCACTCTCGCCGCCACATGCAGCCAAATTCATGCTCCCGGTCTTGTCAAAAGCTACACACACACACACACACACACACACACACACACACACACACAGTTGTAAAGGAGGTTTGCAAGAATGCCCTTTGCACACTCAATCAAAGCGCTCGCCAGATAAGACTCATGATGAATGGTGTAATTGAAGGCGGCAGCGGGGTAATGCAGCATCGCTCCAGGTTCAGAGAGGAGTGGGAGGGGACTGAGGGTGGAGAAGAGCGGTGAGTAAATGATTAGCCCGTGGGATTTATTGTTATTGCCGGTATTATTATAAAATACTGACACTGCCTGCCTCACCTATTGTATCACGCCTCCAGATTTCACTTTTGGAGGAGAGCACGACGGCGGACTCACGCTCGCGGATGCGGAGGTGGCATTTTGAAGTCCGTCCGCATCGGTAAAAACGGAGGTCGGATCAACAGATCGCAAGGTCATTGAGCAAACGGAGTTACAGGCCTTTGTGAAAACAACGACAACAATTTCAACAACAAATCAAATTCGCCCGCTAAATTATACGCGCAAACAGACGCGGACGAACCGACTGTTTTTTGTTCTCTTTTCTGCATGGGGACTTGCTCTTCATCCGTCCTCTGCCTGTCTGGTCCATCTGATGACCTTGATTTACCGCGCTATACTTGTCGTCGCTTAATCGCTCTTAATGGATCGTGATTTGTGGCACATGAGGAGATCATCTCAATTAGGGAGGCTTGCTAAGTTGTTGACCTTCTCGCATCGTTTGAACGAGTGAGTCTTAGGTGAGCAATTATTTACAGATTTGGGCAGAGGGGGGGGGGGTGTTAATTTTGTCGGACTTCCCCCTCCTCCCAGAAAAAAAAAAAAAAAAAAAAGACACGGATGATGCCACACAACACAAGGAGGGACTTCATAGAAATTCAGAGGTCTCACACTGCTTTAAAATGCGGCTAACTCAGTTGGAGAAGCACTGCTGGGATTAAAAACACACACACACACACACACACAAAAACACATGGACACATACATTTACTGCATTTGCTGCACAATTGGTGGTTGCATGAAGCGTGTCCAATGTCAACACGTACAGTACATGGTAAACAGAACGGGGGCGGGGGGGGAAACCACACACACACACACACACACACACACACTATGCCAACCGTGACCTCAGACAAAGCCTTTGCTGCAGATGCAAAGACAAGAGCATCATAGCTGTTGCTTTTGTCTCAAGGTTTAATGAGCACATGGTCAAAAAAGAAGAGCTAGCTGGCAGGGTGCAGCGATCCGAAATACGTTTGAAAAAATAATTACGAAGCTTTGACGTGCTTTTATTTGTTTGCGGGAGAGAGAGAGAGAGATATGGCGCTTTGATGCTTTGTTTATTGTTGCTGAGCAAGATTTCGCGGCGAGGAGGAGCATGCGGTTAGGGCGTCAGCCTCACAGTGGAGCGGGCGCTAAGGTGGGTCACCGGCGCGGAAAATAAACCCCATTTACGTGGACGGAAGATTTTGTTGCTTGTCGTGTTCAAATCGTAATGTTGCCGTTACACAAAATCACAATGTAGTCGCCTCGCAGGGGTTGGGGGTGCGTTTGATTTATGAAGTGAGTGCGTAGCCGCTGCACATAATCGCTTCTTACCTCTGTTGATCGGCAGCGGCTTTCTACGTGTTGAGGTTCAGACTGATTAAGCGGCGCGCTGTTCGGCCAAGTTGGCATCCGGCCAGCAGACTGCCCGCATCGATTGCTCGCACCCAGGCGTCTCCTGGAAGTCGAGAGAAGGTAGGTGGAAGCGGGGGGGGGGAGAAGAGGCTGGTGGGAGAAAGAAGAAAAAGGAGCAACATTAGCTTAAATGAAAGTTTATTAGCTGCATCAGTCAGTCAGGTGGAGAGGGGGGGGGATGCGCCCCGGGCCGTTCCCCGCGCTTCCTCTCGCAATCTATTTCCCCGCTCGCCCCCCCCTCCCTTCACATATGCGTGTGTGCGTACTTGCGAGGGGAGGGGCAGGCATGACGGGAAAACATTAGCTCGTTGGCAAGCCGCTGGTCTACCATCCAGTAATTGGCTCGGGTAATGGTCATGTCCAAACAAATGGTGTGCGGCCTAACCTTGTTACTGAGCCACCAACTGCTCCGCCCTCATCTCGGAATCATTTTTCCGATTACATTTTTATTCAAACACACCCAAAGCGCGCTCGACCGCTGAGACGACGCTTGACAGTCTGGGGGTGTTCTGGCACTAGAAGTGAGAGACCGTAGAGATGCAGGAAGAGGAGGAAGTGCCTTTTTTTTTTTTTTTTTTTAACGCGTCCCTCCCTCTGCTCTGCATCCCATCGCATGGCCCGCCTGTCTGATAGCAAGCTGAGGCACTAATGTTGCTTGCGTCTGGATGGTGTGTGTGTATGCGGAATGGAAGTGTGTATGACTCCATCATCTTGATGGCACGCGGATCGGGATGAGACAAATAACGGGCGTATCGTGCAATGGTGTAGGCAGAGTGGTGTGTGTGTGTGTGTCATGGCAGCCCCTCACTCAGCGAGCTATCATCTCCCACCAGACGGGCCCCACCGAGCTGACCCAGCTGGATAATGAGATCCATTATGATTTACGTGCCAAGAGGACAGCGAGACAGAACAAAGACTCGCACAGACGTCGCCGCGGTGTACATGTCGGGGTGTGTGTGCGTGCGTATCTATTCACTGTATGTGCCGATGAGCTCTGCCGCAGTTTCATATTTCACGTCTCCATTGTGCGCGCCTTGGAGTGCGAGTCCGAGGACTTGGTGCCGGTGAAACCCGAGACTTGTCTTTCGCTCTCTGTCCATTCTCTCTCAATATCTTTCACCCTCTGGAGAAAAATGCAAGTTCACTCTGTTTCTCAAACGCACACACACACTCACACATCGCCCCAAGGGCCTTGGAGACAAAAATCAAAAAGTGAAGCGGGGATGTGCCGCATCAAAAAAAAAAAAAAAAATGGACCACACAACCTCGGTTTGACTGATCGCTACCCCTGCACAGCACTGCAGCTTGCTGGGGGATTAGTTGCCAGGTATTTGTGTGTATATGTGCCCGTATGAGCGCGTGTGTGTGTGCTGGGATTTGTTGGTGGAGAGCTGCGCTAGCTGTCAAACGGATTTCACAAAAGCAGTTGGCACATACTGGTGGAGGGAGCCAACTATTTGAAATAAAACTCTGCAACTGTTTCAATGAAAGAAAAAAAAAAAAGGGACATAGATGGTTACGAAATCGACCCAATCCATGCACAAATTTCGTTCCAGAAATTCCCCCTTGCCCCCCCCAAAAAAAAAAAAAACCCACACATCAGCCCATTGAGAGCACAGCGAAGAAAACAATGGCAGGATTCTCTGCCGTTCCTGCTCTGCTCTCGATTCAAATGACGAATTAATCAGCCCAAATGTCAGGATGGAGACCGAGGTGGAGCCCAACACCGCTTAAGAGCAAATAGAGGAGACATGCGGGACAGGAAGAGGAATTATTCAATGGCTGACGCTCGGGAAGAGGAAAGTCACAACGGGCAGGTACTATTTAAAAAAAAATAAATACAAAAATATTTTTAAGACCCCTTGTATGATGTATGACCTCTTGTATGCTCAAACGCGCGCACACGCGCGCGCACGCGTTTCCATCATCAGGCGTGATCAGCGCGACTGTCCACAAGCCAACACTCGCTCATGCGTGACGACCGCTGTGCGAAGGTGTATTCATCCTCACATGATGACACATTTCCCACAGCTCAATATTGAACTTTTAGACCACAACACACACACACACACACACACACACACACACACGCGCAGGGTGAAAACAAGGTAGACGAGAAGGAGCTGACAAGTCCTGTTAAACTAAAAAGGTCAAACAAATTAAATAATCATCAGAGCGAATGAGAATGAACAGTGCGCTGGCTCAGTGGGGGTACACCATGGGGGGTGTTGTCGCTCAGAAAATATGGAGCACAATCATTGCTGCCGTTTTTTAAACTTTTTGGGAGGAAAAAAACGTTTTCTTGCCTCAATTTTGCGATTGATTATGCAACTTTTTTTAAAAATCAAGATCCTCCCGTCATGCATTTTAAAAATGTAAAGCTCCTCCCACTGAGATACTTCATTGCCCTCACGTGAGGGCAAGGAGAGGCCCACATCCAACACACGGATGCAACAGTGCAATTTAAAAAACACCGTTTGTAGTGTAAGGGCTGGAATGGATACATGACATTTGGAATCATTTCCAGAAGGACATTGAAGTCAATTGAGCCACGGCCTTGTACTACCTCCTGATGTACTCGGAGATGATTGCGGGGATCGCGAAACTTTGTTCAGTCGCAACCCCCCACCCTCCCAACACGGACAAATCCCTGCGGCAATCCCCTCAAATATTCAACGTTTCATTTTGCCAAGAATATGCTATATTTTGACATGACTTAAAAGTGATTTGGAGAGCAGGGGATGTTAGTTTCATAACATTCAAGCTAGGCAAAATAAAAATGAAAAAAAAAGTGGGTTTTCTATGATTTAAAGGAGGCCTGTGTTGGATTTGCGCAAGATTTTTTTTTGGGGGGGGAGGGGGATTAAAGTCTTAGAATTCTCATAAATAGCATGTGAATTGTATCTCGTGTTTTTTGGGCTGGCGCAGAGCAGCCTACTGAATTTCATGGAATGTTTTTATGTTCAAAAGCACGCTTCGATTAAAAAAAAAAAAACCAAAAACTCGCAAGCATCTAGTCATTATCTCGATCCCGCGCGCGTCTGCAGAGATACGCTTTTCCTCCGCCGAACGGTCAGCCGCTCGCTGTGCTATTTCCAACGTGTTTAGTCTGCTGGGGAGTTTCAAACCCACATCCACGCCGCCGTGGCACGACTCGGGGGAGCCAAGTGGCCGATCAAACCCCTGAGACGCACGCTGCGACCAAAATAAGTCCCTCGTGATGAAGCACTAACACAACAACAAGCGCGCCTTAAGATCTCGGCGGGACAGAAAAGGTGCGTCAATATTTCTCCAGCAACCCCCCCACCCCCCTCGGCATCTCAACGCTCCTTAACAAAACAGTTGTTGGCTCACAGCGGTGCCAAGCCTAATCACTTCCTTCAGCGCCAGGTGGTTCTCATTGACGGAGGCCCGACGTTTCGACGCGGCGGGACGCTCGGACGGAGGAAATTGGCTCCTCTGCGCGCGTTTATTGCCGACGAGCTGTGTCCAAACGCCGGCCGCTGCCCCCCCCCCCTTTTTATTTTTTATCCGAGGATCTTTGAGCCGCCCGTTCCGCTTCGCAGAAACATCTGTGCCCGCGTGCGTTCGCGCCCCAGTCCAGAGAAACAATTACAAGCAGCTTTTTCCTATTTACCCCCCCCCTCCCGTTAATTCTGCAATTCTGCGGAATTAGATGCAGTCTATGGAATAAGTGGAATCTAATTCATGGGCCGCCGCTTGCCGCGGTGGCTGCGCTAATGAAGAGGATGAAAGAGAAGTGTTAATCAAACGGAGCATCTCGTCTGCGGAAAGAAGAAGGAGTTGGAGGGGAGGACCTCAAAGTGGCTCCGAAGGGATGTTTGCCAGGCTGCAGGGGGGGGGGTGGAAAGGAATCCGCATCATATTTGTCTGTTGTGCTATTATCTCGCTAAATGAACAGCGGCTCTGTAAACTGAGCTGTCAGTTCAACGGAATCGAAATAAAACGGGACGCAAATGCGAGTCCCTGGGCTCTGCCTGGAATAGTTGCTCGGCAACCCCTCGGTTGGGGCGATCCCTCTCCTCGAGCCGCCTTTGAATCCCTCCCGGGCTCGTCCGTTTTGGGATAGCGGCGCTAACGAGGAGGGTCTGATTGGATTTAAATGTCAAGAGAGATAGGACAATACGGTTATCTTCCAAATTATGGCCCATTAAAAGGCCCGAGCGCGTCGCACCTCCTTCCTCGACTAACTCGACGCCAACTCCGTTTATCATTCGCGGACGGCGGCGTCATTTTGAAGGGGCAGGTTCCCTTGTTTCGGTCTCCGGTAATTAGCTACCGAGCGGCCCGGTAAAGCTTTTCCTTACATGAAGACATCTTCTCATCACGAACAACCCCGGCTAAATTTCATCAGCAGGAGCCATCGTTTCCGGCAAATGGTTTCAATCGGCTCATTTCAAGACCAGTCTCAGACGAGTCAAGTTAATCCAAGTGCCCGACGGTCTGGAAGTGTTTGAATAACGGAGGCACGAAAAGGTTAAAACGCCCAAAGTAGCCCGTCGGCAGACATATTTCAAACTCACAGAAACATACGGTAATTGCGCAAACACATGTTATGTTGCAACCGGGGCCTCACTGGAGCTCCCCGAGAGCCTCGAGCAGGCACGTAGCAAAGTCTTACACGCAGATGGAGGAAGTCTGGAAAATACAAATAAGAGGGAGGACTGAAAAGCAACGGACAGCCAGAGAGAAAAGGAGGAGCCCAGAGTGTCATTTCTCTCTGTGTCAGCTCCTGCCTCCCCCGTTCTCCCCCTCTTCGCAAGTCCCACCCACCCCCCATCACCCCCGCGAGATGTGGCTGCTTCGTGGGGACAATTACCAACCGACACTTCATCATGAGCGGCGCGACAGGCGCTGACGGCCCTCGTCCAAACAAATGATGCCGAGGTCGAGGTTGCGGGCCTGCCTCCGAATCTGCCTGCCTCGAAGCCCCGAAGCACGACTCTGCACCGCATTAGCACGCCGTGCGTGCGCGCTCACACACACACACACACATACAAACAGACATTAAAAGAGACTCCTTTAAGAAAAACACATTTATCAGCATGCAGAGAGGGGTGGGGAAGGATGATGGAGAAAACGGGGCTACGGGGTGCTACAGTGCCGTCAGCTCCCACACCCCCTCCGCAGTCATACGCGCCCGGCGAGATTACACATTTAAATGTAATCACACGATGGGGTTAAAAAAGCCAACAAGGCGAGATGGCAATCAATCAGCGCTGCGACATATGCAGGAATCAATTAGCCTTGACGTCCCTCTCGGCCCATTTGCCCTGCGTGAGGAGCGCTATCACCTTTACACTCAAGAGTTGGTCAACGGCTAATTGCCAAAGGAGGAATATGGATGTTGATGAATATAATTTTCGCATCAGTGAATGAGTAAAAAAAATACAAATACAACGCACTTCCTTAACACCAATTACTACTTTCCTATTAATCCGGGGCTTTGGCGCCATCTTGTGGCTTCCGGGTGTAAGTCCCACAGGCTAAAAACATCAAAAATACGACTTGTTGGCGGTTCCCTGTACATGATAGTGAAACAAAAACGAAAATAAGCTCGCTGTTTGCTGAGCATGTCGGACTGGAAGCGGAAAAAACATTTCCAAGAGAAAGCGCCGCGTGGTCAGAGCACAGACGCCTGTGGCGCGGTTCCTGTAATATCCAGTACTACACCTCCGACTTACGCAAACCAAAAGAGAAATCTACTCCCTGTTGGCACGCCCTGGCACTTTCATTCATCTTTTCTCATTATTATACGATTTCCTCCGCGTTTATTATCACATTCTTTTGGTCCATGTAACTGATGTTTCCCCTATTGGCTGACCCACGTTGATAAATGTGTTTATGTGTCTACAAATCCCGGCGCAAGCCACTGTCTAAGATAAATAAAAGCCGAGCTGAGAGGTTTTTGGGGTGGGAGGGTAAAAATGAAGGGCAGGAGAGGAAGGGGGGGGGGGGGGGGAGCAGAGCCATGCGTCATGTTGGAGGGGCCCTTGAGAATGCGTTCAATCTTTCTGTCAATATTGCGGGATTGTGTATGCCGTCATTAAGAAGTGGACACATCCCTGTTTATTCATCAAAAGGACAGCTCCTTGTAAACAAGTTGGGTGTCGCATATGTGTGGGTGTGTGTGGGGGTGTGTCTTTTAGAAAATGGATGGACGTTGTACAGTAATTTGGGGAACAAGTGATGGCGCGAGCTCACCGGATGCCTCCTTATTAATGTTCGCGCCTGTCGCTGTATCGAAGTCATTCAACAAACGAAACAAAGCTGCCGGTCGCGTGCCAGGCTTAATCGCGTGCAAATTTGAATACGATGACATCACGAGTCAACTGGGGGAGCTGGCTGCAGCACCGACCTTTTTTTTTTTTTTTTTTTTTTTGACATGCTTTTGGAAGATCCTCAAAATGAAAACGAGTGACTCGGGTTATTATCAAGGCACCACGATCGTTCATTGTCCCTGCTGGGCCAAAATGAGACTTCATTGCATCATAGACGACTCCATCATCCTTCTTTTACAGGACCATAAATGACACATAAACTGAATTTGAATGAAATTTTGACTGACGACTCAACACACACATACATAACCGAATATTGATATGGTGATACTGCATCAGAAGAGCCCATCAAAGACCTAAAAAAGGTTGTTGTTGGAGAAATATTGTGATATTACATTGTGAGTTACACTGTGCAAAACTATTCTATGCCATGATCAGGACCTAGAGTTCTGACTGAGTATCTTAACTCAAGATATATAATCGCTTCCTTAAAGACGAACAGGTGAGGGTGCCTGCATACATCAATGCCGCGCGACCCGCAGAGAAACAATCAAACAGCGATCGCAGGGGGGTCCGCGCTTGACATGTAGGATTCATGTGCTAGTCGACGTTGACCTGCCGGGGTCACTGCTGGCGGAGGGTCTCATTCCTGCACACACAGCCCCATCAGCCGTGTAACTGGACACTAGCAAAACAGTGACACGCATACACACACTCGCACACACACACACACACACATACGTCCACCAGTCACTCGGTAGAAAGGAAGACAGAGTAGCATCCCATCGGTTGCACCACATAGGTGGGCTGACACGCTGGGGAAAAAAGACAAATGTCTTCAGTATGTGGTGTCGGTGTGAGAGCCACAAGGAGCAGTCGTCCAAAGTATAGAATTGCATTTAGCGGGATGCCCGTTACTTGCATATTTTCACAATAAAACCCCCCGAGAATAGCAAGGATTCAAATATTATGCCGTTCCGCGTATTTTTCTGTTGACATTTTTTGTACACGGCGTCGCTTCAAAAAGCGCGCAATTGCTCAGCCGGTGTCCTGTGTTCACCTAGCACTCAGCAACAGGAGGCTACTTTCTACTCTGCTTCTGAGAGCTTTGTGGTAATAATAGAGCGCGGGGCCCCCCCGCTAGCGCGAGTGGCATGCTCAGCGGAGTGAGACTCTGCCGAAGAGAACCCGCATCCGCGCGCGCTTCAAGGCAGCCGGCGTCGCATCTAATGAGGCCGCTGAGAGAGTTGCGGAACAGGAGGCGGGGAGACGAGACGCGAGGGCAGAGACGACGGGACGGTGGAAGAGGACGACGACGTCGAGAGCAGCACGACAAATGCTGGGGGGAGGAAAAAGCAAACCAAACTTTCGAGGTTTGGGATTGGATGATGTTGGAGGATGACTTGAAGCGGTTTGCAAAGGCAGCGGGACTATTTTCATTGCTGCATTTACTTCTAAATCGGAAGTTTCCACATTAGAGGGTTGAGGTGCACCTCTGTGATTTAGCCGTGCTAAGTGCTAAAGCGTTATCCAATACGAGGCCATCAAGGCCTTGGGGCAGAGACTAAATCTGACATATGAGCAAAAAGAGATGAGAGAAAAGCCAACAAGGCAGATAAATGCAGTAAATTATGAAGTGAACAGCCCCCACCCCCCTCGGGGATGAGAGATAAAGAATAGATTGGGCACACACCATCTCCTGGTAACTCGAGGAGGAGGAGGGTGATAAAAGCCATGACAGTGGAAAAGTGAGACAAACCACAAAACGAAACCCCTTCGTTCCCTTTCAACGGGAATTATTGAGAACGTGTTCATCGTTGAATACTTCCAACTTAACTACTTGGCAAGAAACGCAACCACCGTTGTCCTAATTCACAGCGAATCCTAATCAGCGTGCCAAAACGTCCCCCAGTGTATTTTCGACACCAGCCTTTCAAATCAGACCAAAGTGTGTCAAACATTCAGGGAGTTGGATGACAATGACTGCATTTTCTTGATCTGGAGCGAGGGTTTCCACGAACCGTCGACCGTTTGCACGAGCATCGGCTAAGTGCCTTGACGCCTGACCAAATCAACTGCACGATCGACTAAAATGGCGCCACGTGACGCACTTTGGTGCCTGCCATAAGTCGCCCCATCTTGACTGAATAAGAACCGCGGCGCCTTTAACAGCAGCCATTATGTTCACTTGCAACTTAGTTAGCTAGCTAGCTAGCTATGCCTGCACCCCAAAAATGCTGACGCCACTGCTTAGAGTGCCTCATTGTCAGCCGCGAGTGGGTGCGCGTTACGGTGAAGAAGAGAACCCAAAGTAAAACTACCAAGATAACCGGATCAACAAGAACAACTTCCTGTTGGATGGATTCAGTTCCTGCACGGCTGCTCGCTGCCTGACTCCTTGCGTGGCTCTCCGCAAGCCGCAGTTAATCCCCATACAGCCAGAGGAAGGCCTCAAAATCATCCCGCGGGGAAGCCGAGGGGGGGTAAAAAAGGGGGCAGTGGATGACTGCGGCGGACTCCTCAGAAGTCCGCCGTCCTTCCTCTGGGTGTGTAGGAGCTCCGGTGTTGCTGTTGGACGCTGACCTCGCTGACCAGCTGCACGGTCTCCCGGATTCGTCGGCCTCCTAAGCCGCACTGCGTCCCTGCTTGCGTTGGCACGAGCGCTGAAAGTTGGGGCGGAGGCTCTATTCGCGTAACGCTGAGGTTTCGACGGGGACATCTCGTTCTCCATCAAACGAGGAGGACTATTTGGATGTTGTTTTCCAGTTCTTGAAGTGGATTCATTCGGAAACACGACTCTGTTTGCCACATTGGAATTGTGAGGAGGTCCGCTCCATTGACGTTTGCGATCTCAAAGCCCTTATTTGCAAGTCGGGTTTGCATTTCGCAAACAAGGAAGAGCCCTTTGTTGATGTATGGTCACCAGCGACTACTGTAGTTTATGTCCGCCCCTCTCCCTCTCTCCTCAGGGATTCCCCGGGGTTGTCCGGAGCACATGTGTTTTGGTTTACCTCGAACGGAGCCCTATCTCAACCCCGAGCAGAGTGCAGCCTTTGTCAGTGGCACCATTAATCAAGTGTCCTTTAACAAAAACAGAAAACCAGATGAGAGACAAAGGGAAGAGACATGGGGGGGCTGTGGGGGCTTTTATTTAGGTGGGGGGGTGGGAGAGGAAGAGAAGGAAGAGAGGAATGAGGAGGAAGGGGGCTGGGGGGGGGTGCTTGACCCAAATAGACGCCTTTAATAAATCAAGCGGTAACAATAATAAGCAAAGTTTTCGCGTGGCTTGACGGATTAATCGGGGAAAGAGAAGGGAGTCTTTTTCTTTTTTACAGTAATTGTGAAAAAAAGCTCTGGAGGTCGAGCTTTAGGTTGAGGTCCTGCATGGTGCAACAGGATCTCAGTGGATGTTTGGATTAATTAAGGAATCAAGTCTCTGTAGAGACTGCCCGGATGCCAATAGAAATTGCCATACAGCCAATGTAAATTGCTATCCAGCCAACGACGTTTCGAGCCGTCGAGGCGGGGTATGAGGTCAAGGTTTCCACCAGCCATAAGCAGGCCTCGAGTAGCACCAACAAGCTGCACAACACATCAGCACTTTGGTTGGAATTTTGGTCCCTTAACTTGAACCGCACTTCCTAAGCCACAACATTTAGTGTGAAGTTGTGTTTACACATTTATGTGCTTTCATTGTTACAAGCGACCCCCCCCCTGAAGGGAAACATAACTCCAATTTGGCCCACAATTAACACAGGTTTGACAGTCCTGCGTTTGTGATGTTTTCGGTCATTTTTTTTTCCCAGGCAGGTACAAATTGGGATCATTTTGATATTAACTGTTTTCAAAAACATTCAACAAATGTACATGTAGATAATAAGGGTGAGGGAAAAAAATGTCCCCCCCCCCCAAAAAAAAGGCTTAGCATGTGTTGGCAGTGCCCAGGGGCAAGTTAAACATTTGCCATGGTGATGCCATCTTACAAATATATGATCAAGCAGATATCTATTTTCTTAAAAATACATTAAACGTATTTCACACACACACACACACACACACAGCAACACAAGGTGAGCTACAGGATGTGAAGGAGCCCTTGGAGACTCTTTGCAAGGTGCCGATCGATGGGCAATGAGTGTGGACAGGGAGGCTTCGGGATCGATGGGGGGGCCATTATTGAGATGGGACTACTGGGAACTGAGAAAGGAAGTGCGTGTGTGTGTGTGTGTGTGTGTGTGTGCGCTGATGGGTGTTCATCTAGGGCACTTGATGCTGTCTTCTATTCCTCATTTGGTGGGAGGTTTTACTTCATGCGAGTGAGTGCTTAACACACACGGCAGTAACAAAGGCATGCGGGAATATATAGTACAGCACACGGAAGCTAATGGCGTCCCCGGAGAAACGGGTGGCACAGCGTCATCCCATTCTGTCTGTACAACCGGCTTTTGTTCCCAATATCTGTTTTAGCTTCTTCAAAAATTCTATTCCTGATGATGTTTTTGTGGGACGATACGCAGCGTGACGCCGCCTTTGTTGCACGTCGCGCCAATATACATGTGACATAAAAACCCAATCTTGACTCCGCGGCGCCGTGCTCTTTTATGGAGGATGTCAAATGATGCTTGCGCAAATGGTACGGTGGGTGACATAACCACCCCACTTCCTGTGCCACGGAAAGAGTAAACGGCACATTCGTTGAACTGTTACGAATTCAGGGCAGCGTGGTGAGCAAGTGGTTAGGACGTCTGCGTCGCAGTTCTACGGCTCTACGGTTCCCCCCACCTCTTGAAAATGGATGGATGGGCGGTTCCAATTCATGCATTGTGCTGGCAAAATGACCGCACTTAAATATCAGAAGGAATCGGAAGCAGCTCCGTTTCTATTTGCGGTCCACTTAGTCATGACAATAACATCAAAGAAACCGACCGCTACAGCTCGAACTCCAGCCGCAGGTCTCAAATCGGACAAACTATCGCTGGCACACGCGAGAGGAAATTCTTGGCCGCCCCCCCCCCAAAATGGGACCGCGGAGACCACTCAAAAAGTTCACAGATGTATGTCGGAAGTCTTCTTTTTCACTGTGCCACATATGTGGAAAAAGCATCACAACAACCAGACTGTATGAAGCATCTGACTACTACCGACTAAGAGCTGGGCTTCATAGTATGTATCGTAGTGCGATATAAAAACATCGTGGGTATTCCTTGAAAACTAGTTGTACTTACCATATGCAGTATTTTTTCCTCAATGCTATTTTTCAACTGGACAGGACAAATATATTCATAAAATGTGCAGCACTAATTAGAGTTAAGGAGGTTCCTTCAGCGCTGTGTATGAAATTCAACTGAGGTGCCATGTTGGCTCTGGCAAAGGTATTTCTGAGGCCGATCAAAAAAAAAAAAAAATCAAATAAATAAATTCACATGCAATTTATGAGCTCGGCTGGCCGTTCCCCATTGGTTTGAAAAACCAGAGCAGGCTGTAACAACTATAGGCCGACTGGGCCAGTTCGTAGTGGGCTTTCTGTTTCAGCAATCTGGCTTCTCTTTGGCTTTGGACGCGCACCAAGTCAGGCTGCACAATACTCCACTGTGTTTGGCGAGCAGCAAAGAGCAAAGTGCAACGGCGAAGACATATGTTGTGCGTATGTCAGGACCTGCATGGTAAGCTTGAGTGTATTTTTGTTTTGACGCCATTCCGAGAATGTGCGTTGGGACCGTTGGGCCTCCATGTTGGATTGGAAGGCAGGCCTCCCATACGGTACGTCCATCGCTAAGTTAGTTACATCATGATCACGGAGGATTGTTGCTGCCTCGGCACATGCATTTTGGGAACCTTGGCGGGGGTTTCGACACCCTGAGGCGGCGATAGAATGCTGTTCTTGGAACGCGACGCGGGGGTCAATACGCCAGGAATAAAATATATCGGCTTAAACGATCACGGAAGATGAATACCATAGAGGTAAGGTGAGGAGCGCCGGCTGCACACGTCCCTTGAAAATATACAGTGGAGCACCCCAGTTGAAATTTGGAGTTTAAAATTGAAAGCAAACATATAACTTGCGTGTTTTGGAATTTTGGACATCAAACTATTAATGCATGATAAGCATATCAATATCTCTCACTCGGCATTAGGATTGACTGTGTGGAAGTTTTGCAGTTGAGTTAATTGGTCACTCTCGTCGGCAGTGAAGATGAAGACCGCTACGTTAGCTTCTCAGCTAGCCACTAGCTGGTTAGCAGACAATTGGTAGTAAGTGTTGTATATTTTCACATCATATTGGTGTTTGTTTAAATTTTAGTAGCGGGCAGTGGGGGAGTGTTTCTAACGAAATAATAATAGTCCGATTAACCCCAAAAAATGAACAATGTTAAAATGTTAATTAAAACATGGACGACTTTACAGTGATTCAAGGTTATGCAGCAGTGACAAGTGACACTTTGGAATATTTTTTTTTTCTCCAAATTGCCAATTGTATTTGAAGATTCCATTCAATTTCCCCAGGTTGCAGAAACACAGTCTGCTCGTGTAATGGCCAATATGTATGGCAACATGTGGGAGGAAAAAAAAAAGGGGGGGGTGGGGGTGTGACTGCACCGCCCTGCCTGCTTGCCCACCACAGGGAGTTTGTTTTTGTTTCTGGCTGCCAAGTTCCTGTCAGGAGGCGCCCCAAAGAGCAACTGCAGACGACTCAGCACTGGCGGCTACACCCTCTCGTCTATACTGTACAGCGGGCCGTTGCTGTATAGCAACAGTGCAATCCAAGAAGGTGCCATCAGCGATTCCAGATATCATATCACAGCGTGCTTTGAAGCGCTTCCCTTTTTTGTTTTTCGCGTCGTGATTTCTAAAAAAAAAAAAAGTTCTAACAGAATTATGATTCCCACTGTCGATGGATTAACGCGAATTTACACTTAAAGCGGCCGGGATGAAGCTGCACTTTACGAGGTAAATTGTTAGGCTGTGGGGTCGTAAAAACAGAGCGCACAAAATAAAAACATACAGCAGGTTATGGCTATTGTAAAACCTGAGCACCACGAAATGAAGTGATTGCGGAAAAGAAAAGGCGGAAGAAATAAACGACTCAGTAATTCCGTAATAAGGTGGAACTAAGGCAGTGCGCTGCGGGAAATTATCCACTTCAATGGTCTAATATTTATTTTTCTTCAAATAAACGATCAAAGTCAGCAATGTACAGTGTCGTAAAAGGCAAACACAAATGCTCTTTTCACTAACCGGGCGCAGATTTCACACTAAATAGAATTTAAATTACATTCAGATTATTTCTTTCTTCATAGTTGACGCTAATGTGATGACAGCAAAGTTGAAGGATCGCCGTTAAACATTCCGAAAGCCCTCATTTCCTCGCAGACGGACGGAACTTTTAAAACTCTTGACACCGACTCGCGTCACACACGTGATGAAAGCCAGATGCAAAGTGCCACCCATCGGCTGTAATTGAAAGCACGGCGGCGGTTCGTCAGCATGCGCGGTACGCGCGGCAGTCGTGCCGTGTGCGCGCATGCGGAGGCGAGATCCCCACAGAAGAAGCTGCGAGATCCAAGTAGGCGAGACAGACGAATGGCTTCCTCTGTCTGTCGAGAGAGAGAGAGAAAAATTGGGAAGGAGAGGCAAGTGTGGATGGGAGGATGGTGGCTGCGGTTGATGGCACGACCAGGAAGAAAAGGCCGGAAGCCATACAGTATACGAAGCCGGATTGACTCGTGCACATTACAAACCAATGTGAAAAGGCAGGAGTGCCACGCTAGACAACGAGGGAGGCGGTGGGCTGGCGAGGCAGACCGCCGTGACCTACAGCACGCCGAGTGTGAATCATTGGAGGCATGTGTTCCACATCAACCGCCGGGGCCACTTCCCAACCCACTTACAAGTCGGGATCTAAATCATGACAGGAAGGAGGGAGAGAGGCAGAGAGAGGGTGAATGGAAGGGAGGCTTTAGGTGAAGATAAAAAAAAAAATCCCAACCGTGCTTTGCGAGTGCCAGATAGTGACAGTGAATTTGAAGACATCAAAGGACAGAGTATCCCCACGAGAAATCACAAGATTCAAAACGGCGATGGATGCATTTAGAGGCTAATGAAATAATTACACGATTTTGGAGGGTGGTGGTGGGGAGGGGAGTACGATATTCCACAATGGAGCGATACAGAGCAGCGCATTGTTTCATCAGGATTTTTGGCGCCACAATTGCAAAGGGAAAAGCACCCCCCCCCCGGCACGGTCAGGAAGAAGAACAGGATGGCACGAGGCGACACATGGCATGAAGGGGGCACGGCAGGAAATGAAAAGACAAGTGGGGCGAAAGCTCAGTGGAAGCGGCTCCAGTCGAGGAGAATGACGCCAGCGTTGCATGGCAGAAAGGGGGAAAAAAATCAATTCTTTTGCTTTCCCTCATCACTCATTACTTTGACAAAACAGGATATTATTTCAGTCTTGCCTCAGAATAAAGAGCAAGAAATAAGTCCAGACATGAATGAGCCTTTTTTTGGGTCCTGATGGAGCCACATGTACCAATTCCGAAGTCGCAAATCAAGGATTAGCCGTGACATTTACACAAATAATTTGCTTACCCAAAGCTTTATTCGGCTATTGGTTTGGAAAACGCGCTTGAGAAATATACCACGAGGCTGTCAACATGAAATTGATGACTCTACTCTCGCCCTTCGATTTGGCAATATTAACGAGGAAACGATGGAAAATATCACACCGTGACACAAATGGACGCTCACTTCCTCTCCATAGCGACGACTTTCGACTGGCTAGCTAGCTAGCGGCTAAACACTTAGCAATACACGATGCAGAGGCGCTCCCCCAAGTCACGGGAATCAGCCGCTGTCTGTCTGGAAGCGCGTTACAGATGAGAGAAATCAACTATGAACAGCAAATAGAGCAGGTAGATGCTTTTGGAGAGAAAATAATTCCATGAAGCAATTTCCGAATGTAACAAATTGGTGTTTGCTCACAAAGAAATGTGTCAAACAAATAAATAAAAGTAGGACACGAACAATTTGGCAGTCCCATAATGACGATCAAGGTTTCTGTTCAAAAGCAAGATGGCATTTGATACCAACCTAAAAGTGGAAGGGGTATCCAATTATGCGGCGTTGACAGGAGCGACAAATTCGGGCTTACCCCCAAAACGTCAATCACCCTGTATTTGAACGTGGAAATCTCCCCTCGAATCGATTGCGGCTCTAAGCTCTGAGAAATGTGAAGAAAGAAGGAGCGGCGGCGGCGGCGGTGGGGAGATGTGAAGCGCTTTGTGTTTCCTTAGCCACGTGTTCCGGCTTCAGTGACTCTCCGGCGTCTCTCACTCTGCCTGAAATCACCCCCGCCGTTTAATCCAACAGCTCGGACCTTCTCGCTCTGGCTCGGCATCATGTGAAAATTGGAGTAAAACAGTCCTTTTGTGGCTCGACGGCCACAGCGGTGCTTATGACCGCAACTCAATTACTGCAATGTGAATCAGGTGGCAGTGGAGAAATCCCCTCGGCCCGACGCGTACATAAGAAACACAGGAGCGCCTTTATGGAAAGACGCGGGCGAATCTAGCGTGCTGCCGTCAATCCACGATAGCGTCGCGCGACAATTTGTGCTTCATGGTAAAGACACGGATTTATTAGTAAATGTAAGCTATGAATACCGAAGGGGGCCCTGAAAATATTCGATTTCATGGAGGCGACCACGGATGGAGTCATGGTCAGACTTGGTAGATGTTTATCTGTCAGCCGCTTCGGATTAGCATATTGGGAATCGAGACCTGGCCCACAAGCTTCCCAAGAACATGATAAATGACAACCAAAGCTATTTCGAAAATAGAATTTCTGGAAATCACCCAGAACGTGACGCAACGAGGAAGACGCGTTTCTGAGAAAGGCGTTCCAATTCCATTCGCAATTGTCAAACAAACAACGTCACACACGTATTCACGACATTCCTTCGATAGATGATCGTACAGATCAACAATGATTCATTTCTGGATTTCAACATTTTGAAACAATTTTAGATCCTGGAGCATATGAAAGGAAGTTTAAAGCTTTCCGGGCTCTTTTCTTGATCCAACTTCCAACTGGTTGGCTGACGACATTGCATTTAGCGTGATAGAGAAACGGGGCATTCCTGTTCCCAGATCAATCCAACCCCCGCTGCTCCACTTTGTCTTCTCGGAAATGGAACAGGGGGACAAACAGAACACAGACAGAAGCGGCAGGGAGATTGGAAATACATTGGCCTACAGCAATAAGATGCACGATATCGGAATAAGAGATCGTCAAAGCACAAAAGTGCGTCAGCCGATCAACTGGCTCGGGCATCAGTCCTCCTGGAGTCCTGATCTCATTTCCTTCCTTCCCTCCATGCCCCTCCCCCCACACCCCCCGCTTCCTGTTTGTGGTCTTAAGTGTGTCTGAGACACTTGACCAAGGGCAGTCTGGAGGAAAAGAAAGGGTGAAAGGGGGTCGGACTTGATGCCACCCTGCGCGCGCACGTGCAGGCGTTGCACAGGGAGCCTCCGCGCTATGATTGGAGTTGACACGAGTGTCGTCTTGGGGAAATCACATCTTCATCCTTGATGATAGGTGAAAGGAACGCACTGCAGACGGTCACCTTTAATGCACACCCAAGTGGAAAACGGGGGCCCCTCACATGTCCATCTGCTCTTCAAATGCGACACAATTTACCACATGGGAAGATCTCGATTGCTGAGGGACCCTCGTTTTCGTCAAACGCGGGTTTGGAATGGGAGAACGGCGGGGATCTCATGATACTCAACGTCAGGCCCATCGCTGGCACTCGAGACTGCCCATTTGTGCGACTCGAAGAGCGGGCGGCTAAAAGGGTTTGATCGCCGCCGCTTTCACGCTCAGGTGAAATCAATCATCAACGTGACAGCATGAACCCGCCGCTGCCAATCAGGGGGGGAATAGGGGAGGTAATGTCAAGAGAGTACAGGTGTCGGGTTACATCGGAATGGCAGCCCAGCAACACGGACAATCACAATCTCACCAACCCCCCTCACCCCCCCTCCCGACCCCAACCCCTCCAACAGATTCCAATCAGCAGCCATAAACGCGCATACACACAATAGGAACCTCTCTGGTTGAGGCTCTCAGTGGTGGAAAGCCCCTGAAGTCACACATGGATCACATGACCTCCCTTGACACGGGGAGGACAGGGATCCCAGTGGAAGGATGCAAACTCACACGCGCTCCATCCAAGACCGCCTTTCTGCGTGAGTCATCCAAACAGAACAATGAGGAGGGTCGTCACGTGACCCCCCGACGGTTATTCAGATGTGATTTAATGTTTGGTGCAGAGCGGTAGTTTGTTTTCTTCAGTGAGTTTCATTGCTGAGGGTAATAGACCTCCAGTTGTTGTTTTCCTTTTATTACAACAATCGGCAAAAGGAAGAACGAGAAAAGTCAAGTCCACATAAAACGTGTCGTTTGCCGTGACGTTCATCATTCCTTACGGCCGAGCGCTCCTTATTATAAAACCATCTTTGCCGTCATTACTCACCAGGCACAAAAACGCAAGCCTGTTAACGTAGCCCGCAAAGTGTCGACAATAGATTTCGGGAAAGGACAGTGCCCCTCCAAATGGTCTTTCAAATGCAAACGAGGGGAATTCGTTGGCTTTACGGGGCCTGGTTGGAAATGATTTAGGGCGTCGACGAAGCTCCGGGGTCCCTTTATGTTTGGTCTAGTCACGGGGGCTCATATATCACCCTGATCATTCATCAATTAGCATCTCCGAGCCACCTGTCGGACACATCCGAGCACAAAACATTTCTGCCCTCGGCCAGGCGCTAGGCGACGCTCATCACCGGCAACGCTAGCAAACACGAAGGCGGATTACATAACCGCGGCAAAACATTGCCCCCCGGAGACAAATGCGCCCCTCTGTGAGTTGTTATTGATTTTCACTTGAACAGCAAGTTGTTGTTTTTTAAATATACGTTGACTTGACGTTGATGCTGACCTTGAAGGGGAATCGACGAGCGATTCAAATGCCTTCAATGCACATCCCTCGATTTATTTTTAGATGCAATTACGTGTGCCTCATTGATGTTCGTGTTGTCTGTTTTTTGTTGCCATCAATTGTACTCAAATAAAAGTTGTTTCAAGGTTTATAATTATGGTAACATTGGTGGCAGTTAGCCCGTTTATGGCATTTTGCTTTGTCTCAATACCTGACATGCACTTGGCTTATTTTAGGAAGAATTGTTCTCCGCTGACTGTCTCAGTAGCGAGCGCTTGTAACTCAGATTTTTGCACAACTTGAGTTAAAAAAAAAATGGGCAGAGCGATGACACTTTTCTCCGAAAAACTCAAAAGTCAGATCACTTGGAAATCGAGGTACCACTGTGTAAATGTGGTGGAAAATTACACAATATCAAGTATGTGAAAGGTAAGTGCAAAACGTGAAAAAAAAAAAAGTTGTGTGTTGATGTTCCACCAGGCTTTATGATCTCAGCGCCTGGAGCCTCCCGAGACGCTGTGTGATGGGAGCAAAGGCAAATAAAACATTTCTCAAAGACTTTTAACTGCTGCCTGGCCGAGCCCTACAGATACCCATTTTGGGAGATTTGTATGCAAATTTTCACTTTCATGCAAAGCCCCTCGCCGGCACTCGACAATCTCTTTCACAGCCTCGCTTTTTTTTTTTTTGACAAATCCCAGCACCGCCCCATGATACCCACTTACGAAAGCCCTTCACACTTTTTTTTTTTTTTTTTTTGTTATTTGGAAATAATACTAAAAATGTCGTTGACGAGTTAAGTGGTCCAAAAATAAAGGCCTAATCCATCAAACCACAACGTAAGGGACATGGACAAAGTAGATTTGCCAAAGCTCCCATTTAGCAGTGTTCCTTCACTATTTAAGTCGCACTCTTCATGCAGCTTAGCGGTAAAAATTGCTCAATCGGTCTCGAATGAGACGTTAAAGTTGAGACGAGGAAGGGAAAAGGAAGAGGTTGGTTGGGCGGCATCCAGGAAACAAAAACCCAACATTCAAACCCGAATTTTGCACCTAAATCAATGATTCTGTCAGCAGCTGGTTCGTCCCTCGTTGTTCGATTCTGTGTATGCCACTGTGGACCATCCTTACGATCCCCTTGTTCTTTCATCCATTGTCGATCCCTTGATTGCAAGCTTCTTGGCATTTATGTCACTTCAAAGTACATCAAGCAGCTGCTTCACTCTCCAATCTTCCCCCCCCACAAAAAAAAATCAAAACTGCCTTCACACCTACGTGTCACCTGCCGAGTCAATTCTGTGCGCAGAGTGCTGAAAAACATCCAAAGGTCTGTTGCTCTCACTGCACCATGTCTGCACGCTGTGCCTAAGAGGCTGAAGTCGAGAGGCCTGCTGCTCACTCAACCTGGAAGCCGCGAGGACACCATGTGCAAATTTCAGTGAGCAAAACAATCACGGTGCTATGATGACGTTGCTAAAATAAATGATAAAAAAAAAAATATCGCTGTCATCCTCTCTTATTCACCGTTGGATTCTCCTCATCCTCGTTTGCCGTCACACCACATGGGAGATGCCGAAAGACAACAACGGCGCTCATGAAAGTCTTGACACCCGATTTGTGATCGAGTCACATTTACAATCAATGAATTCGAGAGGCCACGTGGAAGAAAAAAAGAATCCTCACACTTGACTGCAGACAAGGAACGCTGTGTTGTCTGGAGAAAATATTGCCTGAGCGAGATAAAGGCTATCCACGGGGTGCTGGTCCAAGACAGCAGGAAGGAGGGAGGTGATGGGCGACCAGGAAAAGGCTTGACCTTTGGGGGCCAATAGGTGATTAGTAACATTTATCATCGCTCCAAAAGCTGCTCAATGAGCAGCCGGACAGCTTCTCTCTGAAGGATTGGAGCGCATTTCTGTGTCAAAGCAGAAAAGGGAGCCCACCACTGGCAACCAGATGCCCCGTGTTTATGACACGGACAAATATTGGAATCCCTAAGTGGAAAAACATGTCTCGCTGGCACACGGCAGCGGCGGCGGCAAAACGTGACATCATTTACACGATTTAATGAGCGCGGCCTGGGTTGGATCACAAGTTGAAATAGTCGGCGGTGCCAACACAAAGCCGTGCGTTTCATGCGTCACGAGCGGGGGCTTATGACTCGGTTTCGTTCAAAACCAAAACAATTGTCGGAGGATGAAGAGACTTTGGTTGTGGTTAAAAGGGGGAGGCTTACGCCTAATGAAAGCCAGGCAAGGTATCTCCAACGCGGGCAAGCCGCAGAGCTACGCCTCAGTCACACTCATATTCACATGGAGGAAATGACAAAGAGGCCATTGAGAGCAAGAACCAGATTTGGCTCAAAGTTATCGGAGTCACTCCGCCCCCGCGGCACGGGCGGAGGGGGCGGCCTGACAGTGGCCCGTTAAATTTGCTAGACAAGTGGACAGAGTTCTTGGGCTCGGTGCCAAACGAGAATGAGAAAATGCTGCTGGCGCGGGGCACAAATAACAAAACGCTTATGCAACGAGCACCCTCCGAATGATTTCATAATTAAAACAAACAGAGCCGTCCGGTGGGCAATTAAATACAATAACGTGTGCCATGCTGCTGGACATTTGGACACGCATATTAAACAAATTGGAACTGACATTTCAATGTCATTTCCCACACTCTGACGGGCGTCCAAATACAAGTTCAAGAGCATATCTGTCTCTCAATAAGGCAGCAGAGGGATTTGGTGGGATACTCACATTCAGGGCGGAAAAAAATTAATCAGTTTACAAAAATTAAAAAAAACTGAGGCAAAATCTCCACCCCGATGCCTCGAAGTGATCATATCCCATGTGAACTAATGTTACTGCACCCTCACGTAGCATTCGGTGTAGAAATAAGTTGGCACATGGCAGCGAGTCGGAGAAAAGGGTGCGTCATATCGCACTTTAAAAAAAGAAGATAAAGTACAGTGTGTCTACCGAAAGGGAAAACTAACTGACAAACCACAACAGCACGTCTACGGCTGACAAAGTATCCATGCTAGCTACTTAGCATAGCGCATCACTGCTAGTTAGCGCGTACCGTAATGCCTTCACAAACGCACCATGAATTTATTTATTAAACAAACTGTCACAAAAGAACATGAAATAAGCTAACTTCACGCACACGCTGCTACGGCCACTACTTGACGCCCAAGCACTCAAAACACAGACTAGGTCATGGTTAGCCGGTTAACAGCCAGCCGCTAAGCTGAGTTTGCGACAGCCAACTCTCCGCTGACTGCGCGTTATAAATCGTCATTTGAAGCAATTGAGGCACTGCTTGGCTGCAACCGGCAAAGATGTTGTTGATTCGGTCTTAACTAGCGTTGTGGTCTGAGGAAGAACAACATGGCATCAGTTTCTGGGAAGTTGAGCGAGAGCCACGCAGACCTCCGATTTGACACAATTCCTGTGGGCAGCGTTTTTTTCTGTTCAATAAAACACTGGCAGTGAAATTGTCCCCAGCTCATAAAACATTCATCGCCATCATCATCAATTGCTTATTAATTTTCCCCATCGTTGATGCCGATGACTGACAGGAGGCTATGTAGTTAAATGTATCGGGTATAGTCCGTTCCAAAAAAAAAAAAAAGTAGGCAAGGAAAAATGTGAATGGCTGAATGCAAGTCAAGCAAGGAAGCCCGACTGGAACAGTCGCAACACATTTCAGACATGTAAGGTCTGGAAACAACACGCTTGGGGCACCCGCCTCCATTTAGATGAAAATGCACCTCGACGTGAGGAAATAAAACCATTTTGAAGCCCCCTCTTGCTACCAGGCGGCCTCCTGTAATGTGCCCGGTCAATGGACTGTGGGTCTATTCAACTGCAGACAGGCCTCAGCACGGCTATAAATAATGTAGGGCAGCTCGAATGAAAACCCTAATCACCATTGTGCTGTCGGCCAGCAGACAGGACCGCTTGTTTAATTTACTGCAACGCATCTGTCTCAGTTCTGCCCAATTTCATTCCGCAATTTCAACGAGCGACTTCTCGAGCGATTGATCGATATCCTTTCCCGCCAACGCCGTGAATCAACAAAAGTGCAATCTTCATACGTCTTAGTCTGTGCCAGCGCGCTTGCGTACTAATGGCTTTGTAGCGAGGCGGTGTCACGCGGCGAAAACGAGATGCGAAAACAACAAAAGGCGAGGCCGCAAAGAAGCCATCAGCGCTCAATAGCCACGCCTCATTATCGGTCATATTCCGCGCACTTCATTACATGACGATACCGTTAGCGCGGCGCCATTTGCATACTACAACCACCTCTTTATGGCCGCTGCTGATCAGAAATGGCCGCCATATGCCGCACGATATGCGCCGTTACAAAAATGATTACTGCAGAAAAAAAAAAAATTTACAAATGGGGCAGGAAAAAGGGAAATCAAGGGATGCCCTGACACGGATTCTAAATGACAATTTACAATGTTGGTAAAAATCCGAGAACATCCAGAGTATTTGTACCTCTTACTCAAATACCTCGAGCGTTCATCGGAGCACTTCATGGAGATACACGGATGCACGGCGGTACAAAGTAGCACACCAGCAATCATTTCACTGAATTGTATGGGGGTAATTCAGGCTTGCCATCCCCATCCCCGGCTGCAAGAAATCCAGCCACCCAAAAGGCTCTTCTGTGCATCATGACAGTGATAAGGCCTGATGGCTCATCACCGAGTCTGGCTGCACGATGACGACAGCCCACACGGACAAAATAAGTGGCTCACTAGCTTTATAGTCTTGACAATCACGAGCCAAGGCAGCAGTGCAGTACGGGGGGGGCGAATACTGCGAGCCATGCCAACCAGGACATGCTAGCTGCCGCGGATAGCACGGAATCATCTCTGTCCAGGACCATTACTCCCCCCCCCACCCACCCACCCACACTCTCGCCGCGCTCACTCGTCGCTGACAAATGTGGCGCGCAACTCGAGCTAATGTGCAAGCAGCTGCAACTGCACCAGCTGGGTAACACACAGTCAACTGCCACACACTCCCACACGGAGAGGGGGCACCATGGAGAGGATTTGTTCTCCCGAAATCAGTGCTGGGATGCTTTGTGTTGTGTGGTGATTTGAAACTGCGCGTGGAAAAGGAGCCTCGTGTGTACTGTTTTGGCAGGGTACTTACACAGGCTTTACAAGGGTGAAGGATTTTATCATGCAGACGATCACCGACGCCATCCAGTGTAAACATCTCTTCCTTCGCAGTTCCTCTTTAATACACGGCCCAAATCTCAAATTCCATTGTATATTAAAAATTCATGGCACGCTTTACTTTCTGGTAACGCAGCATCGGATCATGTTTATTTACCAAACTATTAGCCAACAGCAGCTGACGGGCTTTTCCTTGAGCATGATTTATCGTTACTAATTTTTTTTGTATGTATTTTTTTTATGATATTCTTAATAAAAAGAGAACATGTATAAATCTAAATCGACATAGGAGTGAGCAGAGATCTGCTGATCAAGTTCTTAGCTGTGATGTCGACGTTGCTCTTCAAGGTGGCAGCCAAGTACTGTTGTGTGTACTGTCCTCGGTTTTGCCTCGGTTGCTTCGAATCATTCCTTTGAGCAGTTCTGCTCATCAATGTTATTGCGTCTATAAAAGTTAAAATGGTACTTGTTCGGCAATTTTCAAGGATTTGTCATGTTTGGGTAAGAAATTAGAAAGCAATAAAAAAAAAAAAAAGTGACAAGTAAGATAAGGTTATTGTTGGTTTTTTTCTGTTTATGTAAGTGGTTGTTGCCAAACCAAGCGTTTCCATATAAAACTAATAACAGGCCTGGAGCTGAACTCGTCTTATTTTGAAGCACTGATTCGGAATCCAATGGTCTGACTCAGCACAGCTCGACAAAATAATACAACAAGCTCAGTCAAAAGTGTGAGGCCGCACGAAGATTCAAGACAACAACCTGATAAAGGATTGAAGATCATTATTTTTCGCAAAAGGAAGACATCAGCTGTCAAAGTTAAAGTCAGTGGCTTCGGCGGAAACGAAGGGAAATAAGACTATTTATGAAGATGGTTGATAAAATCGCCTTTCTCTCACTAACCGTCTTCCCAGAAGAATACGTACGCGCGCCATTCTTTTTGCATTTATGTGGTTGCGGCGCAGCTCCAATATCAAGGGCTCGTTCTCATGCCACGGGGATAATATTAGTTTCTCCACAAAGTCAAGCGGGCCAGACAGAAGAAAACTGGGACCCAGCCCGGCTGGATTCAAGAATGCCCGGTGGGCTCGCTAACAGAACCAGCCAGACTGTCTCATCCTCAAGTGTTGTGCATGCGCTCTCGAGAAGCAATTGATACCATTGTTTTGTTTTTTTGTTTTTTTATGGGTCGGATGTGAAAGAAAATTAGAAAGCAACAATAGAGTTCTTTCACTAGAAATGATCAAGCTAGGGGGGGGGGCAATGACTTTTTGATGCACGGTGACATAGACCTTCAAATGGTTGACTTTGAAAAGGAACAACAGATCATTGGGGAAATGTCTGACGCAAATCACGTGAGACCACATCAAAGCGAACTAGTCATCTCGTGCGTAATAGTTGCTCATACACAGCAGCGCTGCGACAGATGAATGGCATTTCCATTCATTTCAATGGGGGTGGGGGGGGGGGACGTATTTAATAGAAAAGTTACCAGCGTGGACGCAGATGAAACTCGTATCTCAAGGCACCGCTGCGGCGTTTCCTGGGAGGATCTGTTTGGACTGAATGAAGCGATGCCGCCAGCCGACGCAAATAAATGTGCCGATGATTTCAAGGGCGAGCAGAGCAATTAATGCCGTGAAACGCAGTCCCAATCAATAAAAGGATACTGCGTTATATGGGTCTTTATCGCAACCTCATTAAAAAAAAAAAAAAAAAAGGAGACAAAACGTGGCCTGATTCTTGAGGCAAATTAACATAGTTGAAGAACCGAAAATATCACCGCGCACGATCCGTTCTGGGACACGTCATCATGAGACATGCCATGGAGAGATTGGAGATGGAAAGGCGGCATTATCAAAGATTGCACTCGTGTATTGATGAGCTTTGAGTAAATGGGCACGTTTTATCTTTTAAGGCAAACGTGATGGAAAGGATCTGGCGCCAAAGACGCTTGCAATTTGTGCGCGTCGGCTGCCTGCAGCGCTAAATATGCTTTACGGTTTGATAAAGCAATTCGGAAATGGAGAGGAGATACGAGTAATTTCCACTGATATGATGTACCAGAAATGTGCGATATCATTTACAGTATCGTTTACAGTACGCAGATGTCTAATTTGCTCTTTGCATCTCATCTCCGGCGTGGCCAAATTGTGGCTCGGGGTAGCTTTTTTTTTGTCAACCAAATAAAGATATATTTTTAGCTCCCGAATCCTGAGTCCTTTTTCTTTCTTTTTTCCTCTTTTAATTTAATGTTTACATGCACTACGGTGTCAAGGGTCCTGGGACAGAGGACATTCAATCATGAGTGAGTTTGACATGGCTGGGAAATGTGCGGTATCTTAAAACGCCGTTCATTTGGGATGATTACGTGAACAGAAATGTTGATGCGATTGTTGTTTAGCTTTCAGGGGGGGAAAAAAAATAAAAATGACGAGTCATACTGTGCGCGGTTTACCCGAGACGATGAATATATTGGTAAAGGTCAACCACATTAGCTGCACAGGATCTGATGTCACAGCAAATCTATTTGGCAGTTTTGGGGTATGAATCACAGATGAACTCACAAAAGATTAGCATCACGATATTTTAGCCATGCTAACAATAAATGCTAACTCCAAAAAAAAAATGTTGATATTTGGCAGTCGTGTATCAATGTATCGCAGGATACGGTAACACAATATTATTTTTGCACCACTCCGAGTCACAATTGTGTCTCAAGTACATTAACATATGTTAAGATACAAAAAAAAGAAAAGATGTTCTGACAGCTCACATCCTAAAAATAACTAAACGGTCGGTGATACCGGTCGGATCCCCCATCATAAAAATCAATCAAATAAATCAGACGGTCCTTGGAAAGACGCAACGTTCTCACGACACGCGCTCGTATAGCCCCCCGCTGGCCTCGGACCACTTTGCAAGCGAGCCTCTGCGGGCTTGAGGCGAATATCAAGCGGGGAGATGTCCTGCCGCTTTAAGGCCGGGATGAAACCGTGTTATTCTACCAGCCTGACCTAATTGCGCTCTCGCTCTGCTGACACGAACACTGGGAGCAGTGCACTCTGACACGTAAAGATTATTTAATACCATCAAAGCCATAAAAAGAGGAATTGAAGGAGAGTTAAAAGGCAGGAGACTTAACCCTCGCGTGTCTGGCCAGCGAGGCGCGCGGATCGTGGCGGCGGCGAAAAATAAGAATCAGTATGCACGAGTCGGCCTGCCCGAGTGCCGCCGGCCAACATGAGTGGAGCTCTCACATCTCAACATCACAGACTCGACTCCTTTTCCAAAAAAAAAAAAAAAATCCCAGTCGGCTCCAGCTACATTCTCTCGGTATCAGCTCCCGCCCTTCTTCCCTCTCACTTTTCCCACACTCACCCCAGTCCCCGAGGCACTGACGACGTCATCGGACACCACGGCCAAACCGCTGTAATATAGCAATTTCTTTCGACTTACTCCGACAAAGTCAGCCCCCCCGTTTCATTTCGAGCGAGGCCGCCTTATTAGCGCGAGGCCGCACTGCCACACAGCAACCGACAACGTCGCCAGCTGTGGTGTAAACGTAGCCTCGGTTATCTTTCAGTTAGTGCCGTGTTACTTTCCAAAAAGCGGCGGAATTCCTTACGTTACATGGCTTCATGGGTTTTTTTCCCGAGTAAATACAAAGCTAGAAAATATGAAAATGTACAACTTGGAAATGAGTATTCTATGCAATTAACAGGCTAAAAAAAGGTTTTCAAAGGGGCCTTTTCTCTCATTTCATCGCGGCCGTTGAGGTCTTGAACTCCTCATTCACGTCGATGGATTCGCTTTCGATGTCACCAACTCCTTTCCAACTGACTGCAACCGTTACTTTTCTCCCGACGCCGACTGACGCTCCGTGCGTGCGCACAATGCAGTTTTGCAGATTTATTTAAGGACTCCGAAAAAGCCCAACATCGGCAAATTAGAAACATGCGCGCATCAAAGGAATCCTCACGCTGGTTTGCATTTTTAAAGACAGCAAAGCTGTGCAAGTGAGACTTTGGGTGAACACAAAGAGCTTCCAAAATAGCACATTTTGACAGTGTGGGGGCAGGACTGGGCGGAGGTGTTTACCATTAAACAAGCTCTGGGTGACATCTCTGTCGGGAGCGTGTCTCACCTGTCAGTGCTTGGTGTGTTTGTGCTGCATCGCCGCAGCTTTGGGCTTGTCAAACGCAGGCGAGCGGGTTGCCGTGGCGAGCAGACGTGTCGACCGCCGCAGGCCAAATTAAACCAAACCACCTGTCACCGTGAGAGAGACGAAGACAAAAAAAAAAAAGAAATAAGAGAGGGGGGCTTTTCCACGTCTCCGTCCAAACTTTGTCGCCAGTTTATAAAACGGTTTCAGCAAAGGCTTCCTGTTCTACGCTAACAAGATCAAGCTGCACGACAATGTCACCAAATGTCATCGCCCTCATCGGTGAGATTTGTGCCAAGCCAGATGAGGACGGAAAAACAAACAAATGTGGTGAAAGAAGAAGTGGCGGCAGGGTTACTGACACGCCGCAGTGTGTTTTAGAAGAGAGACACACAACGTCCGGACGTTGGTGGAGACGAGCGAGAGAGACAAGGCAGGGCAGTAGGAAGACATGAGTGGGCACTTCCGAGTGTGACACAGACGCCACTCCGATGACACATTTAGTCCAATGTGATAACCAAGGCGGGTGAGGCGTCAAGATGGCACAGAGAGACCAACTCATCGCCGTTGATGCATGTCAGAGAGGCCAGGATGAATTCAGTTGAGACAAGAAATGTCAAATTTCTCTGCACGGTTTGAGACCGGCAGCCGCCGTCTCTCTTTCGAGACTTGATTCCGTTAATGGCCAAACCTGCGTCGGCTCTGTGAATACAAAAATGGACACGGTACAGTCCTGCTTCGGTCAATTCTGTCTGCAAATGTCAGGTCAAAAAAAAATAAATGTCTGGACGGTTGCACTTTTGATACGCCAATTTACTGGGCTCAACATTCTGCAGCTACAGTACACAAGAGGGTCCAAATGCCAACCGCAGTGCGACAGCACACTGGTGTGCCATGGGAAATGATCCGACAGTACTGAATTGTTTGCAAAATGATGATTTCCAACAAATTATCAATTTTCATCTATCCATGCCAGCAACCTATAGTGACAGGCAAAAAAAATACCATGCTCTTCCACTAGAGGGCAGAAAGTACAATAATGAGCCGAATGCAGACACATTCGGCTCACGGATGAAGTGCCGCCATCCATGGCACAACGTGTAACGATGAATGGCACCCGCGAAGAAAGGTGGCGGGTTAGGAAACCCCTCAAAGACACTAAACTTCCCAAAATATGACAAGCTGTCAACCGCATCTTGTCTGAATGTCACAGGCTGTCAGTGGACAAAAAGGGGTGGGGTGCACCGTTAACAAAAGGAAGTGGGCTGAGGTGTCATTTGGCATGTTGTATGAGCAGGACATTTCAATAAATCAAATGCCACACGCATACAATGCGTGAGGTGAGGCGTGGAGACAGCAGAAGGGCCTGTTACACTCGTTACAGCCTTAAATTCATCTTAATAGCGTCTATCATCTGCAGTTTTTACAAGACGGAATTTTACATGATAACACTGTCGGCTTGCGATGCCGCGGGGGGATCACGAAGCTAAAAAGAGTGCTGACATTTCATTTGCCAGAACGCTGACACATTGGCAGGGTTGAATCCAAGGTGTGAACAAATTGCTCGTAATTGGGATTTCGAGCCACTGATGGAGGAGTGGTTCACTTGCCTAACTTTGGCGGGATTCAGTTCTCACTCAGCGGTGGTTTTAAGACCGAGTGTGAATGGTTGTCTGGAGGGACCCGCCGATACTGTACACTTGTACTACCGCACCTTAAAGAACTTTACCAGCCTGTCGCAAGCTGTGCTAGACTTTCCTCCCTGATCTTGCAGTTCTTCAAAAAATAGTCAATATGTGCTCAACCCCCCTCACCCCCTACCGCTGCCTCCTGCCTCCTGCCACAGACTCTGATCCTTCCTCAGTATCTGACATCCCATTATTGCACTTAAACAATGCACTGCCTAACTTTAACCCACAATAATCACGGGTGCCCTTGGTTGTCTGTTCATTGCTATTTATTGTTGGATTTGTTATATTGGTTTCTTTGTCTTTTTATGCAGTTCCGTTTTGCTGCCCTTATTTTTAATTGTGTGCGTTTCAATGCACTGCATGTTTGCACTGTGGTTGAGAGGAAAGTAATTTCATCTGTGCTGTATGTTGCACATAGAGCATATTTGACAATGAAGCTTGATGTAGATAGATAGATAGATAGATAGATAGATAGATACACACACACACACACACACACGTGTTTTGGGTTTTTGTTTTGTTTTCGAATGGACAACTTAGTGGAAGACGATGAGCGCAGGAATACTGTGCACGCGCACGCACACAAAACAAGCGTCCTCTCGTTACCTTAGCTATCCATGCTAAGACCCCCGCAATACACAATCCTATCGACGCCGCGCAATTATTCGACAATTAGTGTTTTTCACACGTTAAACCCAAATCCAATCAGTAAATGTGGTTATTTATTTATTTATTTATTGGGGGGGGGGGGTGTAAATAAAACACTCGTGTCAGTCGGCAAGTACAAGTCCGCCAGGTGATGTCTGTCCCAAGTAATGATCGCGTGTTGTCAAGCGTTGACAAGCTGTCAGAGTACAGAACCTACCTGGGACCTGTTGGCTCCTCCTCGTCCTCCTCCTCCCGGTCCTGGTCCCTTCCGGGGCTGCACGGTGGAAGTTCAGTCACGGAGCTTTGCACCCCCCACCCCCGCTCGCCTCCTGCAAACTTTGCAGGCTGTCGCTCTTATCCTCCTGAGCGGATCGCGTCGGTCCTCGGGCGTAACGAGAGCCAGTCAAGCTAGCCCCGGGTTGGCAACCGCACGTTTCGGGACGAGTGGCGGCGAGCCGCGTTTGGAGAGCTCGGCGACTTTGGCTCGGCTCTCTCGCTGGCAACCATCGGAGACTCGCTCCGGCTCAGAAAGCCAACCCCGGTGTTGAGCCCGCCCCTTTCCTCTCTTGAGGGCCAGTGGTGGAGAGTGGACGTCCTGCTCCTCTTTGCTCCACTCCAGATGTGCGACACGTTTTGCACGAATACCAACAATAATCACAATAATGGTCTTGAGAATTATAATCAACCGAATTTTCTATTCAGACAACTTGTACAATTTAAAGGGATACCTCACATAGATATGCACGCCATTTCCAGCAGTTAAAAAGTTAACGCACGCCATTTCCAGCAGTTAAAAAGTTAATATTTTGTCTACAACTAATTTGACGACTTCATTATTTGAATGTCCATTTGATTATACGTTTTTTTAAGTGGCTGCCATGTTTGTTGAACACGTGACCAAATAACCGTCACGTGATTAAACAGGAGGGTGACACGGAATGGATTTTAACTCCCATCCCATCCAGCTCCCACAGAAAAAAAAATGGAAAGCATCAAACACAGGGATGGACAACTCCGGTCAGAGAGGGCTGTTATCCTCCATGCTTTAGATGTTTCCTTCCTGCAACACACCTGATTCAAAGAGGGAAAGATCGACAACATGCCCAGTTGCCTAGCCCTGATCTAGTGTTCACCTTAAAAGAATAGCTTCAAAATATGGTGTGGGTGTGGTTATTATGTCAATTCGCCCGACTGTTTTGCAGTAGTAACGGAACGGCTCACGCGCAGACTCATTTTCAGAAACGGTTGTTTAATTTCATGCTTGATGGGAGGGTCGGCACTCCAGAGACCCAACTATTTATACGCAAACATTCAAAAGTCAAATTTTCCATAATATGTCCCCTTTTAACATTCCCACAATCGGATTTGGTTTTGAGTCAATGGGCCCTGGGTGATTGTGTAACTGCATGCAGCTAGAAAATGTAAACACCACAGTGCTGATTCAGTGCGTGTTACTCTGTGGGCCATGCTGACAAGCTGAAATAAAAAAAAGATTCTATCATTCATAATCACACTGTGCAGGCAATGTTTTAAATTTGGGATAATTGTCTTTTTTTATGTTTTTTTTTAATACAAACATTAGGGCCTCTGGAGAGGATGCCCACCCATCATGTACGAAATTAAACATCTGCTTCTGCCTTATGCGGGCGCAGCCGACCGCAAATACCAAATGCACGACACCAGTCATACAATATCCATATTCAAGCCCTTTGTTCAGAAAAGTTGGTCAATATCGACTCTGGCTGAAAATCATATTCCCTTGATTTTCAGCCAGAGTCGAATGGGAACACAAGCAGGAATTATATAGCCTGCCATGCAATTCTAAAAGCAAATAAATCCGAAGAGGCACTGCCAGAAATAGTCACAAATGCTCAAAATACCCGTGTATTTGGCCATTGAATCATTTTTTTATCATGTAAGTTAGTAAGGTTCCTCCTCCCTAATAATGAGATGATGTGAGTTGTCACGAGAAGTTCCTAAAGCCATTTCCCTTTTTATTTTTTGTCATCTGCGTGGACCCAAAGGCCACAAAAAATGATCACTGTTGAACAGCAGGATGCCTGGCGAGCACTGTGGCAACTACGTAGGATGTGTTTTGCATTAAATTTTAAACAACCTGGTCCCTGCGCCGTTGCGTGACTGTGCCCCCGTGTCCTGCTGAGAGCGCCATTAAAGCCCAAAATATCCTCCATCACAGATTGTGCAGTGTGATTTTGTCATAACCTGCCTTTGGCTTTTTCTCCATTCCGTGTTCTCAATGTTATTATGACCAATGGACTTAGACGATTCTTTTTCGTTTGTGGAGAGATACGTTCAAATCTGTCTGTCTGATGTCAAGTGTTCTTTGTTCATCGATGCAAAACAAAAACAAAAAAAGTTCCAAATAAAACGATAGCTGCCAAAAGCAGCACAATCATGCTGCGACTTTATTTCCAGGTCACATCGTGTCAATATGTCCACGGTGGGTGCGCAAGCAACAGTGTCCGCCTTGTTTCCTTTGCCGCTTTGGAGGCTCCGAGGCTGTGAGTGGCACTAAGCTGTGTCAGTTGTCACACATCACCACATATGCGAGGAATGCGGTGCTCGAGGGGGCGGAGAGCGGCGGGGTGGCAGGGGACACACAGGCGTGCGTACAAGTCATGTAATGTTGATGTTAAAAACATGCGCCGGTAGAAGCGGCTGCTGCCATAACAGAATTCTTGAACAGACGTCTTATTTTGCCAGCGTCCAGCGACATCGATTCAGGTTTGCGACAGTGTTTTGCAGTCTGTTTTGGCTCAATGTGGGAATTTTGGATCGTGTGCTGTCATGAGATGGCGAGTGAGGGATGTGGGGTCGCCAAAGCACGGCTACAGTCTCATCTTGTGGCCGGATTTACGCTGCCAGTTAGTGGGGCTGATTTTTAATGGCTTCCCAGTAGAGCTGAACCATTTTGGGGAGAGGGGGGGGGCTAATTGCACGTTATTTTCCTCAATATGGCGATTACAATTTAATGCGCGCTAATTTTTCCAAGGTCCTCCTCACATCTATTATTTAACAAACACCCGCAACCAATTGATCTTTGCTGCAATAAACAAAATCAGATGTATTATTTATAAATATGTTGGGTCTTATATGTTAGGCTTATGCTGAAATAAAGGCAAACGAACCATGAATTATTATGATAGATTTTTTTAATCGACTTCAATTGTTAACAGCGTTCACGATGACAGCTTCAACTGAACACAAGTCACTAAATTGTAAAACAGATTACAACAATCAAAACCTCAAAATTGTGGGCAAAGGAAAAAGTAAAGATTGAAATCGGAAATTGGACCATATTGGGGGGGGGGAAGCCTGAGAAAACTGTAAACTGGATTTTGCTCTGCGCCGTGCAGCTGCGAGGTGCGAGTGCAAAGCTTCATTTAATTTAACGCCAGCAAATCTTCAAACTGTCAAGCTTGAGTCGTCCGGCTCGCGAGGCACTCGCTTCGCCTTGTGTCTGGCAACGGTACAGAGGAAGAGAATTAGAATTTGGACACGTTTCAAGGATCTGAGCGCTATTTCGAGAGAGCAACAAAGAGTGACAGACAAGCCTGACAGCGGTGCGGAGGCTTGTATCTGCGCACGTGGTACCTGAATGTACGAGTGATCTGCCTTTGCCGTTCTGCCATTTATTTATTTATTTGCTTGTTTGTTTTGGGAGAAGACCAGGAAGTGTCCTCTGGTTGGGACCCCCCCTCTATCACCCCTAATACTGAGCGGCCGCGGTACGTGTAGTTTTGTTGCAAGACTGTCACCGAGGGTCGCTCTCACTGTCTCGTGTTTCGCTTTACAAGGTTCCTTACACGATCCGCTTTGCTCCCACCCCCTTGAAATGACCTCGGCAGCCGTTTACTGTCCAGTATGAAAGTGCAAAACTATTTCCAAAGTGTTGTAACACGAGCCGGCCCGATCAATTCTTTCCCCCCCCAGCATGGAGCCACATACCACATGTTGCAGGGTGGCAGAGATGGAGAGAGGGAGTCCCCCCTGTGCAGCCAAGAGAAACCTTACCAGCTCCTACAATTTCAGTAAAAGGTGGAGCATTTGGATAAACCTGACATTATCAAAATGATCTGTGTAAAAAAAAAAAAATCCCTCTATGATTTGCGATGAATACGTAGTATCAGCCATGGCTAACATCTCCTTGTTTACAGTGCTAATGATAGCTTAGTGCTGCTCGAAACTGCCGTTTTGTTCAAGCTGGACAACATTCCCGATGACTATTTATCACGACGACGCACTTTCATAATCAAATTCCCATCATGAACGGCCACGTTTGAGAATGGCGCTGCGCTACTTGAACTTAATTACTTCCCGCCACTGCTTTGCGGCTAATTTCGAGTCGCCGCGTTTATCGTTTTGATGCTTATTGGCGGTTCTCATGAACGACTTGGCAGTAAGAACGTGCGCCGTGTTCAAGCCGAGCCTCTTCAAGCCCACACTCGTCAAGCAAATCCGATTTTAGTTGTCAATCTTCCCGGGAGTGAGTGCGGCCATCGTTGTGGCAAGCTTATGTAAAGAGTTGTCGAATAACTCGTGGGTGAGGCGGTGCCAAGGTCTGGTGGTCAATCACCATCCACATTGAATTTTCATTCCTCCTGTCTGCCGCATATTTATTTCAAACTCCAGACAGCCCACTATTCATCACACTATAACCCCTGCTTTTATTAGTATGTCATTCAAACTATAGAGGGGGGGCGGATGGGGGCAAGCTGTCACTATGCTCTGCAGTAAGGCCGAAGGCCACAAAAAAAAGACTAAAAGCATGATAATAGCATGAAGATATATGTCGCTGAATGCACTCAAACGAGTTTCAAGTTGCGTCCCCCCTTATAGCGTTGGAGTCCTGATGAGATTTTATCGGTTGCATGGAAACGGAAAAGCCCTGAAAGTTGCCTTTGAACTGCACCAAAAGGCAGTGTAGTGACAAACAACACTCCCAACAACACCCAGCAGGGCATAGAAGCGTGTTTCCACACACTACCACACATTGGGACAGGCCCCTAAAAGCATCCACATTCCTACACCATCACCTGCAAGAGCGAAAAGCCATTATACAGTTTAATTTTCTCATTTTTCCTCTCCTGGCAAAAAAAAGGAAAGAAAAAAAAAAAACGATGATTTTTCAAACCTCTGACAGCCGAGACTTTCGCAGGATTTAGTCCATCTGAAAACATGTGGTAAGCCTTGTGGAATGTTTCAAATGACTCCCAGATGTGGCTCGCAGACAGGTTTAACCCATTCTTTTCCAGTTCAGTGGCAGCGAGGAGGAATGGAGGACGCCTTGCATGGAGAACGTCAGAGCCGTATCCAAAGTGTTTATCCCTTATTAGCTCGCATTTTGTTGGGGCCCGTTGAGCTACACTTGAACGCAATTTGCCGTAAACTAAAGATAAAAATGTCATCTTATCCTGGATTACTCAGGAACGAGTGCAAAGGCGCTGCTTTTTTTTTCCAGATGACTCAGCAATTGCAGGGTTCCGGTAAAGCGCCGCAAATCAATTTTATAACGAATAAAGTGACACTTTCTCACTCACTTTCTCCCCCCCACCCCACCCCACCCCATCCACAGCAAGCAACCAGTAAAATCACAATCGCCTTCACTCACTACCATTATCGAGATAGGCATTCTCCTCTGCTGTTTTGAGTTGACGCAAGACTTTTTTTAATGGCTTCGTTTTCCACCGCGTTTGCGTGGCCGCATTAAGGTGCAGACTACGAACTACGGTGATGGATTATGGTTGCTGCAGGAACACCCCCAAAGATGGCAATAATCAAGATAGGGAGGGCGCTAAGAGACGTGCCAAGTAAGCCGCTAGATATGAGCAACAAACTCGTGTGAACCCGTTCTTCCTCCTCGCCGCTCCTCCCTCTCCCCACTCGCTCTCACCAGCCCAGCCATCTATGAAGCAGTTGGCCTACATACCCGTCAGACTGCCAGCCAACCAGCATATTGGAGTGGCTGGCTGGTCGCCACTGAATTGGACTCCTATTATGTGCAATCATAATGGACGGACAAGAGTAAAGGCAGCGTATACAGACAGGCACTTGACGCGCGATTGTGATCAGAAGCTATCGCGGCGAGGCTGCACTGTTTTGTTTCGTTTTTATACCGGTGGTGAACGACGCTGTCAGAATGCGGGAGTTCATTTTTGTTCACTCGCATGCAATCAACACTTATATAACATCATCCATTTTTGATACCATGTTTCCTCATCTCGGGGCCGATCCCAGCTGACTTTTGGCGCACGCCAGGGTACATCCTGGACCAGTACTGGAACAGTTTGGAATGTTTTTATTGTAGTTATTTTTGTTTTTCTTTGTTTTAAAACATATTTGTTTTATTAGTTTAAGGATTAGTTTTAGATGTTTTAAAAATAAATGTTGATGTGGAGTGCAAGACAATTTCTCAAGGAGTGTTTAATTTTCTTTCTTAATACTGAAATAAATACATTTAAAATAAACCCAGACAGATCATGTCTGAAATCAATTGACAAAGATGAAAATGAAACACATTTTTTGCTCTACTTTGTTACAGCTAGTTTTATAACTGTAAAATGTAGGTTCAGTTGGTTATTTATATTTTTCACTTTGTTAATGAAAATGCTTTCTCAATGTTAGTTGTAGTACTTTTGTTAGTTTTCGATAATCTTGCCCCACTCAAAAAAAAAAATTATTCTGTGTTTAAAAATGGTCAAAACAGATGGTCTCCGACCTTAGTCGCTCCAGGTCCGGCCTTTCCCAGACATTTTAAGCCAGGCACCTGCTTCACCGTCCCGACACGGGGATAAGACATATTGCAAAGAACATTTTAAACTTGACTTCCGCTTTAAATGGAATTGAACTTGGTGAAACGGTTTCAGGTGATGTTTGCGATCCCCTGGAAATCTGGTGGCCTCAGGCAATTGCTTGCGTTTGCCTAACGCCAAGTCAAGTCCGCCTGTCGCTCGGTGATTCGTTTACGAGCGAGCTGCAGGAAAACAAGAAAACTAGCCGATAACATGGCAGCTGTCGGAAGGAGAGAAGCTGTAGCAGGATACTGTAGGCCATACGAGGCCACAGCAGGCTGGGAAAGCTTGTTACTGCTTTGAGCTTCCACATGTAAATGCACCGCATCCCCCCCAACGCTCCCTCCCCCTCCCTTTTAAGAGCCCCCTCTCCCACAAGTCTCCCCGAGGAAAAAGAACTGCGTTTTAAAAGAAGCGCAAACAGCTGCCAACTCATTTGCCGCTGTGTTCTCTCGTTTTCCTTTTCCTTTTCTGAAGGCGCGCTTCATGCGGAACGAGGGTGGACATGCCTTCATATGGAGATTGACGAACGCAAAAGACGTCATATCATGTTTGACCACCGTTTACAGCCACACGCGTAGTTGATGGCGCACTGAATACGTATAGTTGATACACTCTGAAGTAGACCTCGATTAAATCAGTCAAAATTAAAATCAGCCCAAAGAGCAGATAGTGTCGACATGTATTTCATATTTAATACAGAGCTGTGATTCAGCTGCAAAACTCATGTTCGCACACACACCGGTCTCACTATGCATTGTGTCATTTTAGCCCTGTTCACACGGGCAGATTTATTTCGGCGCTGCTCGGAGTATTTTGTTGCGATATATTTTTACACGGAACAAATTTTGTGGAGCGTTCACACGTACAAAACCGCTGAGCGTAGCTGCACTTGCGTTCATACGGGCAGTTTCTGCTGCGGAGCAAAACGACAGAAAACAAATGAGCTGTCGTGTTGGTTCTTTTGTATACACAACTCAAGCAACTACTGTACAGGCACGTCCTTCTCCTTCTGTGTCTCCGTGCCTTCTGCTAGAGAGTGACCGCCCGAAAACGTAAATCAACGATGAGTTCAATGACACTCAGAAAAGTAAACATGCGCCAAACACAAAAATCAAGAGATGAACTCACAAAATAAATTATATGGAGGCGGGGTTGTTTTGTTTTCTTGAGTGTGTTCCTGTACTGTTGTATTTCAAGGCACCAATGTGGACCTAAATCTTGTAAGACCAATCCTGGATTTTTTTTAATTTTTTTTTTTTTAGGGCGAATCTATTTAATTCCTTGTCATCGCCATCAGACAGAAAAGTCGATTTAATGTGTCGCGCCGCATGTTCCCCATCTGCTTTGAAATGTTTTTGTATGCAGATTTTTGCGTGTATTGGTGTGCTTTATCGGCACAGGTGGGTGTTGTTCTCTTTTAAATCGAGTCTGGCGAGCATTTCCCCCAGTGTGCCGGTGTTTATGTTCAATTGGAAGCAAATGACTGAAAGCGTTCTGGCTCCGTACGCGATGCTTTCGCTGCTCTTGGCAAAAATCTGCCCGCTTCCATATTAGCTTCTGCTAAAGCTGGCAGAGACGACGAGAAAAAGGCAATGAATAAGATCCCCCTCCCCGGGCATCAATCCCAAACAACCATGCCATATGATAATGACCCGCCATAAAACATGACTCGACGTCTTTCCCAAACAGCCCCCTGGCAACCTCGTATCACAGAAAATGTTCGAACATAGACGGGGTTAAGTTACACCACCAGCGAGTGTCCCATTTTGGAACGCCGGGGTGCCAGATGCCAACATGTTCCCCTTCCCAGCATCTCATCAGAGGAAACCCAGGGAGTATGTCCCTTTAATTAGGCCGCCCGTGAAAATAATGGTGCATTAATGACATTTCTAGGGGGGCCAATGAGCTGGAACAACAGAGGAAAGACTAAATCACAAATCAATTCCAACAAATGTAATTAAGGTTTAATTAGCCCCAAGGGTGCCCGCGGAAAGCCGCGGAGGGGGGACGGCGTGGAGGAAGAGCGAGAGGGGAAGTGAAAGAGAAATTTCGGGAAAGGGAAAGAAAGTAGCATCCGTGTGGGTCATGAATTGCTTCTATTCTATTCCAGCAGTGTGGCGCTGGAGCAATAAAACAATATTGACCGGACAATGCTTGAAATCATAGCTTCCGTATGCTAAATGTGTGGCTCTTGGCACGTGCCTGCTCGGCAGTTACCGACGGAGGGAGGCCTGATTTAAAAGCGCTGCGTCGGGACGTGCGAATTCTCTATAAAAACAGCAGCATGTACGGTTAGAGCTCAGCAACATTGTGGTGTTAAAAAAAAAAAAGAAAGAAAAAAAGGAAAGGAAGGGGGCCGAGGGAATGAAACAACAGGAGGAAAAAAAAAAAAAAAAAAGAAATGCAAAAACCACAGGGAAATTTTGGAGAGGACTTGGCCCGGCTCGCTGGATGCCAGATCACACGAACGCAGACTCCCACGCTAATAAACGGGCTTCATAAACAGCAATTAAAACCCTGGGCACTAATTTAGTGGAAATGGAAGTCTGTAAAAAAAATAAAATAAAATAAGTATGTTAGGGAAAGGAGTGGAAGACTGGAAAAAAAGGAATTTCTTTGATGCGTTTTCAGTTGTCATTTTTTTGACAGATTGTAAAATAGGAGGCCATTTACACAAAGTTGGACCAACTAATACATTTTTTTAAATTCTATGAATAATTTAAATGGAAAAATATGTGACCTCATCTTATGAATCATATAACCCATCTGTCCAGATGACAAAAAAAAAAAAATCAACTGCGGCCCTTGAGTTGGGCCACCCCTGCCTGCAAAACATTCCCGAGCGTGTCCCTCACACACTCTCGCCAAATCGACCACAGAAGTGCATACACGACGACTTCGTACTAACGAACATACTCTCAATCACAAATCACTGCCCGAATACAAACAAAAAAACAAATAGAATCAAACATTCTGAAGCGGTCCCACAACGCAGCTTTCACACAACACGTGCGTTCGCTTGCTCCATGTCCGACGCTGGGCGGGGGTCTGTCGGTTGTATATCCGAGTCGGAAGACAACCGAATGAGGTGCCGGCGCTCGGATCAAGCAGACCAAACACACGCTCGTACACCTACGCACGCATCCTGCTCTGACAGCGCCGTAAACTGTGAAGTGACACGGTTGCTATGCTCATCGGGTGCCTGTGAAATAATTGGGGACGAGTATTTGTGTCACGCGATGCTTTCCGACTGCGCGCCATGACGTCGTAAAGTATTCTCGATGCTAAAATATCAGTGCTCTGGAAAAACGGTGTATATTCCATGTAAGAATTCCTCGTAAACTAGCAACTATTCCTTCACACAGGATGGGTGGTTTCAACAGCTCTTCCTGGTCTACGGTTTTTGCCAAGTATCGCCTGACGTCGGGCTGGCTCGTCTTCCCCCTTTCAAAACTGAACTTTATTCTAAGCTTTATTTCTTCATGCTACTTGCACGCGGAAGTGACTCAAATGTCAACTGTAAAATTGCAAATAGCTCTGTAAAGTCAATAGAAAAGATCAAGTAACACAACCTGAATGTTCTTTTTTCCTCTCCGTGGAATCTGAGCTGGACTGACTCACTTTAATAGCAGTCCAACGTGATGTCCCGAGTCAACTCTCTGCTACAGGTTGTTTAATTGCTTATCGATTCTCGTGTCCTGTTGGGGCAGTAATTGAGCGGGCCGATGAAAAGCGCTGATCATAACACGCCTGAGACTCGCTTTTAAAGTCAAGGCAAACGGAAACAACTTGAAAGCGAAATAACCGTGTAAAGGATTTTGCAAAACGCTTTTTAATTACATTTTCACTTAAAATCGCTGTGTGAGGCATCTTCTATTCGGGGTCATGTGCTCTATATTTTTGGTGTTTCCCTTTTAAATCGCTTATAGATCAGCTGTATACCAGCCTTGCACTTCATTGTAACTTAACCAAATAAAATCATATGGTACATTCCATCCATGCCCTGAGATGGGGAATTGCACCTTTCATTAGAACTTCATTGACATTCTTATGAGTGATTTGTGTAGCTGATAGCACTGCGACTATATGGCTCATTGCACCCCCCCGGAAAAGGAAGTGATAGTTCGATAAGGAGTATGAGTCAGCATCAGATTACAGTACTGTAATAGGTACACTTCCTGGGCAACCGATAAAGAAACACTATCAAACAGAGAGTGACCCAATCGAAAAGATGCCAAGTGCGGTACAACCTGAAGCGTCTTTTGTCAACTGTGGGAGGAGGCGGCGACAACGCGCCGGGATCGTCACGTCGACCACAGGGCAAGAAACGGAGGAGGCGGCCATGACGGTGCATCTGGACTTGACCAGATGCGTTCGGAGCTCAGTGACAGGCGCAGAGATTAAGGTCACACTGTCTCACTTGGATGGCCGCCAGGCGCCACATGATGCTAATGGGTCGGCAGAGGCAAGGCGTAGGTAGGCTGGCAGATGTCCACGCGAGGCTGCGCGTCCCCTCCGCGAGCCAGTTCTTCTCAAGCCAAACAGATGGATAATGACATACAGAGCATCAGCCAGAGCTTTGAAAAGTCCGAAAATATTCCAACCAGCCTTCCTTTATTATTGCGTACTCACTGCATCACTTTTTGTTTCCTCGCTCAGCTGCAAAAACACAAGTGTGTGGACAAAAAGAGGAAACCGAGAAGGGAAGTCAATTTGACACAGGACACGACAACAATCAAATACGAGAGAAACAATACAAATAGTAAACCACGTGTCAAAATGGGCATTCGAACAACAAAATTGCCAAATATTCAGCATCTCACTTTTGTTCATGACAAAATGAAAACAAATCTGGTATTTCCACATGTTCTCTTTTCACATTTCTTGACCGATTTAAACCATTCCAAGTTCGCGTCTGACATCGCACATTTCAACCATTCAAGTACAACTTCTGCGCAAATCGTATTCTCTAATTGCAGACGATGCGGTCACATTTTACCCATGTACTCTGGCGCCTTTGGGGGAGATGAATGTTGAACCGTTTGGATATATTCCAAAAGACAAGAGTGTCCAGTACTTGCCTTAACTCACTTACGCTTCAGTGTTCATAAGATCAGACGTCAACAACACACGAGCGAGGCTGCTAAGGACAGCGAAAACGGGCCGGTGGGCAGTACTGAACCGACTGCGCTTTGGAGTAAGCAGGCTCCTGGGAATCGCTGGAAACAGGAACATGAGTCCACATTTCTAGACAGTGACTGTCCTAGTTTTGGGGGATCGAGTCTATCCATGCTCTTTCTCTCTTTCTTTCCGATTTGTTGCTCTCCGTCCAATGTCATCGCGACGCAGCCAAATAAATCACGCAAAGTTAACATCATGTGGGCTATCAAAGTTCACTTATCGAGCAGGACTATTCAAGGGGTAGGACGAACTGGGGGCTGGATGAACTCGCTGCAACTCACGGCATCCAAGTTCTGGAATTGTTGTACCTTCCCTTCGCCGTCTCCGTCTTTCTCTGTCTGCTCCTCACTTCCTGTCTTGTCCCCAAGTTTTTAGGCCACCAGAGTGTAAAGCTGGCCTGTCCCATGAGATCATCACGGGTGTCAAAGGACCAAGGGGAGCACACAAAGGAGTATTAAGGGTGACACGGTAAAAAGGGGGGAAAAACGGAATTTACAAGGACCGTGGCAAAAATCTTCCAGTAGTTGTGAAAATCTTCTTTGATTGTGTCTGCATGACTAGATTATGCTGCTCTCTTGTGGCCAAGTTGGCCGCAATGTCTCAATCGTGATGCACAAAGTGGGTCATTCTTGACATTCTATTTACGTATTTTATTGCTATGTTTTTATAAAGTACAACAATGTCGAGTGTTTGTTTCCGGTTGGGTTTTTGGAGGGAGGCTGGAGCACATTCCATTTATAGAAGAACTAATATATTTTTTAAAAGGGGCTAGTCATAATTGTACATTCTTTTAACTGCAGCTCAAATACTTATGTATGCGACCCCGCCCCCACACTAAAAAAATGAAAAGAAAGAAAAATCCAACCAAACCTGCCCAGGCGGCATTAGCGTGCTATGTGTCTTTTCTGTCAGTCTTTCCCTCCTTTTTAAGGATGTGAGAAAAAACAGCCAGAAGAGAGGGTTTAGAAATCGAAGCGTGGAAGGCGCCAGGAGAGTTTTTGGAGACAGCTCGGGCAAAAAGAAACCTAAAAACTCAGCAGAGGTTACACAAGGACTCGAATATTGAGAGCATGTTCTAGTTTGTAAAAAATAAAGAACGGGGAAGGTGAAGAGAGGACAACAGGTTTGTTCATTTGTTAATCCCCTAAAGCTCTCGCTAACTCTGATCTGTTCATCCTGCTCTCTCGCTCAGAACGCCTAACCCCCCCCCAACTTTGGTACGATAAGATTTCCCTGGAGATGCTGCGACTCCACCCCTGATTTCTCTCCATTTCCCTCATTTTGGGATTTGGCGGAGGTGGGGGGCCTTGTAGTGCTCATCTCTGTCATTGAGCTGCTTCATTCGTGGCCTATCCTATCGCTGTGCAGCAGTGATGCGTGAAGCACGCTACGGGCCAAACGGGGGCCTCTTAAGAATTCAAGGTCACCGCCTGACAATTGTGCGCTGCAGCGTATGCGATGTTTCACAAGGCATGCCGTGTTTTGCAATCTTTGACGCACTTCCCTACCAAGCCGGTGTGTGTGTGTGTGTGTGTGTGTGTGTGTGTGTGTGTGTGTGTGTGTGTGTGTGTGTGTGTGTGTGTGTGTGTGTGTGTGTGTGTGTGTGTGTATACACACATTGGAAAACAGCAGGCTTTTGTGTTGTCAAAGTTTTTCGACTCTTTAAGAGCACTAATATCAAACTCTACAACAGAATAAAAGATGAATAGATGAGCAGATAAATAGCGTAGCTCGCAACAGAGCCTCGTTATAGAAAGTTGACACACCCAAATGATAAATGGATAGATAGTATTAAATATAAAGCCTAGTTAGCTACATGCTCTAGTTAGCAACATGCCTAGTTAGCTACATAGCCTAGTTAGCCACCTAGCCCAGTTAGTTATACAGTAGAGCCATGTTAGCTGCAGTTCGATGCTAACATTAACTACCTGGTTGTTGTAGGCTGAAGCTACGCTTTGTCACAATTCATTTACAATAATTTCTTACGCGATCGTGATATTATATAAAACTCCCTTATTTTGACACCTGTTGGCATTTGACAGTGACGTACGATCTGCAGCAGTCAGCCAAGCTAACATCGATCAGCGCTGGCTGTCCACAGCGCACCAGCCAATCAATCATGTCTATCGATCGAGCCCCTGTTGGAGGAAAATGTGTGGATAGTGCCGAATGGCCACTGTCGTCTGGTATAAACAGGATATGATTTGAGTGTCAGCTTTGAAATGACAGGAAATTAGTTGCCGATTTGTCCCAAACACGATTATATTGTGGTCACGATTTAGGGTGCAAATGCTCATTTTTGGCCATGAAATAGGCATGTTGGGGGCTCTGTATACAGTATTTGCAAGATTGAAGTGAAGGGGTTAAAAAAAATGTGTGCTTGTCATTCAACAAAACCGAGGCAAGGAGGATTTCAAGCGCACATGAACAGAGCAAGGCCAGACCCAAGGTCTCTATACATGTACTGCATGATGTATGCAGGTTATTATCCGGGACAAGGACACTCTGTTTCACCATCAACACAAATTTTCTATGACCTACAAGCAAGGCCCTCTGCAGCGAGAAGAACAGAAATTAGTCAACTTCCCATTAAATATGAGCACATCGTTTATCTTCACACGCAAAGTACACATCCAATATCAACACAAAAAAAAGACGCCTGGATTGCTCTTAACCAATCCAAATCACATCTTAGTGCTCCTTCACTCAGATTCGGGGATAACGCGTGCTCGCTATCGCAAAGTGATGAATGATAAATACAATTTCACTGGAACAGCAATGGGGAAAAAGACTCTGCGATTTGGCTAGAGACTGTAAATTGCGATTCTCTTGCCTCACGCCCCAAAACAAATTAGAGCCAATACTTCTATTGGCGCCTCCAGAGTGCGTAATGAGAGACACAGAGTGGGAGAAAAGAAAGAAAGACGAGCAAGAAAACACAAATGATGGCTCGCTAGCGGGGGTGAAGCACACTCCGGCTCATCTTATGTATCCGGGGGAGGAGAAGAAAGCGGTAATCAAGCACGGAACCTTATAACACTGCAGGAGGTCAAATTAGAAGATCTTCCCCTTCTTGAAAAGCCCATCTTTTCGAGGTCGGGAACAATCCTGCATTCTTTCTGTGAATTGCGAGACAAGGCACTTTAGCGTGACCCCAATACACATAAGTGCAGGCCTCCTCACACATATGTTCCAGCACATAGGTGTACACACACAAAAAGGCAGATTAGACATGAAAGGGTGTGGGCTGTGAGAGTATGTGTCTTTTTATCAGGTGAGGGGCGAAGCAAGGAGGGGGCGGTGTAAGATTTATCTGCTGCTGTCGAAAAACTTTGACCCCAAAGTTGTAAATCTGTCAAAGGAGTCTAGCCAGCTCAACAGGAAACACGGAGAGGAAAGGAGGCGGGGGGGTAGGAAGGTGGTGGTAGAGGAGGGTGGGGGCACTGGGGGGCAAAAGGCACACCCACGGGCTCAAGCATTTCAAAAGGGCCACCCTTTCAGCGCTGGGGAACGTGAAGTGTCCCTCTCGCCATGTTTACAATCCTGAAAGTGATCCCACACAGCTGGCAAAAACTCCCCCGTTGCCCCCAGGCATCCCCAAATTCAGCGCGCATCAGTTTCCGTTGACAAATGTGGCTGTGAGTACGGTACAATGTAGTACAGTATGGTATCGAGTTTGCGTTTGACAAATTCACCCGCTCCCTAAATCGCAGATTTTGATTGTAAAACATATCTGAGTGCCAGTTTCTGACATGCGCAGCAACATGTGCGCCTGCGCAGGGGTGGCATTGCTGTGTGTTTTTTCCTCGGGTTACAACAGCTCCACAAATGTCATTCATTTGTACTTTGTCCACCCTTTGTTTGACATTTAAGACCCTATTTTAGTAGCCAGCGCACAGGCGCTCGGCGTAATAACTGGCGCATCTTCATTTTTCTGCTGGGGGCAAGTCTAGTTTATTGCGTTTAGGAATTTGGTGGACCGCGGGCGTTTTCTTTTACACACCTGACTATTTGGCAACTGAAATCAGACTAGACTTTAGACCAGGTGAAGCCAGGTCTAAGTTGTGGTGCAGGTGGTGTGACGCAATTTTGATGACGCAATGGCAGACAGATTCTGCCCTGCGCTGATGCAGAATGTGTAGTGGGCGTCATCGTATTTTGAACGCATCACTTAATATCATCATCTTGATTATAGATGTGTTTTTTAAAAACCTGGGCCAGCTATGCGGAGGGGTGTCAATACTGCAGACAAGTTGATGAATCTTCCTGTCTCCACTGCAAAATCTGCGGCCTCTTGCTGATTCTTTCTGAAGAGTTATTAAGCCATTTGCAAGGGCAGGGATGTACTGGGCCCCAAAATTTGTCGGTTCAAAGGACAAAAGAATTGAAACAATCATTCATTAAGTGTTGCTCGCCAACGGTCAAACTATCGGTTGTTAGCAAACTACAGTTGCCTGTTTACTTTCAACCTCGGCTTGTCTAGGGGAATACAATGAATGGAAACATGGAAAGGAAACACCCCATTCGTCCTTCCCATCCCACTGTGGAAAGCCAAACGGACAGTTCCAAACAATTGCGTCCAGAGCTCATTTTACTTGGGAGGAATGGTGGCTCTTCTAAGTGCATGGGTGGCGTGTTATGACAAGCTGACGGGACCCGGCATCTTTCTGTGCCAGCTGTGCAGGCCAACGTTACACATTGGCGAGGGGGAATAACAACATTTATTAGTGTGTCCTGGGAAACCTCGGCACCATGGCAAAGAGTGGCACGCGGCCACAGTCTGCCCTGAGAACAGCACAGTCAACCATCTGGCCGCAAGCTCGCTGTTACAATAGTGAGCCTGTGGGCCAGAGAAGAAGATGGAGGAAGGGGAGGAGGAGAAGGAGAAGGATACGGCGAACCATCACATAGTCGCAGTTTGGCAGCCGTGAAGCCGTCAACCATTTGCAGACTTTGTTGAAAAACCTTGTGCACTCATAGCTGTTTTGGAGCCCAAATCAAGAACACTATTGTTTAGGGTGGCATCTTGGTACTGGTTCTGAAGTGGACATCAATAACTTATTATATATATTTTGTTCTAGACCCACCCACTATAGGTGGAAATCTGTGACATCGAAAGATGATAGTACTGTAATGTTACTGCCTGTCAATGTCATAAGATGCCGACGCTGCGCAACTCATTTTGACAGTTCCATGGTGATGTTATTATTATTTTGGCCACAGCACAATACACAACATCTGGGTGACATTTTCAGCATTTAACGGCGGCTATATTTCGAACATGAAGAATACAAATCTGTGCATAGGCAAATTTGCAAATTCCAAACAACGACTATTCGGATGTTCACTGTACCCGGCCCCCGTTTAAATGTTCCGAATCATCCATTTACTGTCTATAGTGCATGCAGTGAGATCATCCGAGAGCAATTGTTCAACATTAACAGCCCAGACATTCACTTTGCATCAGCTGACCCCCCCCCCCACCACCACCACCCGCCGAGAAGAAAAAGCCCCAGCGACAATGAAAATCCATGATGTCACCGACATCGCTGACAATTTACACCGAGGCTGCAACAGCGGACATAAAGTGTGGCGGCCTGGTGGGATTGCACATAAACTGAGCGGTGAAGTCCAACAAACAATGGCCCGCTGTTTGCTCTGCCTTAATTTGGATTGACGTGGCTGCCTGCTGACAAACAAGCCAGAGAGCGCACGGCGGCGGCTATTTCTGCAAGTGTGTGCGCACAGTGCAGTTAGTGTGTGTAAGTGACAAATAGAGAGGCCAAACCAGGTCAGAGCTCAGCCAGACAGACACTGAATGTAAGTACGCGCGCGCACGCACACACACACACACACACACACTTCTCACATGACTGTGCACCAGGGATTTTCATGCTTTCACTGAGTGAAAGAGAGGTGTGAAGCCTTAGTCACGCGATGCCACTCTGTCTGGCCTGGTTTGCTGTGAGTGTGCATGTCCAGTAAGTAAAAAGTAGACTTTGTGATAGGCATCAAAGTCCACTCGACAATATGAGACATGCACATCGGAAATCATTGTTTTTGACACCATCTTTTTCTTATGGAAAATAAAAATTCCGTTTGCACATGGATAACAGAATTTAGTGAGACACACACACACACACACAGATATATAATATAGATATAGATGTAGATAAATAAAACCCACCCCATTCTATGGTCTATGTCTCAAACATAATACATGCAACATTTTTGCTATACATACGATTTTCTTGATCAACTTTCAGTGATATTTTTTGCATTTTAGTTTGCAACACCGACAGTGTATGCCGCGCATGTAATTTTATGATTATCGGAGCTGAGCATCCGCGGGGACAGTATCTCGCCTAAGTAAAACGCAAATATTACATCTAGCAAAGCGGCGCTACTTTTATTCCTCAAGACTTTTTGGCAGCAGGTTTTTTTATTTTCAGACTTGCACATGTAAGCGTGCACACAGGCGCATGTGTTGGTACGGCGTGAGCGGCGGGGCTACAGAGGGCATGAGAGGCCACGTTTGGGGAACTTGTTATGGTAACAGATATATGTGTGCTTTCATAGAAGGGGAAGTGAAAGCTGAAGGCTGCAGCTGTTGGCTTCTCTGCGGTCTGTGTGTGTGTCACCCAGAAGAGAAAGGAAGTGAAGAGCAGAAATTGCTCATGTGCCACAATTATTGGGATCAGGGCATGACACTCTTCTCTTTTTTTCTTTGGGTAAGCACATTGGACAGACACCAAAAAGAAGACATCAGCTCCATGGACGCATGAGTCACCCGTGCCCTGAAAAGGTTCACCACTTCACAAGGTCACATAATAACTACCACTTACCACTGGAAGACTTCTACTTTATTTTTAATGAAAAAAAAAAAGAAAACTGGGTTAGCCCTACAGCACCGCTCCCCGCAAAAGACACAGAATTATTTAAATAGGAATGTTTGGTGGAACTACAGCTAATAAACAAGTCTCACTGCACTTCATTTACTGTAAGCCCTTTAATGTTTGTATATGTTGACGTTATTTGCGCTGCCCTGTAATTGACTGGCAATCATTTTTTTTCCAATCCCATACCGTGCCCCTCCCTTATAGGAGCAAAAGCTTGGGACTTGCATTTTCGTCCTCCCCCTTGCTTATGGGTTTTTTTTCATCGAAGAAAAACCGGGGTGCTGTTTTGGCGACTCGTCAGGCTTCTCCATTCTGTCATTTTAAAACATTACACATTACAGAGACTCTCCATAATATCCACTCACAACCCAGGCTAAATCTAGCTCCTCCCCAATGTCCAAAAGTTGCATCACCTCGACATTACATTGACCACCCATTTCTGCACTACTTTCCTATTTAGACAGGGCTTTGGTAGCATATTTCAGATTGAGCACGTTTTGGGTTTTTTTCTCACCTGGGAAAAACAAATAGTAAACCGTGAATATATTTTGAATAACTGTGGCCCAAAGTGCATTGGTGGAAGACTAACTGCAACTTCGCCAGGCGTTGAGGTCAATGTGATTGCAGACAGAGTAAGAAAACAAGAGTCCATGCTAGCATGCACACATAAAAAAAAATAATTTTAAACACATACAGAACAGACTAGTGGAGCGAGGTGGAGGTTGACGTTGGCTTGAACCCAAATACCCCCGCACTTCACAACCACATACCACCTCCCCCTCCCCCTCCCACAGACTGCCACTCTTAAACCCCAAGCTTCACTATGAAATCACCATTGGGGCCTGCAGGAAATGAAAGATCTCCACAGGAGATAGAGAAGGAGGAGACGGCTCAAAAAAAAAAAAAATACAGCCCCAATTTTCACTTTTGGCATGCAAATATCCACTGTGCTGGTTATAATGGGCTTGATGTGCGTCTGGCCCCTGCCTTGTTTTTTCTGGCTGCTGAAGCCCAAGCGGAAGAGCGAGCAAGCTTTTCCAGCCTTTCGAAGCGAAGGTGGGGGACTCGAGTCACATGACCTGACTCGAGTCAGACTTGCTTCATCAATTTTAGGACCGAAATCCACAGATAGGCTGACTGAGCGAGATTGTATGAGGTGATTAACGACTTATGAATTGCTTGAAATTTTGTGGGGACCAGCGATATAACGGTTTTGGGTCTTTAGTTTTTATTTTGTTTTGACTTTTTCCAATTCAGTGAGTTTTAATTCGTTTTAAGAGCCAGTTTGTTACTTTTCATTCGTTTGTATTGTTTAAAAAAATTTGTTTTAGGTTACGTTTAATTGGTCTCAGTATTAGTTTTAGTTTTTTTGTATGAATGGAGTATTTGTGGAGTGACTTTTGTCACGGTAACTAGTAACTTTAAAACTTCTGATTTGCACATATGCAACTTAGGCCGACTCCCGCTTTTGCTCTCCCGCCTCAATGACGTGTATTCCGGGTATGGGAGACATGATTACAATCTTTCCCGTAAACTAGTAAACGCAGTGGTTCCCTGTTGTAATTTTCGTGTACGCGCCAGCGTGTGCAGCCGCAGATAAGCCAGCACCCACGCACTAGCGGGGCGGAGTGGAAGATGTGGGGGCTCGCTTAATGGCTTTTTAAATTTCCACCGAGTGAGTGACTTATAACTTTGGAGGAGAACAGCTGTTCCTGATTTGGGGGAACAAAGAGGGGGGCGGGGGGGAGGCAGCGATCTGAGACTGGACTGGCCTCTACTTTAATGGCCTCAAATCCGCCTCTGTGTATGTGTGTGTGTGTGTGTGTGTGTGTGTGTGTGTGTGTGTGTGTGTGTGTGTGTGTGTGTGTGTGTGTGTGTGTGTGTGTGTGTGTCTGTGGTCATCTTTCATGCACCGACTCTGCTGTGTAATCTCTCCTGTGTGTGTGTGTTTGCGCACGTGTGCACGTCGGAGGGCAACAGGATACAAGTCTACAGCCGTAGATTACGGCCACAGAGCGAGCGAGAGCAGAATTACGGCCAGGCGACAGTGAAGGTCAACTCATTTTGGGATGAAGAGAGAGAGAGAGAGAGAGAAAGGAGGGGAAACAAGGGAGAAGGCTCATGCAGAAGTGTGAGATTTAAAGCAGGGCGAGGGAGGCGGGAAAGAGAAGGGGGAGGGCGGGAAACGGGAGATGAGGAGAGAGGAGATTAAGGCCATCGGAGCATTGAAAAAAAACTAGCGTCAGCCAGGTGGAAAAAGTCCAAGCGGTTTTGATCCAAGTCGAGCGAGGCTACGGGGCGGCAAGTTTAAACGCCGTCTCGCTGGCTTCTTGGAGTCGAACCTTTTATGGCCCAGTTCCATCTCTTGAAATACTGTGGCCTGACCCCACCCAGCTCACTCCGCTCGCTCACATGCACTCGTTTTGGGATTTTTCAGAGGCTCACAGTCATTTCCGGGAGAGTAATCTTAACTCTTTGCTTGCTTAGACCTTCAATCTCTCGCCATTGCGGTCATTCTAGAGAGGGGGTCCTTAGTTTAGGTCCGTTCCTATGGCAACAATGTTTTGGCACCTAAGTGGGACTCACCATAAAGTCATAATTACAGCGAATAGTTCTACGAAAAACACTTCTAGGCCGTAAACGAGGCCCGCTGAACTGCCAACCTCATAATTGTATCTTCTCTTGGGCCTTTGACTTCAGAGGTTCGACGGTATGCATTTTCAGATTGAATGCAGAGCTATAGAGGTGTGCAGTTTGACAGCTTTGATGAACTTGCCAGTCCCATTCATGTGACGCTGCCTTCAAATAAATGAATAAACATCCACGTATAAGAGACGTGACTCAGGGAAACGCGACGGACGGCAGAAAGAAAGCAGGGGACTAAAGACGAGCAAACTGGCGAGACGACGAGGAACGAGTGGCTGAGGAAGCCGATTGGCAGACGAGTGACAAGGAATCTAAATACAACAACGCAATAAATGACGCCTCACTTAATTGCTGAAAGATTTGCCTGCTCAAGCTTCCCAAATATGGACGTAATGTACAGTATGTGTACCTTGGTGCACCACTTCACATTAAAAAACACACACACACACAACTGACCTTAAGTATAGCACACTCCCAAATGGAGACCTTTCCCCCCGCAACTGAACAAGCTGTCCCCAATTAAACGCTCTCTGGTTTGAAACATGTCCATGAAAGTCACATGCACACGCCCTGCACTTGGTTTCCTGCTGTTGCCTTTCCTCTGAGGCCCCCGTGCAGCGCCGCAGCCTTGTAAAACATAGCAGGTCAGTGTCACATGACCCAGGTCTAGGATGCTCCGGAGTTGGGTGTCAAGAGAACACATGGGCCGCGCAGATAGAGAGTCCAGGAGGACTGACGAGGAACGCCAAGCGCAAGCGGGAGGGAGAAAAATCGAAAGGGAACGGGATTCGCATCAAGTCTTGAAAGGTTTGCGGCACAACAACAATTCTCTTTTGATCGCTGAAACCTCTGTGAGAAAATTAGTTCCCATATTCCATCCTTTCATCCTTTCAGAAAGAACAGAACATGTTCTTACAAGAATTTATACACAAGACCAAGTAATAAATCACATTACTGACCAGAACAGAACAAGAGCTCTGCAATCCCAAGACGGCTTTCAGAATAGCGCAGACCTCCCCCAAGGCAACAAGCCGGTACTTTTGACCAGTACTTTAATAGATATGCACCTCCATGACTACATTTGGACAGTAAAATCCATCCAACGGTTCAAATACAAACCTGGATTGGATTGCAGATTGTTGAAATTTTAATTGTTTGTATTTCAAGAAAATATTGACATTTTGAGGGCAGGGTGTAATAATAACTAACATAAATGTTTCATTTGAACTTGGTTCAGAGCAATCCTCTGTGGAATTAGCTAGGTCATGCTAGGACATGTTCGGTTAATTAAAACAGACTCAAAATTGTCTCTAGGTGGGAAGGAGATTGTGATTGGTTATTTGTCTATATCAGCTCCGTGCCTGCTGGCGACGCCTTGCCTCCCACTCAGCTGGGATAGGCTTTTTTTTTTTGGGATACATTTTGTACTCTCTATTGTGCATGATAACTCCGAAATCACTCCGATGTGTCTGAGATGCTCTGTCAGCCCGCTGACTGATGACTCTCCCCTTTCTCAACACCTCTTGTGTGGCCCTGACTTATTAGAGCTGACATGCATATGGCGCGCAGTCATCCTGGTAGCACTCAAAAGAAAGAGAGCGAGGGCGATAATATGGAAGCGTTTGCTTCACGGTGGTTTGTAAACAGGCTCTTGAGTCCCCCGACGTATGTCGAGATTACAATTCTATTTCTACAACACATGTCTGTCACTCAACATCGTTTTTGAGGAATCATTAACTATTTGCCAAACTGCTGTTTGTTATCAAGTGAAGCAATGTGTCGATGGATAGTATTTCAAAAACAAACTTGTCTCACTCGTATTGCAGGGCACCGTTGAAGTGTGCCCCCACGAAGGTCACATGCTGTCCTTACAATGTAAATGCGCTTACTCATATGTGTCAGGCATGTCCTCTTTCAAGTATGCACCAGTTTGTCAGGATGAAGTCTGTCAATGTCAGACTGGTGATGGTGAAGCATCCTTTGCAAATACATCAACCCCGGCGTCCGCCTCCTCCTCTCGCTCCGTCTTGCTCATCCCACATGTCACATCATATTTTTTCAGGCAGCCCCTGTAAAAGGGCAGAGGCTCAGTGAATTGATGTGGGTCGTTTACAGGAGGACGGCCAGGGCAAGGACGAGAACACTTGGGCGCACATGGGCGGAAAGAATAGGCGAACAAAGAGGATGAGGTTGTCCTTCATGCAAAAATGTCTATGGTTGGAAAGAAAAAAAAACACTTACCGGTAATCTTTACAGGTTGCCTTTATATACAGATGCAAGTAGGGCAACCATGCAGCTACTTCACATGCTGCCTCTGGTTTGGAGTCACCAGTCAAGTGAGGACAAACTGTGCAAGGACGACCCCTGTTGGTGGATAACATGCACTGTTATAGAATGAGGGAGCATTTTTTTAACTGCGTGATATTGATAACATTCATCATTCGCTGACAGTAAATTTGCACAAATATTTACGACGGAAACAGGTGAATACTCATCACATGCAGGCAATGACCCCCCTTTGGTTCCTTGTCACAATGGAGTAAGTGGTATTTCATGACTACTTGTGATTTACATTTCTAATTGACTGACTCTGGAGCAACATAATTCAACGTTGGTCTAATACCAGCGGTGGCGGTGATATTTACTTAGAATGATATAGTTACGTCGTATTCATCATAGCATATAGTGAGATAAAAATTCATAGCAGGGTAAAAATAGATGCAGGGCACAGCACAGTACTCCTCACTAATTATTTTAACAAAGAATGACCTTGCCTTTGAGTGTTTCATAGAAATGTTTCAAAAGTGAATTTACCTGTTTAAGAGAAGGGAGTGTACATCAACCTGAAAGTGTACAGTTCACAAAATAAATGTCTTACTCCATTCAAACAGTCTGTCACAAATTGGCTCTTTGGTTTCCCCGATGGACTCTGTGGTTTTTTTCATTCACATCTCCACTGTTCCACTCTGCCAGTCAGGAAAGCCCAACTCATTAGCCACTCCACTTTTATTATTCGCTAGATTGTACATTACATTTTGAAAGCAGCATACAATTCCTTGAAATATCCAGCCAGGCTTTTCTACTGTCTAATTGGTTAATGGAGGGAAGAGGGGGTTGGTGTAAAAAGGGAAATCCCATGCGTCTCTGAAGCTTGCTCCATGCCCACTGGACTGGAACGCGGCCAAAATACAGTACGGTCCCATCCACCCACGCAACCACTGGACTGGAGAAGATCCAACATGGTTGCCTCCAGGGCCCACACTGCTGTGAAATGCACACTATTAGAGATAGAAGGGGCCAGACTAGTCATACTCTGTTTGGTTTGAGAATTTTACATAAACTCCAATGTCATGTTGCAACAAACGCTCCAAATCGTGACGTCGGTAGCAGATTCCACAAGTGGCGCCGCGAGCAGGGTACCTTGCGCTTTTAGCAAAAGTAAAAACGGTGCATTCGTTTTAGATCCCGTGTCTTTGAAGCTCAGTGATCCACAATGCTCGCACGGCTTCCCTGAGGAGGGGGGAAAAAAACACAGGCAGGATGATGGAAGGAGGAGGTGGGGAGGTAGAGTGATGCAGAGAGAAAATATAGACAGCGTGCTCTGTCTTAATATAGATTTGTCTGTGTAAAAGGTCAAAATTGGAAGTGGGCAGACTGATGATGTCTCTTCCCTTGGAGACTCAGCGATGGCACAAAATAAGTTCACTACATTTAAGTAGACCAGCTGCATTCAATCGAAGCCATCAAGTAATACTTTCTTATAATATGCTACAGTCATAGCCATTCTTTAAAGAAACCTTTCGAACATTTCATCAATATTCGTGATACCCATAAACGTTTCCATTCTGTCCTCACTAATCAGGCAATTTAGTTCACTAGCAGAATAAGTGCGTCTTACTAGTAATGATTTTTACACTACTAGTGCAACTTTTGTCCTAGTAATAGTGCCATGTCACACACTAGTGCAGACTGAAAGCAACTTTCAGTTTTCGTTGATTATGGCGCCCTCCTACGGACAAAATCGGGAGTGTTTTTCATGCAAGAAAACCACATTTCGCATGAGGGCCAGCGTGTAGCGTCGTGAAATCTTGATCTGTCGGCCCTTTGCGTTTGGACTGAATTACAATTCCGTTAACAGTGGCAGTGTGAAGGCTAAAAAGCTATGAAGTAATGCATCTAATTGTGTCCAAAGAATGTTTAACTTCGGTTTTCGCCGCTCTAGACTGACACGCTGACGAGTTTGGAGCCTTGAAACAGATGAATAGAACGTTACCTTGGATAATTTCACAGTAGGCACACGTGTAGAACCCGGCAGGAAGGTGTCGTGTTGCTTGAATACCAACACAGCACAATTTGAACACATTTTCAGTTAAGTCTCTCAGGGAAAGTACGACCTGTCATTTCTTCACATTGTATAGTTTCCCTCTACTGTTAAAATTCCACTAATGGGATTCCATATGGGGGATAACACACACCTTACATTTATTATTAAAATTATTCTATTCCAGTCTGTGATTTCACTGTCATTTTTGAATTACTGAAGGCTATCAAATTGATGACTATTTATTGTTACCACGTAAATTTCCGATAGCATTACTGTATCATTTTGATTTAGCATCGAAATCTCCTTACTCGGTCGGAAATCCCTCCTTGTCTTTAATTTCACGCCAGAGAGTGAAAACCGAGTCACTGTTGATCCTTGACTATCCTATTATCCATGTGGCCTAACTTCTTCTTTCTCCTTTATTTGTTTATTTTCTTTTTTTTTTTAACGTAGGGGAACTCAGACCGATTATTGCTGCCATGACAGCAGTAATCACGTCACGTGTAAATTTTCGAATCGATTTACGGCTTTGCAACGAATGGTTCAAGAAGAAGTGACGTATGCCGTAAAGATGGTCGGCACATTTGTAGTTTTTGTGTGACATGTCGCTAACTATCCTCCTCAAAGTTTGCTTAGTGCCAGTAAAAGCGATACAGTGATACGAAACTGCTGATCCAAAAAACAAACATTAACAAACATTAAACCGGCCTGCTACTTTGTTCAATTAGACACAACTTTGTGTTGTGTTCTACAAGACTACTTTGTGTTATGCAATTGTCTGGGTTGTTTTGTCAGACAATTGGGTCAAATTGACCCAAGCAGTGGTTTGGTTCATTTTTTGGACCCATTTTATTTGTTGAAACGCTATCAGAGAACTCATAATTAGCTAATTTGTCAATTGGCCCAAATTGAGTTGCTCCTTTTTGTCCCATAATTGGGTTATTTTGACCCAACTCTTTTTGGAGTGTACCTTTTCACAATTTCTGAGATACATTTCATCGTAATGTGGTCGAAATGCAACAATACCGCATACTGATGCAACTGCATGAGAATGGACTGTTTTTCACCCCACTGTGCAGTGTAATAACAATATGGCTTCTTGCATAGGAAAATCTGCAAGAGGCTGCAAGTAATAAAAGTAAACCTTTTTTTTTATCGCCAAAGCTTGTTAATAAGAGATGGCAATATGAGGCACAGTGTTGCACCATCACTCAGCTTTGACCAGATAGTCTCGCCGCCAGCTTAAAAACTTAAATCTCATTCTCTGCTGTGAATATATTAAATACAGAAAGAAGATATGGTGGTTTAAAAATCCCCCTCCTCTCATCTGAGAATCAGCTAGCACTGTAAAGGTACAGAGGTCAAAGATGAACCAGGGACTGCCCCCAAATGTCAACTGACTGTAGCAGAAAGGAAGGGGGGAAGCAAAGAAGAAGTCTCAAGAGGCTGGGTGGATGAAGATATGAAGGAAAGAAAAATCTTGCATAACAGGATGTTGCATAATGCGGCCCACTTCTTACCACGTCACTCTCGGCTGCACGTTAGTACCCCACGCGAGAAGAGAAAATGGGGGTATGGTGTGTGGGGGGAGAGGAAGGAGGTGGGGGGATTATGGAGTGTTCTGTCTCCGAGCAGAAGATGTGGAGTGACGGAAGTAGACAGCCAATCGGGTGAGGCCGCAGCGCAACAGAGGGGGGGATAGTGTGTGTGTGTGTGTGTGTGTGTGTGTGTGTGTGTGTGTGTGTGTGTGTGTGAGAGAGAGAGAGAGAGAGAGAGAGAGAGAGAGAGAGAGAGAGAGAGAGAGAGAGAGAGAGAGAGAGAGAGAGACAGTGGGTGGGCGAGTGTGCCCCGTACTGGTATTTCTGCCCTGTCACATCATGTTAGTGGTCAGCCGTGCATAACACAGCACTCTACACACAAACACACTCATACCCACCCCACACCCACACCCAGTATACTGTAGATATCACAAGGACACCCAACGCAAGGGAGCACCAACTTCCCTTCTATTTACCCCTCAATATGGCATCCCATGATAATCCATCCGATCATGCGCAACTATCCCTCCCAATAGAAAAGAGTGTCAAGTGAATTCATCATTCCAGGGATAATCATGCAAAAAAAAGGCATGAAGCAAAATTGGATTTTGCGCCCCTCTATTTCTGCTAATATTATTGATCATTCAATTCTTACATTTTCCCTTGGGGGATTTGAAAAAGTCAAAATTTTTATTTAAAATTCGGAAATGCAAATTCAGTTAACTCCTTTAATCCTAGGCGCTTCCTCAGGAGGGTTTAGGCCATGCTGCATACTCAAGGTTTAAGAATAATGCTCGCTAAAATTCTCACACTCACCCTAAAAAAACTCTTGCATGACCCCAAAACTCTCACACATAGCTAGAAATCTCACACATGACCCCCCCAAAAAAATTAAACACCAACAAATTTTACACAGACTCAAAAACAGTTACATACTGAGCAAAAATAATCTCTCTCTCTCTTTCTCTCTCTCTAACCAAGCAAACAGCCTGATTAGTTTGGAGCCAGCGAATGAGGCAGCAAAAGCCAGCAATGAGGCAGGTTCCTCATTGCATCGCTGCACAGAATGAGACGTGTATGAGCAGAAAGGAAGATGTTTAGTGTCTTCTTGGGGCAGCAGGTAAAGCCTCTTAATGTCTCATTCAGGCAGGAAGCAAAGTAGTGCAGGCGAGAGAGAGAGAGAGAGAGAGAGAGAGAGAGAGAGAGAGAGAGAGAGAGAGAGAGACAGAAGGGTGGGGTAGAGACACTTCCAGAAGGATTTCATCACTTCCATCTTCTCCTGCATGGCGGAATGAAAGAAGGCGACGACACATGACCTACATATACTTTTTTGAGGCAGGCTCCAGGGGCAAAAAAAAGGGGGGGGGGGGGCGACCCAAGTGTTGCACATGCAAAAATGAGCATCATGAAAAAGGGTGTAAGAAAAGTGCACTTTATTGAGGAGTGGGAAAAGGTAGAGTGGCAGACGAGACGAGGAGGAAGTTTTGACGCTAATCCTCCTCCTCCTGTTTATATAACACACATCCCCTATTCTATTTCGTGCACTTCAAAGCTTTGCCAATCTGCATATATGATTCACCCAGGGAACAGCAGGAGGTGTGTGTGAATATGGGAGTGTGTGGGCGCATGTGTGTGTGTTTACTTGTGGGAAGAACGTTTAAGAATGCTAAGCTTCTTTGGAGTGTATTTAAACGACTTTGGATGCGTGACTGCTCAAATCTCCTGTAAAGATAGTCACATTTGCAAAGAAAGTAGTCAATGATCCAACTTGAGAAAGACGCATGTGACAGTGGAGGAATAACAGAAGATCCCCATCAAGAGGGCATACTTTCATTTTATTCATATTTTATACAAAACGATTTCAAGTTGAATCATTATTTAAGTGCACTTTTTTATTTTCCTTATATTGAAGTGCATGGAGTGTTGATGTTCAAACAGCGGATAATATCGCAATGGTATATAAAATGCCCGTATTTATTGAACGCTTTGGCCTACTATGCTACTAAGGGCTAAGTATTCTTGTGAGGTGGTGTTTGGTGTAGAAAGTTGGAAAAAACCCCGCTCTCCAAGCTCACTGAGCTGATTGGGACCGCACACAAGATTTGGCAAGTTTGTCCGACTTTTGGGTGTTCAACTATTTCCCTTTCCTTCCTCAAATGATTGGAAAAAGATAAATCAGAACCCAATTTGTCCATCCGTCCATGATAATTCCACTGTGTGTTCCTTCGAGTTGGAGCCATATCATACATAAGCTGGATGTTCTTGGCGCCACGCTTTCATCAAAACAGGAAATCTCTTGTTATGAGAAGAAGCCCTTTACACACAGATGTTGCACTGACGCGCGAGGCAACACATGAAGCATAACAATTTACTTAATGGACGCGTAAAACGTCAAGCCAAGACAAGCGGCCAAGAAGCATTGTTTGCTGATTATGTTCGTCCCCTCTGCTCTTCCTACACACACACGCACACACACACACACGCACACACACACACACACACACACACACACACGCACACACAAAATGAGGTTTAGTGGGCCTAGCCCGAAGGCCTCATGCAATATTTTTCTTGAGAAATCGAGGGAGACAGCAAGAGAGGCAGTGGCAATATGTCACTGTAAATGCTGCCATCACAAAGCACACCCTGTGGCAAGAGAAAGGGGAGAAGAGGTGGGGAAGGGGTGGAGGTGTGATGTGTGGTGACGTTGTACACTTAAGAGACGACACTAGGGCAGAGAGAGAGAGAGAGAGAGACAGAGAGAGAGGGAGAGGGAGAGGGAGAGGGAGAGGGAGAGAGATGAGGAGGGATTGGGGGGGAAGCTGACCTATGTTTGAATGAATCTGACCAATATATATATATTTTTTAGGGGACAGCAAGGTGGACTAGTGGTTGCCACAACTGCTTCATAGATGAAAGGTCCTGGGTTTGAGCCTCAGCTCCTGTGTGGAGTTTTATGTGTATTCCTCCATGTTTGCATCGGTTGTTTTCCAGGTACTCCGGTTTCACATTCCAAATACATGCATGTTAGTTTTTGAAGACTTTAGAATTTAGAGTCAAGAATCTGCATTCTCCATCCTCAGCATTCTGCCATGTCAGCGCAATTAATTTCAAAGTTCTGTCTAGCACTGATGAGTATCTTTTGTTTCAGTAGTTTGTCGTGCAGAGGTGACGTGTTGAATTAAATTCTCCTTGGGGTCGCAGAAGAGTTTGGGTCAACCCTGATTCATGGTTTCAACGAAGATTACAGTGCAGCAGCGCCAAGGTGTGGTTACAAAGGCTCATTGCAACAGAAAACTATAATCGTACAACATACAGTAACAGACAGTGAACTATGCATGCATAAAGACATTGTTGTTATTTAGAATTCTAGATGGTACTTAGCTTTTGCATTCTCTTGCCAATAAGCAACAGCTTTCCATGATGTGCTGGTGACATCACAGTACATCAATGAGGGTAGGCCAAGAGGTTGGTTGGTCCCGTAAGATGTTTTTAATATCATTAAAAAATTAGGAAAATTGAAAAGGTTATTTTGAACTCAATATCCATTAACTGTGTGAGTAGAGTGGATTTCAACTCTCCAATGGAGTCTACATTTATTTTGATATGGTTTGCAGATGTTAGTGTCCTATTCCTGAACAAATGACCAATGTCTGACTTGCTCACCTCTGCCCACATCAACAATGCATTCAGTCACGCCGAACAATTGCTGACCCGTGTTTGTTTCAGTGAATGGCAAGGATAGAGTGCCACAGCGAACGGCTCACTCTTGGGCCGGTGTGTGCGAGCGAAACGTTTGCATTAGCGAAAATAGGAGCATGGCAAATAAATCAATCTATGATTTCTCTGCCGAGACCCTGGACGGTGTGACGGTGCCGCTGGGCGACTTCCGGGGAAAGGTGCTTCTTGTCGTCAATGTGGCCACCTTCTGAGGGTCAACTATAGAGGAGGTAAATTCTGCACCAATCTTCCCAGCACCATTTGCCTATCGGGGGACATTTCTGTTTTTACTCGCGGTGAGCCACAGTATCAGAGGCGATGACCTCGATAGAAAACCTAATTTCAAAACCTTTGTCCGTGATTTTTTTGTTGATACATTTCCTTCAAATGTTTTATGTGTACTATTCTCTTCTGTTCAACTTTGTTCTTTAGTACCATAGACTGAATGCACTCATGGAAATGTTCGGTGACCTCAATTTCACCGTTCTGGCCTTCTCGTGCAACCAGTTTGGCCTTCAGTCCCCTGGTAAGTCGACTCATTCTATTGGTTCCTTTTGTATCAGCAACGATCAGGGGGCATTTTAGCCCTTCTAATGTCCTTCTCACTAGCACGTCTCTCTTTTATTTGTGTGTGTTTTTTTTCTTTTTAGAGGGGAATAATGAAACCTTAAACATTCTTAAGTATGTGAGACCCGGAGGGGGATATGTGCCCAAGTTTCCCGTCTTTGGTAAGGTAGAGGTGAATGGAGTCAATGAGGAGCCGCTGTTCGCTTACCTGAAGGTATATGAATACATTTATTGTAAAATGGCAGCTTTTCTCATTTGTCATGTCATCTCACAGGAATCGTTGCCCTTTGTGAATCCTGTCATTGGCGACATAAAGAAGTTCTACTGGTCACCAATCACGGTCAATGATATCCGATGGAATTTTGAAAAGTTTCTAATCACTGCAGATGGCAGACCCTTCAGCAGGTAAAGTTGTCAACCACCTTAATTTTCGGAACTTTTGGTCGAGGCCCCAAATGACTTTTTTGATCCAATATTATATATATATATATATATATATATATATATATATATATATGGTGTGCCTTCTTCTATATATATATATATATATATATATATATATATATATATATATATATATATATATATATATATATATATATATATATATATATATATATATATATATATATATATATAAGAAGAAGGCACACCATTTTCACAACAATAATTTCACTTTTCCGCAGGTATGAACTTCACTGCCCCATTGACAAAGTTGAGAAGGACATCGTCGAGCTTCTGTAACCGACTCTTGTCAGTTGATCAGTGGTGGCAGTGTGATGGTCCCTCGGTAAAAGCACGTGTGCCCCTGAGCTGGACCTGATGAGGAAGAGGAACAGAACTCGGAGCAACAGTGCATTCACTCTGAGTGAAAATTCCTCTCCGCCACCAATACAATTAATGCTATTAAATATGGATGAATCGATGAAAAGTGATGCTCTCTTTCATTATTACTCAGTAAATAAAGCAAGACAATTGATCCTAATGGATCCCAATTATTCATGTTGGAAGTTTGATATATTTAACTGAACAAAACAGGCTAATTATATATGTACTGTACAGTATACATACATACATACATACATACATACATACATACATACATATAGTATATGTATATACTGTTATTTGTTATGTTATAAAAAATCAATAATCAAACAACAATGTGAACCCATATGACACCGAAGTACGCGAAAAAATTGTGAGTCTGAAAGTTCTTATTTTAAGAAAATTTTAAAAATCTGATTAAACTTTGTCGTCCTTTTAATTTTGTTTCTCATAGACACCCGTACTTCAGGCTCACGCATGCGCATTTTTTTCCGCGTCAGTATGCATTCATTGAACAATAAACATGGCCGTCGTTGGCTTCCGACGGTTGGCTCGAGCTCTTTCAAAGGGGCAAGGGTCCGGAATTTCAGCTCTTTTTTCTGGATCTAGGGCAGGTGAGTTTAGCTGCTGCATATAGTCATGTTTATTTGATGAGCGTTTTCCAATTAACGCGTTGTGTGCTCTGTTTGGAGACCCAAATTAACGTAACCTTGACATGCTAATTTTAGCTTGAGCTAAGTGTTTATCGACATTTGACGGTAAGGAATGACACTTGCTGTTAGCGTTCGTGTGTCTTCAATCGTATGCTCGTATGTGCAATGCATTTTATTTTTATTTCTTCAGCATCTGGTACCTCAAAGGCTGATCTTCCTGGCGCGTACCCCAAGACTCCAGAAGAGAGAGCTGCGGCAGCAAAGAAGTACAACATGAGGGTTGAGGACTATGAGCCCTATCCAGACAAAGGAGAGGGGTAAGCTTGACTGTAATAATAATTTAAATTTGTTAAATGTATTTTTAATGGTAGTATTTTACTGCATACTGACTATGCTGCCCTTGCAATTGGAAAAGGAAACCAACAATCACCGATGCATTTCTTATTTGAAATTTTGACTCCTTTCATGGTCTGTTTCTTGCAGCTATGGTGATTATCCCAAACTTCCTAACCGATCTCAGCATGAGAGGGACCCCTGGTATCAATGGGACCACCCAGACCTGAGGAGGAATTGGGGCGAGCCGGTAAAAAGCAAAATAGATGATGAACAACATTTTGTCCCTCCACATGGAAGTTGTTTGTGTCAGTCAGTCAGTCATATTTTTTTCAGTTTAAAAAAAAAAAATTATTTGTTCCTAGATACACTGGGATTTTGACATGTACATCAGGAACCGCGTGGATACATCTCCCACTCCTTTGTCCTGGAATAGCATGTGCAAACAGCTGTTTGGCTTCATTGGCTTCATGTTGTTCATGTTCTACCTTGGAGAGAAATTCCCTTGTTATCAGCCTGTTGTAAGTATAAACACACAGCACTTAGACAATAAATGTTTTTGAAAAGAAATAACGGCAATGAAAATTATTGAAAATAGTCACATTTTTACAGTAATAAAATTGTATTCCTGCTTAAAAAATTTTTGGTTTCAAAATTTTATCACAAGCACTTGGAGGCACTTCATGAACATAAGTATAATGTAATTTTGCCGTTTTATTATTTAGCATTAAAAGGTTTTCTTGTAAATTGTTTTTCTTTTTTTGGAGGTCTTTTATTCAATTTTTTGGTATCTTTATTTTACTTTTGTTTGTGTGTGTGTGTGTGTTGTCTCCAGTAATCCAAGTCACTCTGACGTGAATTATAAAGCATGAATCAAAGAAACAGGACTCTTGTTTATTAAAATTGTTGTTTGACTTGTTTTCTGAAAAGTCTAAAAATGATTTTGGCAATTATGCTATTAGACTAATGGTGTAACCTAATTTCTGGTATTTTAAGTGTATTTAATTATGTATCTATTTCTCGCCATTCCAGGCACCCAAACAGTATCCCTACAACAACCTGTACTTGGAGAAAGGGGGAGATCCTAATAAAGAGTCGGAAGAAGTCAAGAATTATGAAATCTAAACGATATCATTCTCTTCTCCATGTATATATACATTTCTGTCAAGAATAAAAACGTCTACCAGGCTTCACAATTAGTAGTGTCATTATTTTAACACGTTGTTAGTCATAATGGGATGATGAATATACGAATGTAATGTGGGGCAAATGTTAATTTCAGGAGCGTAGATGTGGCTGCCAAAATTTTTGCGGTTCGGTTTACTGCAGGTTACAAAATGCTCCACTTTCGGCCACCGTAGCTGAGTGACAACACGGCAACACTCGGGTCGTACTCCGGCTGTCGGCGGCTAAACGATTAGCTCGGCTTTGGCCATCGTCCGCTCAATGCTTGTGGGCTGTCCGGCTGGCATTCAGACTGTTGTAGGTGATAGTCGCATGAATTATCAATGTATTTTGTTTGCTGTATTTTCAGTTTTAGGGGCGCGCGCCGCTTATTTTTCGTGCGAAATTTAGCAACAAGGGTGTTGGCTGCTTAGCTTGACTCGTTAGCCGCATAGCCGGCTTAGGTTTAGCGTGGGCAAATTGTTTCGGCGACGTCGCTAGCTCGTAGTAAAAGTAACCGCTGCGTTGTGCATTTGGTTGAACAATTAATTTTGAAATATGTGTCGCTTGCTTCAGAAAATGACGGCCCTTTTCAGCTACTACTCGTGTGCGAAGCTAATGCTAACCGCTAGCTTGGATTTACTCGGACTTTACCCAAACGAGGGTTTTATTAGCCGCGCGGCGAGGCGGCTTTACGATACGTTTCCTGTTCACTGAATAAAAGGCGCTCACTAACACGACTTATGGCGTGTTTAGCATCTGTTGCGGCTATTATAACGACTCGCAAGTTTGTCCGCATGTACAAGGATTAGCCTCCAGCTGTCAAGAGTAGGTGTGAGTCTGATGAATCGTGAAATGGTGGCAAAGTTCAGTAGCCACCAGCATAATGTGTTCGGATAAATGCGGAGTTTTTCCGTAATGACATTTAAAAATCACATAAGGCCATGCTATTTGATCAAGACAAAAGTGGCCATTCGCATAAGAGCCACTTATATAATTTTTGTTTTTGTTTTCCTGTATAATGTCCTTTATATTCTCTGTTTAAACGTGTACAGTCTGCAATATATACTTCTTTCCAACTAAGCCCGTATTTCAACAGTGTGTTCAAAGGTAAAGGAAGATGAGGCTGAAGGAGATCCAGAGGACCGCCCAGCAGGCATGGAGTCCAGCCGGACACCATCCCATCTGCTTGGCGTTAGGTACTCGGAACACAGTCTTTAAGAATAAGCGACTGCATTGTCTGTACTGTGCTTGTTAACTGGGCACACTGTCATTTCTCTTCAACAGGCACATCGGCGCAGCAGCTTGACGCCTCGTTTAACACAACGGCGGCTCTGGAGATATTTGAACTGGATTTTGCCGACCCCTCTTTAGACATGAAGCTGAGAGGGTCACTGTGCACCACCAACAGGTGAACTGTAATAACAGTAAACCTTTATTTCTGGAGGAATATGTCCTAAGTTAAAATATGCGTTACTGTGCAACTCTCCACAGATTACACAGTCTGGTGTGGGTTAACTTTGGGATGGGTGAGGATGCCACGGGAGGGAGGCTGGTCGCAGGCAGCGAGAATGGCACACTAACAGTTTATAACCCAGAGGCGATTGTGAACTCCGGGGCTGAAGCCGTAGTGGGACAGTGCGACAAGCACACAGGACCCGTGCGAGCACTTGACTTCAACCCTTTCCAGGTGTGTTTTGCCACCAAATACAGCAATGCCTGTCTCCAAAAAAGGTATTTTGATGTTACTCTATGAACATAATGTTCCTCTTGTTATCCCACAGAGCAATCTCCTTGCATCTGGAGCGAATGATTCCGAGATATATATTTGGGATCTCAACAACTTCTGCAGTCCGATGACACCAGGAGCAAAAGCGCAGGTGAAAACATTTTTGCAAGCATTTAACTGAATTAAAACTTTTAAAAGAGTGTCCTCATTTTTACTGACTCCACCTGTTGTCACATTTTACTAATTGACTCAGAGTCAATGGAGCCCAGTTATAAAAGCAAGCCCAAGTGAAGCGACATTTACCGTTATGCTGCACAGAAACTTTGCTTACTGGTTGCCCATGTAACCTCTTCTTCACTTTCCAGCCTGCGGAGGACATCAGTGTGGTGTCGTGGAACCGGCAAGTGCAGCACATCCTGGCCTCGGCCAACCCCAGCGGCAAAGCCGTCGTGTGGGACCTAAGGAAGAATGAGCCCATCATCAAGATTAGCGACCACAGCAACCGGGTTTGTAGGCCCTTTGGGTTTGAAAGCTCGGCGCAGCGAAACACTTCGAAATTGAAAGTTTGTCACGTGTCCAGATGCACTGTTCCGGGATGGTGTGGCACCCCGAGGTGGCCACTCAGTTGGTGCTGGCCTCCGAGGACGATCGCCTACCCGTCATCCAGATGTGGGACCTCCGCTTTGCCACGTCTCCTCTTAAAGTGCTTGAGAATCACACGCGGTCAGGCTAAAATAGATCATTTATGTCGTGATTTGGTTATTTATTCAAAAGACTAAATGCGTTGTCTTCCTAAAGGGGGATTTTGTCAGTCTCCTGGAGTCAGGCTGACTCTGAGCTCTTACTGAGCAGCGCCAAGGACAACCGCATCCTCTGCTGGAATCCAAACACTGCAGAGGTATGGCAATATTTTCCTGCCTTGTTAATTACAGAGATGAAAGTCCTCCGGATTTTCCCGGAATTCCGGGTTTTTCAAATTTTTATGAAAATCCGGAGAATTGAGGAAAATTTGCCTAAAATTAATCCGGATATTAGTTGACAACATTGAACGAAGACGCGTTTGAGTTCATTGTTTTGCTTTTACTAGCGTAGCCATGTTGAGACACTAACACTTGGAACAGTAAATAGATTTTCGTCTCTTTATAAACACACTTGCTAAACACCATGGGAACAAATAAAAGACGCCGTGGACAAGACAGTTGTCGTAAAAATATATTTGGACAAAAAGGGAAACACACAGATTGGCAGAAAAACGTGTCCGTCCGACTTCGAGTGTCGTCTCAGCTAGCTTAGCTTCGTTTAGCTGTTGTGTGTGACGTCGGGTGTGTGACGTCATCGCGTCGGCGCTGATTGGTTGAAATCAAAAGACGCGCTTGCGTACATGTTCGCGCTGAAGCGCGCACAGCAGAGAGCCGCGGACTATCTACTGCTGAGGCTCGCTTAGCTTGAGTGGCGTCGCCACAACAGTAATACCCTCGCCTCGCATTCACAAAAGGAAGATTAATCATTGAATGTCGAATATTTGAATAGCGTCAAGAGGGCAGAGGATACCAGGAGCAACCGGCAAGCAGAAAAAAGAGCAAAGAGGAAGGCAAGGGCAACCTCTGCCGTACCACAATCCTCTTTCATGTGCAGCAGCTGCTTCAGAGACTGCCACTCTAGAGTTGGGTTGTACAGCCACTATAGAAAATGTAATCGTACATGATCGCACTACACCATCGTCTCCCGAGATGAACGGATGCCGAAGAGATATATATATATAAAATTCGGGATTTTCAGAAAAGTCCACTTTCATCTCTGTAATTAGGACAAATGGAATTATTAGTTTTTTTTTTTTTTTTTTTAATAGGTCATTTACGAGCTTCCCACCACAAACCAGTGGTGTTTCGACGTCCAGTGGTGTCCCAGGAATCCTGCTCTGCTCTCGGCGGCCTCGTTTGATGGCAAAATCACAGTTTACTCCGTGATGGGCGGAAGCTTAAAGGCTCAGCAGCAAAGTACTGCTGATAAGGTAGAAGGCTCCATCCCACAAAGTGTGCCATGCTATATTATCAGAAACGTCAATAAATTGTGGGGAAGAATAGCATAGTATCCCTCCTTTTAACATTGTTTTTCTCTTTCCCAGATATCATCCTCATTTGATACAATGGATCCCTTCGGTACAGGGCAGGTGCTCCCTCCCCTGCAGGTTCCTCAGCCTACAGTGCAGGACACCATAGTTCCCCCTCTGAAGAAGCCGCCCAAGTGGGTGCGCAGGCCAGTGGGAGCTTCCTTTGCCGTAAGTGGAAAAGCTGCCCGAGTGGAAAGTTGTGTGTCATTGTCGCTCCTGAGTCATGGTTTGTTTCACATCAGTTTGGCGGCAAGCTGATCACGTTTGAAAATCCCAAGATGGCGCCCGTGCAGAGCCCCCAGCCCGTCCCCATGCAGGTGTTTGTCAGCCAGGTCACCACGGAGACGGAGTTCCTGCAGCGCTCCAGGGAGCTGCAGGTGGCACTGCAGTCTGGTTCCTTCAACAGCTACTGCCAGGCCAAAATCCAGAGCGCAAAGTCAGAGGCTGAGCAGGACATATGGAAGTTCCTTCTGGTAGGGTGTGCATGTTTTCGCTATGTGAAGACATCAATTGTTTCATGTTGAGAGGGAAGAAATTTCATCTGTGCTGTATGTTACACATACAGTACATTTGACAATAAAGTTTATCCAATCCAATCATATGCTACTTTACTCATTTGGGTGTGGGCGTGTTTTGACAGGTGAATTTTGAAGATGAGGCACGCATCAAATTTCTACGGCTTTTGGGTTTCAGCAAAGATGAACTGGAGAAAAAGGTATTATGAGACATGCCGCCGTGTACAGTGTATCGAAAGTATTAAGAATTTTTGTCCTGCCTTATTCCAAACTGGGATTATATTTTTAAAAATCCTCAAAATTCTAAACACAACACCCTGCAATGAAGGAGGCTAGTATTTGAAGAAATACCACAATGCAGTTAATAAGAATGCACACTACTTTTATATCCAACAGATTTCTAAATGCTTGGGGAAGAATTTTCAGCCCAATGGACACGCAGTGGATGCTGAGGACCTGGCTAAAAAGATGCTGCAGCTCTCCACCGAGGTCTGTAACCCATTCAGTGGAACCTCCAAAAATTCAGAATAATTCTTTGGACTTGACCCACAGAGTTATGGAATAGAGTAATAAAACACCCTTCTTTTGTTTTCACCATTCCTGTTTTGTCCTCAGCGGTCTGAAGAAGCCGATGGCGAAGTCAGGACATCAGGCTCCGTTTCACCCGCTGACTTTTTCAGCCAGAATAGGAACGAAATCCCCAACTTTCAGATCCCCGTTTCATGCGGTAAGCCCAGCAAATCTTGTGACCGCAGCAATGGAGCACCGCGTGGCTGACGATCAACGGTCTTCTTTAGATACAGACGGTTTGATAAGCCAGGCGCTGCTGGTGGGCAACTTTGAGGGCGCAGTGGATTTGTGCTTGAGCGACGGCCGCTATGCCGAAGCCATCCTGCTGTCCATCAGTGGTGGGGAGGAGCTGCTCAAGAAGACCCAGCAGAAGTACCTGAGCAAGCAGAAGAACAGCATCTCCATGGTGAGCCATTGTCAAGATTTTTCTTCGGTAAAATATGTCTCCGCTCCATCAAGGTTGGGAAACATGAAATGAAATTAGGGCAGATACCACATTTCGTCCAAAAAAAAAAAAATAAGAAGAAGAGGGGCGAGTTTTAATGAAAGTATTACTTTTCTGTAGCTTATATCGTCAGTGGTGACGCAGAACTGGAGAGACATCGTGCAAAGCTGTGAGCTGGACAACTGGAAGGAGGCGCTCGCCGCTCTCCTCACCTACGCTCACCCCGAAGAATTTGCCCAGCTGTGCGGTAAGATTACGCAACTTTCACAAGAAGAGCGTCTTGCGTTCGAGACGTTGCGTAATACTGTATGTCGGGCTAGATATCCTGGGAGGCCGCTTGGAGCGAGGAGGGCTGGAGAAACGCTGCCTGCAGGCGTGCTTGTGTTACATCTGCTCCGGAAACATTGAGAGGCTTGTGGAGTGTTGGGCCTTGCACAGGGACTGCTCATCTCCTCTCGGCCTGGAGGTAAAGAAAAAAATGTTTCTTTCAAGGCTCTGAATGGATGTAGAAGGGAAAAATGCTTTTTGTCATTCAAACTCTGGAAACAATTTTGAGTTCATTTAATTTAAAATATTATGAGCATATTTGGTCAATGCTTTGTTAGCATCTCAAATAAAACATTACAATTCCCATTTTGTCCTATTTTTCTCAGGATCTGGTGGAGAAAGTCATGATGCTGCGCAAGTCCATCGAACGCCTCCGCAACAGCGAGGTGGCGGTGCAGAGCCCCGTGCTGGCCGAGAAGCTGACGTGCTATGCCGGCATCCTGGCTGCAGAGGGCAGCCTGGCCACTGCCATGGCCTACCTGCCTGACAATTCCAATCAAGTGAGGTTTTGTCCTCATTCCCACACCAAGTAAAAATCGACTTGGTTTCTGATTTGAGTGTGTGTCTTCTCAGCCTGGACTCACCATGCTGAGAAACAGACTGTTCCATGCTCAGGGAGTGGCTGCCAGCCCGCAGCAGCCTCCAAGCACAGCCAAGCCCATTGCTGCGTCTCACACTCCGACACAGAAAGCACAAATCATGGTATGGATTTGCTCCATCACGGTGTCGCGCTTCATGCTTCATGCCTCTTCAGGGTAGATCGGACTACATTAAGTATTGTTCTCTTTCTCAAACTAAGGATCAGTACCAGGCCCCTCCTGCCGCTCATCACCATCACCACCAGCAGCAGCAGCAGCAGCCTCCCATGCCGACGACATCAGCTCTATTTCAGCCTCAAGTTGCTCCTAGTAGTTCCGGCCCAGGCTTGCCACCTTCTTCTCATGGGCTGCCGCCCCCAACCATGAGGCCTCCGTACCCGCAGCATCCAACTCCAGGTATGGCCACAGATTGATTCGTCTGTCACATCTTGAATTTGATATGATCCACCTTCGTCCCCCAGGCTGTTCTTCTCTTAAACTCTTAAACTCTTAGTCCAATGAATCCTCCCACCCCCACCACACAGACTCGCACACCCCATTGTGCAATACGGGTTACAGTGCAATACTTTGATGTGCAATACTGTTTTCACAGAGCAATTTTGTTCTCACTGTGCAATACTGTCTCTACTGTGTCCTTACAGTGCAATACTTGATGTGCAATACTGTTTTTCTCAGTGCAACTTAGCTTTTACTGTGTAATACTGTCCATACTGTGTCCTTACTGTGCAATCCTGTTCGATGTGCAAAACTACTTTGCTGCTGGAACCACAACCTCAAGACCTCAAGTGCTAAGCTACTCTCATCCTATGTTTTTCCTTTGTTCTGACTGTCTCTATAAGAAGCCGCTCTAGCACAACTCTAATTGCCCCACGGGGATAAATAAAGTTTTCTGAATCTGAATCTGAATCTGAATTTGTGTCTTCAAGGTTTTGTTCCTCATCAGCCATTCCAGCCATCATCCATGAGTGGACCCTCAGCTTTCTCTCCTACAGTCCCCAGCATGCCAGCCGCTAACTTGTCAGGACCTCCGCTGCAACACTCGTCGTCGGCCCAAGGGGGCCTCCCCCCAATGCCCAGCCCCGGTATTCCACCGACGAGCTTCATGCCATCTACCTCCTTGCCGTCAGGCCCCATGCCATCTAGCTCCCAGCCCGGAGCCCCCGTCCCCATGTACCCTGGAGGGCTCCACAGCCAGGGGCCTCGGCCCCCCATGGCAACTGGCCCCTATGCCCCGCTTGGATCAGGTTACCCACAAGGGGGCCCAGGAGCCCCTGCTGCAAAGCCCTTTGCGGCTTCAGCTGTCGCTCCTCCTCCCGCAGGTTGGTGCCACCTCTTTTTCTCTCTCTCTCTTTAGCTTCCGTCTTTCTCTTCTCTCACATCTTCTGACATCATGTGCGCATCATTAGCGATGGTTACGTTACACTCAGCTTTCCTCCTCATGTGACTTGCAGGATTCTTTCCTTGGCTGAATACCCAGTCTGACCCTCAAGGTGACAGTGTTAGCAATAAGAGTTCAATGAAAGCCAGAAAAATAGAAACACATCTGACAATTTGCTATAATTAACTTATTTTTCTTGATTTTGGCATTAAATTGAAAGCTCTATTTTTCTGGACACGTATCGTATGTTTGCTGCCTCTTGCTTTTGCTGCTGGAATATTGCAACAATCAGAGATGAAAGTCCTCCGGGTTTTTCAAATTTTTATGAAAATTTCTCCAGAGAACTGAGGAAAATTTGCCTAAAATTAATCCGGATATTAGTTGACAACATTGAACTAAGACGCGTTTGAGTTCGTTGTTTTGCTATCACGAGCGTAGCCATGTTGAGACACGAACACTAGTAACAGTAAAGAGATTTTCGTCTCTTTATAAACACACTTGCTAAACCCCAGTGGAACGAATAAAAGACACCGTGGACAAGACAGTTATCGTAAAAAATATATTAGGACAAAAAGGGAAACACACAGATTGGCAGAAAAACGTGTCCGTCCGACTTCGAGTGTCGTCTCTGCTAACTTAGCTTAGCTGTTGTTGTGTGTGTCGTCGGTTGCGTCGGCACTGATTGGTTGAAATCAAAAGACGCGCTTGCATACGTGTTCGCGCTTAAGCACGCACAGCAGAGAGCAGCAGACTATCTACTGCTGAGGCTCGCTTAGCTTGAGTGGCGGCGCCACAACAGTAATACCCTCGCCTCGCATTCTCATGGCCTCGCCATATCTCGGAGATTTCGAAATTTTGGCGAAAACAGAAGCCACACAGGGTGCACGTGTGCACACAAAAGGAAGATTAATCATTGAATGTCGAGTATTTGAATAGCGATTTGTGTAAACTAATTCATGCGTGATCGGCCAAGTGTGTGTGTGTGCGCGCGCGTGTGTGTGTCTGTGTGTGTGTGTGTACATATATATTGTTTGTTTGTTTTTTCCCCCGGGATTTTTAGAAAAGTCCACTTTCATCTCTGAACAATGCGACCTTATCGTGTGAATTCAAACATTCTAAAGCATCTGCTTGATTGCTCTTGGGTGATTATCAAGCATTTGGACAAACAGGTCTTGCCAGCTTAATTGTTTCTTTATTGCTTGTAATTTTTTTTTCACTGTATTTAACAAATTATTCTTTAGCTCAACATACAAATTTTCATTGTTGTCTGTGGTTTAGCATCCCAAGAAGGCTGGAATGATCCACTTTAACAAATTATTCTTTAGCTCAACATACAAATTTTCATTGTTGTCTGTGGTTTAGCATCCCAAGAAGGCTGGAATGATCCACCAGCGGTACGAAGCGGACCCAGAAAGAAGAAGGTACACTTAGTTTGTCTCAAAAGCCTCGTTTGGCACAGAAATCCCATAAAATTGTTGCATCAGCTCATTCACAGCAAAAAGTTCAGCTGTGCCTGTTCCATGGTAGTCACAAAAGAAAAGATAGTGATTGCTTCATTCGGGTGCAGTTTGAAACAGTGCAACAAAGCGTGCTGAAATCATAGCTAATTAGATGTCTTCTGGGCTAGCGTCTGTTGTGATGTATCAAACAACGTCGATTGGGGGGCTGTCCAGTGTTAACTTTTACACCACTAACACACAGATGAAAAATTCTAGATGGACATTACGAGTTTAATAGTTACATGTGTGAAACAGGTTCCTGATAACTACACTCCACCTGCCCCCATTACCGCACCCGTGATGGGTTTCCCAATGGAGGCCCCTCAGCAGCATAACAACACCCAGGTGCCCCCCGGAGCCCCCCAGGAGCCCAACATGCAGGTCAGTGTCTGACAAAGTGCCCTGCGGCATATCACAAGATACCGCGCAGATTCCGCCTCATCCTGCGTTTGCATCCACCCTCAGCTCCTCCAGCAGCTCCCGGCAGAGCGGGTGGAGCAGAAGGAGATCCCCGGCGAGCACGTGGTGCTCAAATCCACCTTCGACAGTCTAGTGCAGCGCTGCCAGCTCGCCGCAGGAGACCCGGTGAGTCCGCAAAATTATCCTGACAGAGCTCACTCGGTCGGCCACACCCCTTAAAGGATACATCCAACACATGAATACGACTGCGTACAGTAATTACACTTTTGATTTTATTTATTTTAATTATTTTATTATGGTGTATGTTAGTGTAGAAAAAAGTGCTACTTTGGGGGGCTTCTGCAAAGGGTTTCAATTAATTCCAGTGTGGGGGAAATGATGTCATGCTTGAGTAAATTGAGTCATTTGAATGCGTAAGCTCATAAGTCAAGCTGCCATTGTATTTATTCAATTCCTTTCTTTACAGCAAACCAAAAGGAAGCTTGATGACGCAGCCAAGCGTTTGGGATGCCTGTATGATAAGCTGAGGGAGCAGTCGGTAAGGAATTATTCAATGTCGTGTTGTCCATTAATATCACATTACAAAATTGGCTTTGTCCTAATTAGTGATAAGCCCGCATTAACCGAGAACCAATGTGAAATCTTACCACTCGTGGAGCAACGCTTACGTTGAATTATATTTGGGGGCAGCAACCATCATGCAGTGGCATTAAGGTTTACCGGAAATCAAAAACACGCATGAAGATATCCATTTAAAAGTGAGGTTTGCAAACATTTTCAACACTGATAACAAAAAAATGCAAAACTGAAAATACCTCTCCATGTTTTCAGCAACTTGTCACACGTTGACATGTTTCTCAAAAACAATATTTCATAGGCAGTTCTGTTTTCTGAGCCTCAGACTCTGGTGCCCATGTTTGGATTTCATCCTATCCTAACATACTACAACCCGATTCTAAATAACAGTGAATGTTAAAATGAAACAGATTTTATGATGACAAGCATTGAAAGAATATTGATTTAACCTTCAACCCACGGGATACTTTTGACGCCGTCGGCAATGTCGCCACTTGATTTCCCATCTCATCAACGGGACTTTCGTCATCGTCAGTCATCTTATTGCGCTCTTAACGGACGGCACCGCTTGTCTTGTGCATCGGCGCCCTCTCCTCAGCTCTCGCCCAACATACTGAACGGCCTGCACGAGATCGGCCGCTGCGTGGCCAGCCAGCACTACCAGCGCGGCCTGGAGGTCCACACCATGGTGGTGAGCAGCAGCAACTTCAGCGAGATCTCTGCCTTCATGCCCATCCTCAAAGTAGTTATGACCATCGCCAACAAACTGGGCGTTTGAGCCACACGCCCACGCCTCAGTGTTAAAACAAACAAAACAAAACAAAAAAATATTTATTTCCTTTTCTTACGTGAGCGGATGATGTTCTTCGTCACATCAAGAGATGGGTTAGATGAATGTATCCTGAAACTTGTGGCGGAACAAACGATGTACAAAGCAAAACATTTGTGTGCTTAAGTGCGATTTTGTTGTAGGCGGACGGTTTTATAATCAGCCAGGCTAGGTGGGACATGTATGAAACCATGTTAGAAATTCGCTAACAGTGTGCCGATCCGTTCATGAATTGTGCCATCATCTTTTCCGCCCCATTCGGTCTGTTATTTAGTCGCGTATGAATGATCTGCATTTTCATTTCATTCGACATTGCGGCTTTGTGTGTGAGGGGAGAAAAATAAGTGTCCAAGGGGGGAAGAACTGACAAAGTGTTTACAAGAATGTCCCCACAACGTCTTTGATTTTAAGATGTAGAAAACACAGTTTTAAAAGATGAAGTTGATCTCTCAGATTTGTGCATCTATATTTTAGAGGGTTTACTTGAGGCGCAGGATTGGTTTCTTCTATCATATTCTCCAATTTTGTTTTCTTAATTGTATTCCAGATGACCAAGACAATACCCAAAGAGAACTACAAGAAAACTGTTGCGGTACTGCTGGTCCAAGCAACATACACCAGGTATAGTCATATCCATCACTGTTTAATGCCATTCGGTATCTCTATATCTGTGCATTTGTGATGATGGACAGTAATTTTCATGATAAAGTACTGTATGTATGCACAACAGGCAATTTCACATAATGCATTGGAAAGGTTAATGCGAGCAGACTATTTTAGGTTGATTTAATTTGACACAGATGTCATTATGTTCTGAATTATGTCTCTTTTCTGGACCCTCACGGTGTCCCCACAGCACACGGTGACCAAGTGTGTGTGTGAGGGGAGAAAAACAGTGTCCAAGGGGGGAAGAACTGACAAAGTGTTTACAAGAATGTCCCCACAACGTCTTTGATTTTAAGATGTAGAAAACACAGTTTTACAAGATGTTCTCTGATGATTTGTGCATTTATATTTTAGATGGTTTACTTGAGGCTGAGTATCGGTTTCTTGTATCATATTCTCCAATTTTGTTTTCCTAATTTTGTTACAGATGACCAAGATTACACCCAAAAAGGCTACTTTCCAAGACCTCTGCTGCGATACTGCTGGTCCAAGCAACATACACCAGGTATAGTCATATCCATCACTGATTCATGCCATTTGGTTTCTCTATATCTGTGCATTCGTGATGATGGACAGTAATTTTTATGATAAAGTCCTGTACTTGCGCACAACAAGCAATTTCACATAATGCATTGGGAAGGTTAGTGTTAGTAGACTATTTTAGACAGATTTAATTTGTCACAGACATTATTGTCTTTGTAGTTATTTCTCTTTGTGGACCCTCACGGTGTCCCCACACCACACGTTGACTAAGTTTGTGTGAGGAGGGAAAACGGTGTCAAGTGTTTTAATATGGTCCCCATAAAGAACTGACAAAGCGTTTACACGAATGTCCCCACAATATCTTTGATTTTAAGATGTCTAAAACACAGTTTTACTGGATAAAGTTGTTCTCTCAGATGATTTGTGCATCTATATTTTAGGTGGTTTACTTGAGGCTCAGCATCGGTTTCTTCTATCATATTCTCCAATTTTGTTTTCCTAATTGTATTCCAGATGACCAAGACAATACCCAATGAGACTACTTTACAAGAAAACTGTTGCGATACTGCCGGTCCAGGCAACATACACCAGGTATAGTCATATCCATCACTGATTCATGCCATTTGGTATCTCTATATCTGTGCATTCGTGATGATGGACAGTAATTTTGATGATAAAGTACTGTACGTATGCACAACAGGCAATTTCACATTATGCATAGGAAAGGTTAATGCGAGCAGACTATTTTAGGTTGATTTAATTTGACACAGATGTCATTATGTTCTGAATTATGTCTCTTTCTGGACCCTCACGGTGTCCCCACAGCACACGGTGACCAAGTGTGTGTGTGAGGGAGAAAAATAAGTGTCCAAGGGGGAAGAACTGACAAAGTGTTTACAAGAATGTCCCCACAACGTCTTTGATTTTAAGATGTAGAAAACACAGTTTTAAAAGATGAAGTTGATCTCTCAGATTTGTGCATCTATATTTTAGAGGGTTTACTTGAGGCGCAGGATTGGTTTCTTCTATCATATTCTCCAATTTTGTTTTCTTAATTGTATTCCAGATGACCAAGACAATACCCAAAGAGAACTACAAGAAAACTGTTGCGATACTGCTGGTCCAAGCAACATACACCAGGTATAGTCATATCCATCACTGATTCATGCCATTTGGTTTCTCTATATCTGTGCATTTGTGATGATGGACAGTAATTTTTATGATAAAGTCCTGTACTTGCGCACAACAAGCAATTTCACATAATGCATTGGGAAGGTTAGTGTTAGTAGACTATTTTAGACAGATTTAATTTGTCACAGACATTATTGTCTTTTGTAGTTATTTCTCTTTGTGGACCCTCACGGTGTCCCCACACCACACGTTGACTAAGTTTGTGTGAGGGGAGGAAAACGGTGTCAAGTGTTTTAATATGGTCCCCATAAAGAACTGACAAAGCGTTTACACGAATGTCCCCACAATATCTTTGATTTTAAGATGTCTAAAACACAGTTTTACTGGATAAAGTTGTTCTCTCAGATGATTTGTGCATCTATATTTTAGGTGGTTTACTTGAGGCTCAGCATCGGTTTCTTCTATCATATTCTCCAATTTTGTTTTCCTAATTGTATTCCAGATGACCAAGACAATACCCAATGAGACTACTTTACAAGAAAACTGTTGCGATACTGCCGGTCCAGGCAACATACACCAGGTATAGTCATATCCATCACTGATTCATGCCATTTGTTATCTCTATATCTGTGCATTCGTGATGATGGACAGTAATTTTGATGATAAAGTACTGTACGTATGCACAACAGGCAATTTCACATTATGCATAGGAAAGGTTAATGCGAGCAGACTATTTTAGGTTGATTTAATTTGACACAGATGTCATTATGTTCTGGAATTATGTCTCTTTTCTGGACCTCACGGTGTCCCCACAGCACACGGTGACCAAGTGTGTGTGTGAGGGGAGAAAATAAGTGTCCAAGGGGGAAGAACTGACAAAGTGTTTACAAGAATGTCCCCACAACGTCTTTGATTTTAAGATGTAGAAAACACAGTTTTAAAAGATGAAGTTGATCTCTCAGATTTGTGCATCTATATTTTAGAGGGTTTACTTGAGGCGCAGGATTGGTTTCTTCTATCATATTCTCCAATTTTGTTTTCTTAATTGTATTCCAGATGACCAAGACAATACCCAAAGAGAACTACGAGAAAACTGTTGCGATACTGCTGGTCCAAGCAACATACACCAGGTATAGTCATATCCATCACTGATTCATGCCATTTGGTTTCTCTATATCTGTGCATTTGTGATGATGGACAGTAATTTTATGATAAAGTCCTGTACTTGCGCACAACAAGCAATTTCACATAATGCATTGGGAAGGTTAGTGTTAGTAGACTATTTTAGACGGATTTAATTTGTCACAGACATTATTGTCTTTGTAGTTATTTCTCTTTGTGGACCCTCACGGTGTCCCCACACCACACGTTGACTAAGTTTGTGTGAGGGGAGGGAAAACGGTGTCAAGTGTTTTAATATGGTCCCCATAAAGAACTGACAAAGCGTTTACGAATGTCCCCACAATGTCTTTGATTTTAAGATGTATTAAACAGTTTTACAGGATAAAATTGTTCTCTCGGATGATTTGTGCATTTATATTTTAGATGGTTTACTTGAGGCTGAGTATCGGTTTCTTCTATCATATTCTACAATTTTGTTTTCCTAATTGTATTACAGATGGCCAAGATAACACCCAAAGAGGCTACTTTAAATGAACCCTGGTGCGATACTGCTGGTCCAAGCAACATACACCAGGTATAGTCATATCCATCACTGATTCATGCCATTTGGTTTCTCTATATCTGTGCATTTGTGATGATGGACAGTAATTTTTATGATAAAGTCCTGTACTTGCGCACAACAAGCAATTTCACATAATGCATTGGGAAGGTTAGTGTTAGTAGACTATTTTAGACGGATTTAATTTGTCACAGGCATTATTGTCTTTTGTAGTTATTTCTCTTTGTGGTCCTCACGGTGTCCCCACACCACACGTTGACCAAGTTTGTGTGAGGGAGGGAAAACGGTGTCAAGTGTTTTAATATGGTCCCCATGAAGAACTGACAAAGCGTTTACACGAATGTCCCCACAATATCTTTGATTTTAAAATGTCTAAAACACAGTTTTACAGGATGAAGTTGTTCTCTCAGATGATTTGTGCATCTATATTTTAGATGGTTTACTTGAGGCTCAGTATCGGTTTCTTGTATATCCATCACTGATTCATGCCATTTGGTTTCTCTATATCTGTGCATTCGTGATGATGGACAGTAATTTTTATGATAAAGTCCTGTACTTGCGCACAACAAGCAATTTCACATAATGCATTGGGAAGGTTAGTGTTAGTAGACTATTTTAGACGGATATAATTTGTCACAGACATTATTGTCTTTGTAGTTATTTCTCTTTGTGGACCTCACGGTGTCCCCACACCACACGCTGACTAAGTTTGTGTGAGGGGAGGGAAAACGGTGTCAAGTGTTTTAATATGGTCCCCATAAAGAACTGACAAAGCGTTTACACGAATGTCCCCACAATATCTTTGATTTTAAGATGTCTAAAACACAGTTTTACAGGATGAAGTTGTTCTCTCAGATTTGTGCACTTTGATCACCACCTTTCTGTGTCTTCTACTTTACTTTTACTCGTACAGTAGATGGCATAGTTAGAAAGCAGTGTATATTCTGGTGGGATTGTTTGCTGTGTCACGAAAGGAAAAGGCAGTAAAGTGCCTCAATTTGTGTGTGTGTGTGTGTGTGTGTGTGTGTGTGTGTGTGTGTGTGTGTGTGTGTGTGTGTGTGCGTGTGTACATGCTCATTTTTTTTGGTTGCACAAATGTTTATACAGTACAATCCATTTCGTGTATTTAACCTGTGTAAGATTTTTTCCCCCCCTTTTCAAATAAAAATGTACCTTCCATTTCAAGGCTCACTGCTCTTTAATCCCACAACAAAACGAATTAAAATTTATTTATATATATATATATATATATATATATATATATATATATATATATGCTTTGCGCAATTAAATACAATTTTTATGAGCAAATTAAAAAAATTTTTGAGCCATTGCTCCATTTTAAGTACTTTACTCAGTGAAAAATGTTGACTATTTTTACAGAGTACAGTATGCCTACTATATATATATATTATATATATATATATAATATATATATATATATTTGAATAGAATTATGTCCATTATATGATTAAAAACTAAACGTGAAAAACACAATTGTATTTTTGCATTTGTGTCACCCAAAAAAAAAACTAAGCCATGTCACAAGGAAATATCAATATTTTCAATGTTTGAAAGCCAAATGTGTTTTTAACATTAAAAATGTACCTGTGAAAATCATTCGGACTCGTGATTAAAGAGAATGATTTTTCATTTATATTTTCATAATGGCTATGTAGTAAAAATGTGGCAAGTCATATTCTGTTTGCATTAGACTCATCCAGTCACTTGTTAATGTTAACTGAATTTTAAATTTAGTAATTTTTTTGGTACACATTTTGAATGTGTGATGGATGCATGAGTAGTAATCATTGTATTTTGCACTTATGAAAGGCAGTAGTCACATTTAATCCATTTCCTTCCCTTTTCCCACATCCATTGAAGACATTCCAAGGCATCACTTGCAGAGTGTGCCGCCTTGAGGACTTGTTACATAACAGTCATCATGCACTTCACGCATGTTGACACAAAGGTTGCCCCGCCGCCATTGGTGAGAGGGTGATCAGAAGTCAGGAACTAATTGCTGATTGGCTACTTGGCAGTCAGACTCTAGGAGCAACGGTTGTTTTCAGTGTGTGCTCATTTTTTGGGAAGGTTGAACTGCAGTAACCTCCAGTCATGCAAGCACGGTGGTGGCTTGTGGTGAGTTAATATTGCCACACATCACGCCACACGGAGCAGCAGCCTGAGTCATGATTCTCTTCTCGGGCTGCAAGCACCTACTGTAACCCCAGGATATTAGAATGATGTATTCAATGCAAATCTTTAATTAGTGAGCAAAGTGTCAGTTTTAATACAAATAACCACATCTGGGATAAGCTCGAACATGACCAAGTCATGTAATGGTTGTCATAATTTTCCCCTAAAAGCCACCCCTGCTCTGAAATGTGACACAAGGACTGCATTCATTCATCTATCGGGGTTGATGTCATAAAGTTCTGTGTGGCCGCCTGCATGCCGGTAGGCCTCCCTCGCATTCCTCCCTTGTCCTATGTAAATCCATCAATGCCATTTTTAGATTTCTTCGGTCATAAGTACACTTTGTGTCATATTTTTACACAATGGTGCCGGACATCAACAACATTTTACTGTCAATGTCGGCAAAATTCCTCAGGGACACACAAACAATAATGACACGTGTCTTGAAAATATTGTTTACTTTATTTCCGAACTGAGCAGTTTGACAAAACAATTCAAGACTTCAACCTTTTTGCGATCCCTCTTGTCGCTTTCGGAGCGACCTTAATTTGGGGGTAGCTGCATGCACAGCGTGTGGCATCGCCAACCTGTTGGCACATTCGTTGGGAGAGACGTGGAGGGCGGAATTTTGTACGTGATATTTGATATCAAAGTCCCCCAATGTTATTTAAGTACTACTTTTAATTCCAATGCCAACTATGCCCCTGTAAACATGGACCTCGTTTTAATTTTAGCGTATTTTTGTTGGGACAGAACGGGTGACCATCAGGAATGAATTCAAGTCATAAGGCATTTGGTAGTTTCCTGACATTGTTTTTAAAGGTGGATCGGGGGCGGACAAACTCAACGGGTGCTCCAATTCCAGCTAGAAGATACGAAATTGGTTTTGAAGGCTTGCGGTTCTTATATGAGCAATGCAATTTCAGTCGGTACCAAAATATACTCAACAATAAATACATAAATAAGTTCGTAGAAGTATTCTGTAAAACCCGACACTTAAAAGGGGGTTTGAGGTTCACGCCGCTCACCGACAAAGCATGTACCATCATCATTATCATGCATGGATGGCCGCATGGTCACATGACCCGGCTGCTACATGGACCGGTGGAGATGTTGCATAAAATGTCTCGAGTGGAAACGAAGCCACGAGAATATCCAAAAACATCCACAAAGCGCATTGAAAAAGAAAAAAATAATGGCACTAGATAAACGGCTTTATCGTTAAATTTCACGACAAAAGGAACCATTTTCTACGCGTTTAGTTGCGAGTTTGGATTCTTTTTTTTTTTTTTTTTTTACACCAAACGGCGCTAACAAGCTTTATTGTGTAGGATAATGTGACTAATTTAGCAAACTTTGAAAATACAGCAAATACTTTTTTTTAAAATAAATTCACTTCAAATCCCAAACACTTTTGCCAAAGACCTAAGCCCATTTGAACGTTAGAAGGCTGAGAGCTTAGCTAAAACGTGTTTGTTTATTTTAAATCGGCTTCACAAATTTGAGTTACAGCTACGAAATACCACAAAAACAAGCAAAAATTTGGTCGCGTCCACCCCCCTCCCTCCCGTGAAGCCGATTTAAGACTCCACGTGGTGGATGAAGAGATGAAACGCCATCCCAAAAAAATGACTTGTGGAGGTTTTTATTTTCCGTTTCAAGCTCGGCGAGGTCTGGCCACTTCGGTTCTCTTCTCTTTTTCTTTTTTTCTTTTTAGCCACTGCGGTAGCTGCCGTCACCCGTCCGCTGCACTCGCGCCAACACCATCTCGTGGGACACTCGCTTGCGGTCCTGGGCGAGGCCCAGCAAGCACATCAGGTCGATGAAGCAGGTGGTCAGGTTGAACTTGCAGCCGAACTCGCTGGTGGCGTAGTCGTAGGGGAACGTGTGGTGGTAGTTGTGGAATCCTTCGCCTGGACCAAAATACATTGGGACATTTTTATTATAACACGGGAGGGCTCGGAATGGAAAAATTAATCACCGTGATTCTTTAGATTTATGAGGCAATGCATGATTCTTTAGATTTCTGAGGCGATGCAAGTTTCCTGTTAGCCTGTCAACAGGATTTTACATTGGCTTTAGCATTAGCATTGTGCATGTTTTTAAAACAAGGCAAATTTCAATTGCCCTGCTGCAACACACCGGAAACCATTTTGGGGAATGTCGGGGTTGTGAAGCCTGAAAGAGCAATGGCAACGTGCTGCCGTTCGCTACCATGCCTGCTTGTGTTGTGTCATACCTATGGCGCTAAACGTGACAAACTTGTTCTCCCGGGGGTTGATGCCCTGGTCGTACGGCCGGTTGCCCCACATGTGCGCGGCGCTGTTGACCAGCCAGGTGGCGTTGAGCACCAGCGTGTAGCGCAGCAGCGCCGGCACAAAGTAGGCCACCCACAGGGACTCGCCCCAAAAGTACCAAGGCACGAACATTGGCACGAAGAAGCACATGAGCACCACCGACAGCTTGTAGTGTCTGTTAGGAGGAAAGAGACGGAAATGAATGTATATTTCCTTATGTCATCGCTGTTGTCATTGTGTGTCAATGCCAGCACGCTTGAATTACCTTGTGAAACCAGACTGGCAGCATGTAGCCTCGGCTCTATATTGTTAATGCACCTCTTTACGAATGCACCTTACAGATGTGCTTAGGCCACACATAGTAATCCATACTGATTGTTCTGCTTCGTAACATTAAAAAAAGAGGAGCAAAGCCGTACTCACTTCTTCTGAAACATGACCACCTTGTCAGCCAGCAAGTCATGAAGCTCCAGCTTCCGTCCCTTCTCGATAACGTCGGGATGTTTGCGCACGAGCAGCCAGCCAATGTGGGAAAAGAAGAAGCCGCGCACGGCGTTGTGCGGGTCGGCGTCCGTCTCAGAGTACTTGTGGTGTACCCTGTGGTCGCGGGCCCACTCGTAGATGTGGTTCTGCCCGGGGGGGGATGCAAATGTTTGAGAATAAATGGCCAAAGTCTGACAGTAGTACAGTACCGGTATGTTATTTTTTTGGGTACCTGAAAGGACATGGAGTTGGCCACAGCCAGGAAGATCCTTAAAGGTACAGTGGCCTTGTAGGATCTGTGACTCCAGAGGCGGTGAGCGCCTGCTGTCACTCCTAAAGCACTTATCAAAAAGCAAAGTACGGCTGCAAAGAGACAAAGTGCACATCAACATGCAATCTCAAACGCTCTTCAATAGCTTCATGACATGACTTTTTTTCTTTTAATCGTTAGCTGCTCAGTCAATTCCAAACATTTTTAGGGGCGTGACAAATATTCCCCTTGAGTGTTCACTGTGGCGTTCTTTATTTCAAGGCCAAACCGTGTTTCGCATTCAACTGAATAAGCGGCGAGTCAAGGCATGTCACACAGTCGTGTGAACTGAGTCATAAATTTGCACATGATCACTGACTGACCGCATTGCGTTTGTTTTATTCACGATTCACACGGGGCAAATGCAACGTGCAGGTTCGCACTGAGCTGGGCGATGAATCCATTTTGTCTGTTATCTGAGTTTGTTTGCCAGGACTTCATAATTTGATTTTAAGCGTCTTCTGTAGTTCAAAGTGCATCCCGATTGTCGTATACTGCTTGCGATTTGGTCCCTACAACAGCAACAGGATGATGTCATGGTTCAAAGACTTTTAAGAGCTGCTGTGCAGTTGACACTGGAGCAAAGTTCGCCAACCCTCAAAAGCCTCACAGATGCCACAAAAAGTGACTTGGTGGTGGTGTCCCTTTGTTCATGGTTAAGTTTAATTCCATGATCCACTCTTTCCTGCAGGGAGAATATTTTGAAACTCAAACAAATGGAACCAACATCCAATTTACACGCTCCCACAGAACAGCCTTTAATGGTATATATTATGTAATTGTGAAATGTTACTTTCTTTTAAGTGTGGGTCTAGTTTCTATTATTTCCAAAGAATGACACAATTGACGTTTTCCAACAGGAAAATAATTTGAAAGCAACGATATTGATTACGCCCTCCTCGCTTGTCCTCAAAAATAGTTCAAAGAAACTAAGAATGCTTCACCAAGGCCAGTTAGACCCCCACATATTAGTTTCTAAGCTTTCCTTTGTCGAATGATTTCTGCCCTCGTTTGACATTTAAGTTTAAATATGTTTGGACTTGCTTGTACGGCCACTGAGGCCACAGTTTGACCAGGGAACATTAATCCCGAATTTCCTTCAAAGCCAAGATACTGTTTAAAGTGTTTCATCTGCGCCAGTTTGGTACTTCCAAGTACCGGTATTTGCAAACTGGATTGAAACTCCCAACAAATGGGACCAGCATCCACCTTTCACGGTTCCACTGAACATCAAAGCACCCAGACTGTGATTTCAATGATTGATCCATGCATCCATTTTCTAATGCACTATTCACAAGGGTCGCGGGTGTGCTGGAGCCTGCCCCAGCAGTCTTTGGGTCATTGGCTGGTAGGCGGGGTACACCCTGAACTGATTGCCAGCCAATCGCAGGGCACACATAGACAAACGACCATCTGTGCTCAAACTCACACCCAGGGACAATTTAGAGTGCCCAATCAAACTGACATGCATGTTTTTGGAATGTGGAAGGCCGGAATTGAACCCTGCACCTCTGCACTGTGAGGTCGCCGTGCTCACCAGTTGCCCGCCGTGCCGCCTAAATAATTTATACCAACCCATATTAGGACGCTTGACAGACGTTCCCAAATCATGCACTTTGCTACAATTAAACCAAGTGTAATCCCTTGTCTGTGGCATGCCGGTTTGAGGAATGGATAAAAAACATTATTATGAGTGAACAAACAGGAGGCTAGAAGGCGCGACAGGAGTGCACTTACACCACAACAGCGTGGCGAGCGAGGCGCTGGGGACGAGGAGCACGCCGTACAGGGCACCTATATGCAACAGGGTCATGAGGATAACGTTCCTCCACACGACGATCCTCTGCGGCTTGGGGCCTTGCTTCTCCTCGTACGTGTGGTCGAAAACGTCTTCCCTGCAGGGGGCCTCCATCGGAGAGTCGCTGCTGGATGCGGGCTGTTGTTGTTGTTTCTGTTTTTGCTCCTCCGCTTCCGTCATCGCAGTTGGTGTCTTGTCAGGTTTGGCTGGGCTGGATAAATGCTCTTCGGCCACCACGGAAAAAATGCAAAACGAAGATTAACAGTTAGAACGGTTGCTAGTCCAATAGAGGGGAGAAAAGGCGACAGATACGGTGATGCTCAGGCCACTCGGAATCGTTGCGTAACGTCGATATGACAGACTCCTTGAAAATAAGGAAGACCGGGGAGCTGAAGACAACTTTAACAACTCACCGAAGGCGGGATTAAAGACGCCTTTGAAGCTGTGAAGCCAGCCGTTCGTCTTGCTTTTACAGAAAATAAAAGAGAAGAGAGAGAAGTGTGTCGCATCAAAACCAAAAAGGGATGGGGAAGCGCGAGGTGCTTCTGCGGCTCCGCGGCCAATCGGCGTGCAGCTCCCTGCTCACTTGCCGCTCTCTGATTGGCTGCCGGGCCATCTGCTGTTCGCCACCTCTTCTTCGCTTTCCATCCAGATGTGTGATTATTAGGCTCATGTAAACCCCCCTACCCCAACATACACACACGCACATACACACACAACCTTCCCAATCACACCGTCACACGCGCACCAAATGCCCCACACTAACAGGCACGCGCGCGTGGGATAAAAAAGTGTGACGTCACAAGCAACAGAACATTTAAATTAGGAACGCCTGCAACAGTACGTAAACGCCCGTGCATATCGACGTACAAGTTTGGTATACCGGCACGATCCAATCACCTTTGAAATCAAATTGGAATATTTTTCTTTTTGATGATTGATTTTTATCATGGCGTTGATTTTGTTAGTTGTATTAATTTTTACTCATTTTTGTGGTATTGATTTCATTTCACACTTTGTAATTAGTTATCCTGGATTTATTTTCATTTTTTCCTGTTTGTTTTACATTTTTCAATTTGATCTTTTCATTGTATTCAAATGTTATTATTTTAATTGTTGTTTTATGTTTGTAGTTGTGAGGATTTTTGTTTTGATGTGCATTCATTTTATGTTATATTGTTTGATTGAATATTGATTTCACCTGTGTATTTTTTTCTTGTGTTGTTATTTGTTTTAATGGATGGAAATGGCAGCACGGTGTTTGCTTGGCACATCTCAAATCAAGTTTAGAGTTCAAATCCTGGCTCCAACCTTCCTGTGTGGACTTTGCTTGTTCTCCCTGTGCTTGTGTGTTTTCTCCAGGTACCCTGGCTTCCTTCCACATTCAAATATGTCCTGCGATTGCATGGGAGGGAACCAGTCCAGCATGTACCTTGGCTCTTACCCAAAGTCAGCTGGGGTGGGTATTTTTATAATGCATTTTTTTGTTAATTATTTGTGTTAATTCTTTTTATTCATCTAAGTGTATCTTGTATTTGTATTTACACCACTCACAAAAAGGAATATTGGGCTTACAGATGAAATTGAAGTGTACTATAACTTACCGAGGAACTTCATTTGACCTTCTCGAAACTTTTGAATACAAATGTCCAAACATTCAGTGTTTCAGTGCTTTTTCTCTGACTATACTACCAAGGAGCTGAACAGCAAAATTCACAACAGGTGTTTGAACCATGAATCGCCCAGTAAATTTGCAAGGACGTCTATTTTAATGCCTTTTTTTTTGTGTGTATGACTCTTCCCCTCTTATCTATATTGCAATCTGCTGATGACACACTAACACTAAGCCAGTGACTCCCAACCCGGGGCTATGGCAGTAGCGGATTAGTTGACCATGGGGGAATAATAAGGTGTGCTGCAAAAAAAGTATCCAATTCCACTTAACTGTTTGAAAAATATTTACTACAACTAATGTATATTTGTTTAACTATGTAGCAATGTATAGTGACAGGCAGAACAAATAAATGCTCTTCCACTATGTGGCATGAAGTTCAATTAACCTGCGTGTTTACTTTTTGTTAAATTGTTGTGAGGTTTTGGGGGTTAATGTAAAATATGTGCTTTGGTTCAATAAAGGTTGGGACTACTGTAATCTAAATTCAGTGACCACTTCCCACAGAGGGCATCTGTTTAAATGCCGATTCGAACTGAACCAGGAAATTTACTTGATTCATGCTACTCAAATGCCTGTTGTGAATTTTGTTGTTCAAGTTCTTACTGGAGGGAAGCAAGGTGTGCAAAAAGTATTGCATCAATGTACACTTTTGCATCCCAAATTTTAGAGGTCGAATTAAGTTCATGCGTTATGGTTACAGTGCGTTTTATATTCTTCCTGAAAATCCCCCCCCCCATACAAATATCCTTACATTTTTTCCGAGTCGTGTAAATAGAAATATATGATCAAATGAATAAATCAATTCCAAGAAAAATAAATAAAAACACAAATAAACACCTACGCAATTATGCAATAAAATAAAACACCCACAGCAAAAATAATAGGAACTCTCACTATACCGTGTCTTTGAATCTATGGCTGAAATTATGAAAGATTACTAGGGCCAAATTTTATTTTATTCATTTATTTTTATGTTTGCAAGCACTGTTAATATGACACATCCCAGTCTTTGACCTACATTTTCAGTTTTTAAGGATTTGTCTCCCTCTAGTGGATGACTTAACCCACTACACTATTGGTCACCCCTTGCTCACGGTGCGAACCTATTTCTTGATGTCTCCAGCTATGTACAGAATGAGAAAGGTGGTAAAAAAAAAGACATCCACGACCTTGCGTTTGCCGACGTCATCGTACGCATGACGTCATCGCACCTCTTTATCGACTTCCGGTCCTGCCGCTCACCCACCGACGTCCATCACCATGGAGGTGAACCGGGATGAGGCGGAGCGGTGCATCGACATTGCCGCCGCGGCGCTGGGCAGCGAGCAGCCGGACAAGGCGAGGAGGTTCCTGGAGAAGGCCCAGAGGCTCTTCCCTACCGAGAAGGCAAGGGGTGAGTCGGACCTGCCAGCACTTGAACGCATCACCTGCTTTTTGCATGGATGTCTAATGTGCCGATACAGTATGATGTACAGTATGTTTGGGGAGAGGGGCGGGGGCAGAACAGTACCACTGGGATATTAACTGACCCAGGACGCCATCACAACCCATAAATATCCTTCAGTACACGTAAATGCATATTTTTTTTAATCAGTTCATTCAACATTAGTGCTTGGACCAGAGGCCATTTTGGACAGCTCGTGCTGGAACAGTTCGGGTCACAGCAGAATAAATTACGGGTTTAGAGGAAGTTGAGGAAAAACGCACTGATCAAACAGCAGGAATGTTGAGGTTCCCACACTTTATTAAGTCAAGGCACATGTGTAATATTGGGGAAAAATGTCACTAAAAAGTACATTTATATTGGACCCCGTTTTCCACGGGGATTCGTTGCATACTCGATAGGTGAGAATCAGCCACATATTTTCATTAATACTCTAGCTTTATCCATTCATCCATCCATTGCTTAAAATATGTTGAAAGTGTGTAAAATACATTCCAATCTTTCCTTCGTTTATTTGTCACTCCCATTTAAAGTTTATTGTTAATAAGAAAAATAACGAATTAAGAATTGTGTATTTTTACACCAAAATGTTCAACCAAGCCACATAATTTCAAGATAGTGTTGCCCCACCTATTTAGTTCACCTAGTTGCAAATACTGTATGTTTCAAAACCTGTCTTTCAATGTTCAGCGAAAAGCTTGCCGCTGAAATACCCAAAGACGCCACAAGGTGGCGCCAAGTCCCTTTCTTATAGAAGAAGAGTCAATTTATTGTTCGTTGTTGTTGTTTTTTTTACCGAGGAGAAAACCTAGGAGGAAATGGTCAAACACTATCTACGTTGTTATTGTTTGTCCTTAGTGCTGCTGGAGCTCATCTCCAAGAACGGCTTCACACCCAGACAAGGCGCACATGTGGACTGGAATGGAAACTCAGGGCCTCGACTACGACAGAACCAAAGTGACCATAACAGACCTCAAGAGACCCCCTCAGATACCTCAAAGTCCTACACCGCGGAGCAGGTGGCTGCTGTGCGAAGGTAACTAATCTATATACAAAAAAATAATAATTAAATACAAAAAAGAAAAACTATAAATATCAAAACTATATAACTACATGCACAATAATAAATGTCTTGTCTAATGAATCCCTGTGTTCTTGTTGCAGGATCAAGCAATGCAAAGATTTCTATGAGATCCTCGGTGTGCAGAAGGATGCCTCTGAGGACGAACTTAAAAGATCTTACCGAAAGCTCGCATTAAAATTCCATCCAGATAAGAATCACGCTCCCGGTGCCACGGAGGCATTTAAAGGTAACCTTTGTGGTAAACTCTTTGAGCTATTTATTGACTATATTTGCCATTCAACTTAAGGATCTTGTACTTGTAGTAGTACATTCTTTCTCACACTTTTAGAGCAATGTCACACAACCATAATGAGAAGAATCATTTCATTAAACTGTCTTTGTGTGTTTTAAATGAGCAGCCATTGGGAATGCGTACGCCGTCCTGAGCAGCGCCAACAAAAGACGACAGTACGACGCATGCGGCGAGGAAGGGCAGCATCCTTCCAGCCAGGCAGATGGCAACTTTGACGCGGATATTTCCCCTGAAGACCTCTTCAACATGTTCTTTGGAGGAGGTTACCCAGCGAGTGCGTCTAGCCGCTATCACCTTTCAATTTTCATTTATTGAGTAACTCTTCAGCTTGTATTGTTGTATAGGTAGTCACCACGCTTACACAAATGGAAGGGTGCGTCACCAGAGGCCCCAAAGAAGAGAGCGACCACGAGACGTGAGTATTGTCTCAAAGCAATGTGCCGCTTTAGCCAACAGGAGTGATTGAGTCATGTTTATGTGAAGCCAAATTGAGTTTGTTTTACCCCTTTAAAATTTGTGCTTTTCCATGTACCCAGTTTACCATGGGGAATGCATTCAAGACAGTTGTTTTATTTTTCTTTTTTTATTCAGAAGATAAAGAATGTATACCTTGGAGCGCGGCATGATGCTTTTCAAACTCAAATCCACATGCCAATTGCTGACATAATTTGTATCAATTTTTCTCAATATCCTCAGGGGGGCCTCGCCCTCTTCGTGCAGGTCATGCCCATCCTCATCCTGGTTATTGTGTCGGCTCTCAGCCAAATTATGGTCAAAGGCCCCACCTACAGCCTCAGCTATCGGCCGTGAGTTTGGAAAAAAAAAAGAGGTTTTACTTACTTCCAGAATTGTCACAGTGTATCTCCCTGTCACTTTGTCACGTGGCAGGTCGGCAGGCCACACGCAGAAGCGGCTGACGGAGAACCTGAAGGTGGCCTACTACGTGGCCGAGCACTTCCCCAAAGACGTCAACGACGGGAACCTCAAGCGCTTGGAGGAGACGGTGGAGGACGATTATATCTCCAACCTGCGTAACAATTGCTGGAAAGAGAAACAGCAAAGTACGTAGTAAACTCAATAAGTCTGGAACCAGGTAGAGTCATTTTCTTGTCAACGGCTGATCGTCAATCATCATTGCAAGAACAAAAATAAAAACCATCAACTCTGCACATTTTATTTACCTTTTCCATGTTCTTCTCTCTTGCGCAGAGGAAGGCATGCTGTACCGAGCACGCTATTTCGGTGACTCAGATCTGTACCAGAGGGCGCAGAGGGCTCGGACGCCGAGCTGCGTCAAGCTGTCCGAGATCACCGCCTCCTTACACGGCTGAAGTCGCATTGCCTCCCTCCTTATTTTTGCAAGTAAGTAAATAAACTTATTTAGCAAAGGAAAGGTGGTAGAAGAAGGAAAAGTCAGGAAGAATGCTTGAAAGGGTCGACGGAAGGAAGAAAGGAAGTAATACATATACCGGGTGTTTGGCTGAGTGGTTGATTGATGATTGTTTATGTCGGCCAAAAAGACAACAAAAGGTGACAATTATTGTCTGTTTATATTTAGTTTTTTGTCCCTTCCAGACTGACCTAGCTGTAAATAGATGAGCTTCACTCCTGAAGGCGACTTGACATGGAACACTCAGCGGCTCCTGCTAAACTGGTTAAAAAGTGACAAAGCAAAGGGTAAGGATTAGCTCCGGGCCACCAAACTGTGTTTCATAAGCCTGTGGCACGGGATTTCTTTTGGTGGGCGCATTTAATCAAGAAGAAAGTTTGGGCATTCGGCTTCAGTTTTGCACCTTCGAAGCAACCCTTTTGAATCTATGCAGAAATCATGCGAAAACACACGCGTATTTCCCCATCACCACACATATGTTGTCATTGATGTCTCGGCCACAGTAATGTGCAAAGGCTCTTTAAGAAATTCACAGTTAGATTTCTTGTTTTAGAAATGCGAGCATGCCCATAAACAGTAAATTCTGAAATGACAGACGTGTGAGTTGTGGGGGTGGATTTCGAATGACTCACAGATTGTCACAATCGTAACTTTAACCCTGAAGCCCCAAACACTAAATCCCGACGCTAACCCTTTAACCAGTGGCGGTCCCATCTTGAACGGCACCCTGTGCGAGAGACCCCAACCCCACTCCACGACCACCACGAACAACCTGTTAGGCGCGCACACCCGCCATCTCTTCTCGCATCTGTTTGACAGAAGGCGATTCCAGAAGGCCACAGATGGGTGCAAATTCCCCATACGAATGCCAATGATTGACATGTCACGATGCCAATTGATGACCACATCAGATTTTTGGCACGTGTTCTGGCATTGACGGCAGACACCTCACTGAGAGCAACGTGCGGTGGGTCCGCACCACAAACAAGCATGTGGAAATGTTTGACTAAAAACAAGGCCAAGGACCAGAGACAAATATACAAAAATGTCCGCTAAGTCGATGAAACGAGAACCATCAACATTTTCCCATGACTCTAAACTCTAACCTTGGCCTCCGCCAAGGACCGACTGTTCACAGCAGTGAAAAAAAAATAGTGGCGTGCCATTTGGCTACTTCTTGGTCTGTAACTCATTAAACGGCGATCGAAAATTCCGATAACTGCACCTTTATCCACGTTGGCATCTTCCTTTGCCCATGTGCCACCCCTCACCAATCCTGTTTGCCTCTCACATGTGTCTCTCTGCCTTTTTACTGTTGCTGAGGAAAAAGGTCATTCAAACAAGCCTATTGGCGGAACGAGACCGTTGCACAATCCTTCCTTGTTTTGGATATGTTTGTCTCGGTTGGAATAATTGCATTGTCAGTCACCTGAAAACTCTTCCCACCGTGTTTTTACCGGGCGATATAGGGGAATGAAATAAAAAGTGGAAATGCTTCACAACGGCGTGTCAGCTTTGTGTTTCGGAGCTGAACAAACAAGACTTAAAGCAAAGCGCCGTGTCAGCACTTTTTCACGGCCGCAGCTGGGCTCACTGCTCCCCGCACGTTCTCCTTACTTGGCCGATGTGCCGCATGTGTTTGGCAGGAAACATAGTGTCATGTTCTCAATAAGGCCTTCCTCCTTTTTTTTCTGTGTGTGCATGTGTGTCGCTGGGCAGACTTCGACAACCTTCTCCTAAAGATGCAGATCATGCACAGTTCATGCAAAATAACACTTCAAACTTTGGAGAAGCATGCGACACAGGTGCTTTTCACCTGTTTTGCACCTCCAATCTAATCCTAACTCCAAATTGTCATTGTAATATACATACAGCGTATATATGGGTGTTAACATGTCTCGTTTTGTAATATTATATATTTATATTTAATATTATAAGCATATAATATGAATATTAAAATCAGAAGAAAGAAAAATCTTGGCACTTCCTTTATAGGGCACTCCAAAATATTATTTGATGATATATATATATATATATATATATATATATATATATATATATATATATATATATATATATATATATATATATATATATACAATACATGAAAAATGACTCCATTTGTTTAAAAAAATAATTTATTTTTTTTTGCCATTGTGAAAATACAAAAAGCAAAACAAAATTTGTGCAAACAAAGTGCAATGCCATATGAGTATTTGAATATCAAATAAATTAGCGTCCACACAGGTATGGAATGACGTCAAACTAGAAGCTGTTATGACAAATGATGGGTTTTTTTGTTTTTTTAATGACTGTATAGCTGTAGCTGCCATTTGGGCGGTTTCTGTAGAAACGGAGATTTACGCTTGAGAATGCTTCACCTGTACCGTGGTAAGAACCTTCTCTGTTAGAAGGTTAGTCATATTCAGCATTCCTCAATCAGCAGCTCCTCAGAACAGTACAGTTTCTTTTTGATGACACGGAATCCAGTGCTCAGCTTGATAGCTTGTCTTCCCGCTGGCACTTTGGAACTAAAAAGTCCTTGGATCTTGGGCCACAGCCCGCCGGACTCCAGCCTCAGTACCAGAGTTAGCTGAAAGGTGGGCACCAGGTACGGGTCGGCCGAGAGCTGCGCCACGCTCTCGCACTGCGGCCCCCGCTCCACGCACAGATCCACCAGGGCGCCGCGCAGGCCGCACGGCTCGCTGGCCGCCAGGTGCAGGAGCTCGCCCCCGATGCGCTCCAGGAGCCGGTCGGGGATGAGGAGCTTGGCGCAGCGTAGGGCGCATGCCGAGTCTTTGGCCTCGCGCAGGCTTCGCTCGATCAGCTCCACCACCTCCTTCAGGATGGCCTCCTCTGTGGGGTTGTAGAAGAGGTCCTCCTCGGACATGTCGGACGCTGTTGGGATCAGAAGGATAATGACAATTAGGACCCGGAAAAAGAGAGAAAACATAAGGGAGGTGGAGGGGGGGCAGGGGGGTGGGGAACAACCCCGGCCTAAGATCAGGGGTCGTTTCTCTGCAACCTGCCACACATTAATGCAAATTTGACTTGCAAAACATTTCCAGATCTGCAAGCATTACTTAAAAAAAAAGCTCTTAAAAAAAAAAGCTCAAGGTACCAAAGTCTGCGTTTTACCCACCTGAGTCAGAGAGGTCGCTCCTGCTGCTGTTGTTGGACCTGGACTCCATACTATCGGTCAGCCTTTGCACCAGGTTTCCCCAAGAAAGCCTCCTGGGACTGCCGTCCACCGGGGAAGGGGGCAAGCTGCCACTTTGCACGTTTGAGGCACTCGAATGCATCGCCTGCGTCTAAAAAAAAAAAACGCGACAGAATGAGATGAATGTTGAAGTTGCTCAAGGGCTAACAAAGGGAACTTGAGGACAAAGAATGTCACTTTTCTACGGCGCCCTGGACATGACATTGGGGTATTTTTTTCATTATGGGAACAATTCAGACATAACATGCAAAAAGAATATTTCGTTTTTGGCCGCAAAGTCGGCAATATGCACACAAAGTGCAAATGCTTTACAGTTATGATGAATAAGTTAATATCATTCGGATTCCACAATTGAATTTTCCCTTCCCCCCATGTCATGTCTGGGGCTCCATACATTACAATTTTTTTTCCCCCTAAAGGGTTTTTGGAAAGTCACTGTGCTGTCACTGTACTTTTTATGAAGAGCAGGATCCAAGCAGTACAGTACATTATAATAAAATATTAAATATATAGCTATGAAATAAAAATTGACAATAAAAGAAAAAAAACCTCGACCTTTACGGTATTTTAACCATTTTTATTTTTTAGTAATGCTCTGAAAGACACAATTTAGAATTCGGCTGTTGTAAATCGTTTCAACAAACGAACTAAAGTATAAATGACAATATCAGAAATATAATTTTGCGGTGGTGATTTAATTTTATTTCAGGGCTGTACATTAAAAAATTCTAGGATGAGGAAAGTGCACTGTGACTTTCCAAATGCAGCGTAATCAAATCTCAATAACAAAGTTCTTACCTTCCAAGACAAAGCAAAAATGTTAGTTATTCGAAGTTTTATTGTCTGCAGCAAGCAACCATCGGATAACTCCCTTGTCGTCTCCTGTACTTGTTAACCAGCTGTCGAAAAGCTTTGCGGCTCCGGCTTACCCCGCAACAATGTTTTTATAGTGTACTCGAGGCCACGCCTGCTCCTTCGGCCAGCCAGCCAATCAAAAACGAGAAGCGGGCCGGACACGCCCCTGAACTGCATCTTGCCTGGTAACACGCCAGCAGTGAACAAAAAAAGATGAAAAAACAGGGGGGCTAGTGTTGAATAGCAGACCCCGCTGCTGTGGAAATGTACAGGGACTTGCCTGGGCTTGTTGGGAACATATTTTAGAAAAATATTTAGTTTTTATTTATTATCCAAGCGTGGGGGACTTCAAATGGCTAAAAGTCGCGATCCGGTTCGGCTGGTAGCGTATACTGTATGGCTGCAAAGGCATGACATCACCTGTTTTGCTCCTAAAGCATTACATCACTTTTTTTTCTGCTGCAGAGCCTCGAAAACAACACCGCAGCAGCATCTTAGTAAAATAAACAATAAAGCGCGCTGTTTGAACAAACAAATATGATATAGCATCTTAGTGTTCATGATGCACATCATGAACATAAATACTGCATACGACTGTAAAGCTGGTTTTTATACCTGCTAATTTATAATCACTGTACAAATATGACTATTGAATAAGTGTTGTATATGCAAGCATTCAACATTCCACGTAGAATTTGACGCCATTGTATGCAGTGTTGAGAGATAACTAAGTACAGTACTTTTTTTTCACCTACAAAAAGAGAAAACCTTCCCTCACCATGTACCTCATCAGTGACCAATGTTAAAATACTATAGTGTAGGAGGCCCAAGTGGTAATTGTAAAATGATGCATATTATGAACACTAACATTGCAATTAAATTCAGGAAACAAAACCAAAAAAAATGGTCAGGTAACGATTCCATGCAAATGTTTTTGCACATATTGTAAGAGTAAAAACGACAAAATCATATCGACATAAAAGTTTAAAAACGTCTTAATGTTTTCTGTCTGTCTGTACAAACAGGATGTTCTATATCAATGTGTACCAATGACATTGCATCAGCCGTCACCTGACTGTTCCCAAAAAATGTTTTGCTGCCTCTCAATGCCATAAAGATGACACTAGCAGCTGATTTGTTTATGAGCTGTGCACAGGGCGCTCGATGGGCAAGTGGTTTGCATGCTTGCTTCACATTTTTGAGGTTTGGGTTTCACGTCTCGTATGTTGTCCCTGTACCTCTGCTTCCTCTCACATTCAGAAAACGCTCATGTTGGGTTCATGAAAGGCTTGAAATCGTTGTCACAGGTGTCAATGTGAGTGTGAATGTTTGTCTATATGCACCTTGCCATTGACCGGCGACTACTTTGGAGTCAGATGCGACAGGGGAGATGGATAGCGGTCAAATTGTGCATGCATAGTGTTGGGTTGCAAAAGAGGAAGTTGGTGTGTGAGAGGAAGTTGGGAGCAGTACTTTAGTGAGTACACGTGAGTGGGTGTGGCTGTTTAAACAAGACAACCACCACAAAGCACTCTGTGTCCCAATAGGGAGGGCGAGGGTGGGTTGGACTCATGTCTTACAGTGTGGTGTGGCCCACTGGCGACCCCCCAACAATATGTAGGTCAACCTTTTCATAGAAGCGGTGGTTGTTTTTTAATACATACTCACATAGATATTTAAGCAGTTATACGCTTATGTGAATATACACCCCGATTCTAGTTCAGCTGTTCTAGTAGGCTTTTGTCATCGCACAACACAGCACACGGCACATTATTAGATTGATGTAATTTTTCAAAGGTGTCAGTCATGAGAAAAGGAATTTACCCAGGCTTTAAATATAAAACAGTGACGATAGTCATCATCAAGTGGAGAAAATATGGCACAAGTGACGTTATTACAGAGAACTGGATGTCCCTCCAAAATAGGTGACAAGACGAGAAGAAAACTGGTTAGGGAAGCTGCAAAGTGGACGACGACAACATTGGAGGAGCTGCAGGAATTTCTGGCAAGTACTCGCCGACTGAGCACATGTGACACCATTCTCCTGTCTTCATCAAATGTCGGAGTTGGAGAGCAGAACGGAAGGCTAGCCCAGCTACATTTTGTGAAAACATAACACCGGTCGTCACTCAAAGAACGGCATACCTACAGTGAAGCATGGTAGTGGTTTTACTATTATGATGTTTTAGGGTCTGTTATTCTTCAGCTGGTTGTGGTTGTCTTTGTTTAGGTGGAGGGAAATGCGCACAAGTTGCAGTCCGTGTTTGCACAAAATCTTCAGCTTTCTTCGAGAAAGCCGCCCACTGGAATAAGTGAACTTAATTTGGCGTAAAGGTGTGTATATTATTATTTGTGTGTGTGTGTCTGCACTGAAACTCAACTAAATTTACTTGAGAGTGAGCTTTTCATTCCTGACGCCCGACTTCTTAGAAAGTGTTGTCGAGCACGCCAATGTTTTTAACTCCCTCTTTGGGATTAAATTCCAACCGCGTCCAGAGGCGTGCCTTTGCCAAGCGCCTGGACTGCTCTTCTCCAAGTGTGACGGGACATTCTGTACACTCCCACCCCCACCCCTCACTGCGAAGAAAAAAAAAAGCACACATGCGCTCATTCACTTGGGGGGGAACAAAACATCGTGTTTGCTCGCTGTCAACACGGCACGTCCGCTGATTGAAACAAGACCTGTGACGCCACTCCTCATTCAACTAGAACATGTTTGTGTGTGAACGGGCGCAGTCAAGAGTGCAAAAACAAACGGCAGCTGACCCGAAGAATGTACTTCTTTTAATTACGTGCATGAATGGATTGTTTGCGACGGCTTCTGTGACAGTCATTGGTGCAAAGTACATATTTAGTGACTGTACTTTGAATTGTTATTATTCATTCCCTGACAATGCTCGCAACTCGTAGCACTCCTATTTGAAATCAGCTTTCCCTGTTAAAATGAATGCAAGTGCCATTAATCCATTCCAGTAGGGTTAAACCTTTTTTTCAAAATAATCTAATTGTGATTTATTTTCTCAATATTGCGATTGTGATTTAATGTGATTATTTTTTCCAAGGTCCTCTTCTCATGTATTTTTTTTAAACAAACCCAAGCAAATAAATTAACCTTGTGGACAATTCAAAATATCAGATCATTATATACATATATGTACAAGAGTTGAATCAGGACTTATTTTACCAACATCCTTTTTTTAAACAAGTACTTGTAGTTATATTCAAGAACAAAGTAAGTACTTTTTCCACCGCTTTTTATTAGATAAAATACAACAACAAAAATCCTTGATGTCCAAAACCCCAAAAGGCGTGTCTGTATGCGCTTTTGTTTACGACGACGTGAACCCCAGGAGCTGTTCGATTGGCTTGTACCGCCACTCGTCCGCTTCCAGCTCCTCGACCAGGCTTGCCAGCTTCTCCATGCGGGAAACTTGTTGATCTGCCGAGAGATCAACAGTCAGCAAAACAAAAACAAAAAACCCACATACATTTAGTCATGTGTTTCAGTCACGTACCGTGTTTGACCTGCTTTAGTGCCGACGCCACTTGGTAGCTGAATACCGACTCACATAAAAACCTGTCTGAGCCGTCTGCAAAGGGGAACGAATACAAGAGCGTTAGGCAAACTGCAGCGCATGGACCCAACAAAAACAAAATGTACTCGGTCAATGTTATGATTTGTGTAGCAAGCATGTTCCTGAGTCACTGCTGCTTGAATAAAGTGAAAACAAAAAATGGGGCAAGTATGGTACCCTCATGCCCTTGCATGTGGACAAGGAGAGCCATTCAACAATAAGGCTTCAGATGTTTTGGAATGAAACAAATTGTCCAAAAACACAAATACAAACATTTGCAAAGAGCTGCTGTTGGCCACAACACGCATGCAGCCGCTCACACTGAAATATCCCAATTGCATCACCTGACGTCACGTACTAGATCACGCCCATTAAATCTTTGAAAATTATTTTTTTAACATACATCACGCAGTATGTCACGTGCATACTGCATACAGGATGCATACCTTCCATCATTTCACCAGCTCCTTTGGGATAAGTGTACAAGACCTTCCTGGGAGGGATAAGTTCGGAGGCGCTGAATCCCGAACCAGTCACCGAGCTTCCGCTCACGCCTCCGGCCGAGGAGGACGAAGAAGACGCCGCCATTGCCTGCGCAACGTTTTTGAAAACAAGCACTTGTCACTTCAGCAGCATTTGGATCTAACGCTAGTATTAAGGAAACGGCCCTCGTGAAAACACAAACGTTAGCTCGAGCTAGCTATAGTTAACAAGGAAAGCAGCCGATCGAGAATATGACAATGAACGCTGTCAACTCGCTAACCATCGCAGTTGGATCATGTTTTACAGTTACTTACCGCCAATGCACGTGATAACGTGAAAACTGATGATGAATTCTCCCAGCTGATGCTGCCGTTTGTTTACATGAACAGATACCGGTGTTGCACTTTACGACAAAAACGCCTGTTTACGGCACATGACTGAACGCAAAGAATTGGATCTCAACTTGGACACATTTAATATGGCGACGACGCTGACGTACGAGTCAGCGCCAAGGCGGGATCTATATTTATGATGAGTTGCATATGTGTGTACAAGCTAGCTCGTCGTGTGTTGAGCACAAGCAATTGAAGAACTTAAGAATTTGTATTGGATCGCTCTTCTATATTTTTCGCGGCTTCTCGTTGATAATATGGACGTTTTACGTCCTCCTCTAATTAATATAAATGGCAGAATATACCGAAGAAACATCGCTCAAGAAGAACAGTGTGAGGAGGAGGAAGATTTCACCTACATGGGACCACCCGGTAAGTTTCGTCACATGCAATATAAAATTTGGAATCAAACTTGATCGAAATGAATAGTCATATTTGTGATCCACCAAGTAATGATACAAATGATTATTTTTGGTGCAGAGAGCGAGGAATTCGAAGCAGAGGACACCTGTGATACTCACTCGATTGAACAAACTGAGAGAGGATTCCGTTGTGCCATCGATGTGCCAACTGTCCTGTACAAGTGAGTCAGACAAAAGTATAGAAAGCTCATGTAGTTCTGTGGGAAATATGCACCTTTGTGATTTGTCTTTTTTTGACAGATACATCATTGGGAAAAAGGGTGATACACGTAAGCGCCTGGAGTCGGACACAAAGACGTCGATTAACATCCCCAAGCAAGGGATGGAAGGGCAGATAGGTACAACAATTATTAGAGTCCCCAATCCAAGTCTAAAAGTAATTAATTTGTATGTTTTTGTTTCCCCCTACCTCACAGTCATCACAGGGCCACACAAAGCTGCGGTCTCCTCCGCCATCACGAGAATCGAGGTCCTTGTTGACAATTTCCGGAAGAAGCAGCCTTTCACACACTTCTTGTCATTCCCCCTCAATGACCCCAAAATCCAAGAGGGATTCTTAAGGTTCAAAGACGATGTCTTGGAGCAGTGTTCACAGGTACCAAAAACATGCAGCGCATCAAGAAAGTATTCCCAGAGCTTCACTTTTTTCAGACAGATTCTGTATTTTATTATTATTATTTTTTGAACGTGTAGGATCACGGACTAGATGAAAGCATCTTTCAGAACCCGGCAAAGCTTCACCTGACTGTCGGCACCCTCACACTGTTGGACGAGTCGGAGGTGAGGAAAGCTTGCGGGCATCTCCAGGACTGTCAAAACTTTATCAGGTATGTTTTTCATTTGGATAGAGCTTTAATAAATACAAATTAAAAAAATAACACCCCTCAATTTTTCTCTCAGGGACATCACTGGAGGGAAGCCATTGCCTTTACAGGTGGCAGGCATCGAGTATATGAACGACGACCCGGCCATGGTGGACGTCTTGTACGCTAAAGTCAACGTGACGGATGGCTCCGATAAGTAAATGAGAGCACCACAAAAAAAAAGTCAGTTCCTTGGCATTGAAATTTACAGCGGGATGGTTGTGGTACAGATTGCAGGTGATTGCGGATCGTCTGGTGGAATATTTTGTCTCCATGGGACAGATGGCAAGAGAGTGGGACAGAGTCAAGCTGCACGGCACCGTGATGAACACCCTGTTCAGAAAAGACACAACAGGTTTGTAAACATGGCAATGCCACACAAAGGGTGAAGACAATTTTTAGATTTGATTTTTGTTAGGAAGTCCGAGATCCCGTTGAGGTGTCTTTGAAATTTCCAAATCGCTGATCAAAAATATTCTTCACAATCTTTCATGGAAATGTGTTGGATGACACTGGCCAGCAAAAAAAGCAAACGTCAAGTTGTTGAGCATGTTTCCCACTGTAGCCACGTCGAGCTGCGATGTCGACACACAAGGCCGTCGGACAACAAATTCCTCAAGAGACGCTTGTGGCATGCGCAAGCTCTGTTTACACCCACAGCATGTTTTCCAAGTCCTGACAAAGACGTGATTCATTTTGACCTCGGATCAAGCCGTCCTCAGCCTCCAACGTTCCCAAGCATTTCTGAACGCAGCATGTTGACCAACCAGCATGTGGTCAACTCCAATTATAGCCTTGAAATAACCTTGTTTTGTTTTTTTTCCTGCACACTGCATCAGCATGTGAGCAAGACAATTCAATCCCAAGATACTGTGACGATATGAAACTCTTCTTTCCCATTTTGTTTTTTTTTTTCCCCCAGCGGAAGACGGCAGCGGGTCGGCAAGACAAGGCCCGAACGAACGAGAGGCGTTTGATGCCAGAAATCTATTAAAGGTTAGAGGAACACGCAGTCATACATTTCATTGACATTGTAAATCCACATTAACATACTCAAAGCCCTTTTTGCGTGCGTTTTGTTTTTGAATGCAGACGTTTGGATCTTATCATTTTGGAGAACTGGATCTGAACAGGGTGTCACTGTCGCAACGATACTCAGCCGACTGCACGGGCTACTACGCGTCTGCGGGAAGCATCAGCTTCAGCTGAGGTAGCCGTGCCCACGGACTGTTCCAAGCCTTGAGTTTTTTTTTTTTTTCTTTCCAGCGTAACACCCGGCCGTCAGACTGCAACGGTGCTCTGAGGGATTTTGTCCAGCTGGCGACAGTAGAGGCTGTCGTTTCCCCTTCTGAAAAACATTTTGAGGCCAAAGAGAGGGCGACTCCTGAATGGCGACCCCTGAATTCATACAAACCAAAATCATGCAAACAACATTTCAACCTCCTTGGCAGAGGGACTTAATATCTTACTGTGATTTGGGAGCTCGCATGGACTTGATACAGACTATTTTGATCTCTGTGTTGGCTTCACCTGAAGTCCCACTTGGAATTGCCGCATGACCCAGATTGAGTCCCAACTTTAGCATCCAGCTGTCAGTGATGAGTATTCTCCGTTAAGATCTTGCCAATGAATTTTACGCATGTAAATTGTCGCCTGTGAAAAGAACGGTTGCTCCGGTGCAAGTTCTGAAACTTCTTTTCGCCACATAGAAGTTGCCTTTTTGGATGTTGGGACCCATCAGGAAGACAGCGACGGGTTCATATCAAAAGATGATTTCACTCATGCTATTGGATTGGAAAATAGTGCAATGACATCATAACCGGTCAACATGGAAATCACATGTGAATAAAGAGACAAACATGTTTATTAAATGTTGTCATAGAGTAAGTCATTTTTTAAAAAAGATGACCATGTATATAGTCAAGCCTTTTGAAAATCACAACCACGTATAGAAAGGTGTTTTTAAAATCATGATCACAAACCATTAACCTGCCTTGCATGTTTTGGGAAAGTGGAGGACCTGGAGGAAACCCACGCAGCGAACATGCAAACTCCACACGGGAAGGCCAGAAGTCGATGCACCAACCAGTGGATTTAGCCTCCGCAAAAAAAAAAAAAAAAGTGTAGTTTAAATATATATTGTTCGGAAGGCCAGCAAAATCTCATCTGTCGGTGGGCATGCGCAAAGAAATTTGGAACATACCGGTATTCAAATGAAATTGATTTCTACAGCGCTGACACAACGGCTGCAATAAAGCGCTTTCCAGAATTTTGGCAAATTATGTTCTCCCCGTCCAATGACACACAACCTTCCCATTGATGCATTTTCGTAGTTCGGTAAACTTTGTTTTGGAGTTGGTGGGGGAAGCATGTTGATTGGTGTACAGTATACTGTATTCCCAGAGACAGTGACTATGAGGGGGGAAATGTATTGGGGCCCTGCAGAAAATCGTCCCATGTTTCCTCCACAATATTAAATGAAGTTTGATTTCACCATGATTCTTTTAGTGTTGCAGGTTCTTCAGCCTCGGACCTCGTTTGGACCAGCAGAGACCAAAACCACCCAGACGAGACTTGGGTCTCAACTATTCCAACGGAGTTGCCCTTTTCAACAAAGCATCTTGAAACAATGAACAAAGTTGGCTTCCATGTTTGGAAGTGTGTGTTTACGGATGTTTTATTTGTGACTGAAGCAGACAAGAAACGTGTGTTTTATTCAAGCACTTTATTCACGATCGCCAATAAAGCAAAGTAACAACACGACACTATCTCTTTGTCTCTTTTGTCAATTTCAAAGGAAGTTGGCTTGATAAACTCCCTCTCCTGATCTCAGGATGGCATTATGAAGGGAGCGGAGGGGAGAAACTGGTGAGGTTGAGGGCTTATGGGTTAGGTTTGAGTGCTGTCACGAAGTTGAGAGGCGAAGTTTAGAACACAAGAGGCCACTCACTCACTCCACGAGAAATGCCAACCATCTGACAGCTCACGTGTAGGTATTGACCTATGATTACATATAATTTTTTCGAATTTTTCGCGGCAGAATGGCCTAATGGTAAAAGACGGTGCGTGGTAGTCAGGCGACCCGGGTTCGAGCCCCACTCTCTGCCACATTTATAAATTGAGCAAGACTCGAACCCGGGTTTCCCGGGGGCCACGTCAGGTCTTTATCCATTCGACCACGCAGATAGTTTTGTTAGCAATTTGGTTGGTCGTATTTAGATTATCTTACAAATACTTAAACGGTTCAGTATCTGGTGACAATAATTATATATGTAAAAACGACTGGAAAATTTGTCAGCCTATAGCTCAGTTGTATACGATTGGGAGTCCCGACTGGTAGACTCAAGTTCGAGCCCCGGTGTTGGCCCTAAACACTTAGTGTTTTTTTTCACTTCACATTCACGTTCTATGTTAATATACACGTAAAAACAGAAAGAAACACTGTAAGGCAATAGCCGAATGGTAAGCGACAGGTAGTCATAAGTGGTGAACTCAAGTTCGAGCCCGTGTCTTCGCTTACTATTTTAATTTTTTTTTCTTTCCCGGAAGTGACGTCATCGCCGGAAACCTATTTAAACGGCGACAACGAGGCAATCATTCTTTCTCACCTTCGACAGCCTGCGCTCGTCCACACGCTGCCCCTGCTCCACATGCCTGTCCACAAGATCACGCAGAACCCCAACAAGGTGACTTTTTACTCTTTAATAGCCTTTTAAAACACTCACCGTTGCTCACTTTCAATGGAAAGCAGCACGTTAAACGTGCTCGCACCTGGCAAACATGCAAAGCAAAAATGTTTGCTCCAGCATTGCAATTAACGACTCCTACGACCTTACTTTGCAACAAACGCTTTTTCTCCCCAACTTCCTAGGAAAGCTACGTTGCCGAGAGGGTAAGTAGACAAAACTCATTTCTAAATTCACAATTAAACCGAACTAACATGCACATATGCATGCTAATTGTGTCATTTCTGTTCACAGGTACAAATCTTCAAATGGCGTCTAAAACGGGCCACTTGCTGTGCGTTTCAATGTGGAATTTAAATTGTGAGCCATTTGGAGCAAGCTCAACTAATTTGTCTCTTTTCTGTCCACAGGCTTTGCATCTTCTACAGAATGGCCAAATTGACTAAAAACAAGGTAAAACTGCCGCATTTGAGTACATATCAGACTAAATGCCAAATGTGTCTATTCTCATTTCTGTCTACGCAGGCTCACCTCGACAGAATGACCCTTAAAATGGCTGCCATCCTGTGGCGTTTGGGTCTTCCAAACATCGGGGTGCCCAGATCACACTTGGAAGGTTTGAATATTTAGGAGTCAAGCGCTAACGTTACCGTGTCTTTCAGGCCACCGTGCTGTCGAAGAAGCGTCCAGCTCTGCTCTCATCACAAGTGAAGCCAACTCTTTCATAGAGGTGCACACGTGCGAGTACTCAGCACTTGATTGACTAAAGATTGAGAGCACAGGTGTCAAATCCAGAAATTCAAAAAAAGTTTTGTTTAACCACAAGACCTCCCACTCAGTAGGTGCACCTGTGGCTAAAATTAAACGGTGGCGGGGCCCTTTTCTGGCATACCGAGACAAATGATCAGATTCGCTGTCCGGCTTTAGCCGACCTTGCTGATCGGATCATTTGACTCAGGTGTTGCACCAGGGGCAAATGGGGGAGGGGAAAAGAGAATGGTCCCAAGACATTTGCTCAACATGTGCGTTTGTCTTGCTCTCATCCACCAGGTGGTGCTGAAGAACCGGATAACACGTCGAGTCAAGTTTTGGGCCTGTCGCAAAATTCCAATCAAAGTCCTGGAACTGTTGGTTGGAGGTGGTGCTGGTGCAGGCCCTCAGACATAGTGTCACGACCCACCTGACGTCATGCACGGTGACGGAAGCTACAAAGAAAAAGCACGGCACATTGAATTTTCAAGCACACTCACCTGCTTTTTCTTTCATTCTGCATGCAGTGCAGCTTCCAGTCAGACCCTCCACCTGCTGGGCAAAGAGACAAATGCGACAAGCTTGTGTCTGCTCCATTTTCAATGTTGCCGTTCAAAGGTACAAAAAAGCAGCTTGACGGCTCTCGTTTGTGACATTGGCAGGTTTGACCACTGGACCAGGAGCAGCTTGGCCTGTTGGTGCTAATCATGCTCGACCAAGTGTTTCAGCAAAAGATTCCAGTCTCCAGTGAATCAACACTTGAAAGTTTGAAAAATGAAGTGCTCTTGCGGCATCTTCGAGTTAAATGAAATTGCATTTTGGTTCGTAATTGGTGTCTACGCACCTCTACTTTGTTATCCAGATGCAGCCGGTGGAGTACGAGGCGAAATGTGACGGAGCCATCTGCTGGTAAGAAGGCTCATTTAAACAAGCATGTTCTCCGCAGAGTTGAAGACAATTTTTTTGACTTTTTTTTTCTCTCCAGGCAGCAGTAAACATGATCGGCTTCCTGCACAAAAGACCCAACAACTTGTCTCTCTCGATGGCAAGTTTCATGCCGAAAACATCGACTTGCGTGTAACTCATGGATGTCTTTCCTCTCAGGTCAACGCACCTGTCCGACGATCTTCTCACGAGCCGACCACTTTGCGACCCAGCGACAAGCAGACTGCCATCCAACTTGCAACTTTTTCCTCTGCTTTGTGATTGTCTGTTTTGCAAAAGAAATAAAGCTTGATTACAAAGAATACTTTAACTCAACTTCATTCCTCACATACATCACCAAAATATAACTTAAAACATTTTACCAAAAAAAACATTCTAAATTTTTCTTCAGATTTTATTTTTTCCCCAAAATTTCCAAATTATTTTTTCAAAAATTTTTCCGGATTTTTTTTTCTGGAATTTTTTTTCCCCTGGCAGAAAAAAATCTTTAAAGTGGGTGTGGCTTAGCTGGAATGATGACTCATGATTCGCTGATGGCTGGAAAAGTGGGTGGAGCATGGAAATAACATGCTGTGATTGGTGGAAAGGAAGGCGTGTGTATGCAAATTAGATGCACTCTGATTGGTTGGGGCTTTATGGGGTGTGGATATGCAAATATGGAGCAATCTGATTGGTTGGATAGTGGAAAGTGGGCGTGGCTATGCAAATATCTGTGTTCTGATTGGTTATGCAAATGTATGCAAATTATGGCCTCACCATGATTGGTGAATGTCAAATTGGGTGTGGTTTGGGCGGAGTTTGCAGAAATTTTTCTAAGTCCCACTTGAATTTTGAGGTGAGAGTTGCACTTGGGTCACGCCAGACAGTCTTTTCACTGTTCCCGTCGGTTTCACATGACCCAAAAGCTCAATTCTTGGAGTTTCGAGTCATGTGGAGACCAACGGGACAAGCAGTGTTACACTTGTGGACATAGGAGTGACTGATGCGCAACTCTCTCCTCAAGACTTAAGTCTTTGAGAAGTCTTCAGCTGCAGTGACCACTTAGTGTCAAAGGCTTTGAGTGAGTTGAGGATGGACTTAGTCATGAAAGGCAAGGACTCTAGTTCAAGTTGAAGAATTTATTGGACAGAAAGCCTAACAGGACAATGTGAAAGCATTTTACCAGTCAATGTTTGTGTGCGCCAGTATTAGTTGCACACACACAAACACTGACGACAGGCCAGGGAGCAGCTTAAGTCTTGCATGTGCTTGACCAGCTCATGTGTGATGTCACATCTCATGACACACCAAGGGGGACATGAGCACGTCCGACTTCTCTCACTGAGACAAAAACTAAGTGCTGTGTACTCCACAACATCATGATCACACTCTTCTGGGAAGTGCTTTATGATGTTCGGGTTGTCAATGAGTAGTTGCCAATGTTGTGCAGTACACGGAGCAGAAGTTTAAGTTGAGTGAGACAGGCGGGCGCACTCACCTCCACCTTGTGGTGCGACGTGACATCAGACATTAGCTCTCCAAGCACACAACAAGGCTCAATACTCACGTGTTCAAATGCAGGTTGGGCTCCATTCCGCATGTCCTCCGAGTCTGTCGGCTGCACCTTTGGCCCAGTCGCCTCTTCGATCTAGTCAGGCAGAAAGAAAAACAAAAGTGGGAAGTCATACTCTTCTGCCCCCCAAAAAATGTTGTTTTTTGTTATGATTTGTGTTATTCTTCACAGAGTAAGTGGCAGACCTTCACTTCTAACACGTCCATTTCCAAATCTGCCCGCTCGCGGCTTTCTCTCCACACCTAAAGCCCTAAAGTACATTGAGCAACCTCCTTTCAATCAACTGCTCAACTATTGAAAAGACTCAACTTCGTTCAACCGTCCACTAAAGTTCCCGTAAATTGGAGACAGCAACACTGCCTCCTCCTCGCGGACGAAAACTGGATCTCAAAGTCATGAGAAATGCTCACGCCACATAGAGAAACACGTAAAAATCCTGAATGGATTTGGGGACCCGAAAACACGTGTGAAAATGACGAGTATATTTGTGGACATTATCAACACGTACTTTATGTAATTGAGTATTTATTTTGTGAAAACCAATTGCAAAAACGCCACGGATGCATTTGTGGGAATAGTTTTGAGACAAATCTGCCCTCGTATGTGAACTGGCCACCTTTGTTGTGTTTTTTCGATAACTTGCAGTGACTTCGTAACAATCAACAAATTAGAGGAGCGACGTGCCGTAATGATGCTCCGAAATTGTCTGCATCAAGACATTTACATATAATTCGTTAAAATGTTAAAATTACTCACCGTGAGCCCGGCTTGTAGTTCGCGGAAAAACTTGCTCGCTGAACCGGATGTAGTACCCTTCTTGTTTTTGTCCTGGTTCTTCTTCTTGGTAGATTGGCTATCCATGGTCCATATCGCCCCCTGCTGTCCAGGAAGCCACAAAGGCATTTGGCAAGCAATCAGAATTGGAATCAATTTCACCGTCTTGGTCAAGAATGCCAAAACACAAAAGGAATCCCCCCCCCCCCGCCCCCCCATTCCAGTTACAACTCGTCCAGGGGAACATAAACAGAACAACAAAGACCAATATATTTGCGCCCCTCCCCCCCCGACAAAGGTACCCAGAGAGTTGTATTTTTGGGTGGGACGACACTTGTAAAGTTGAGGGCCACTTCAGTCGCAGGTTTGTCATTCCTATTGTGCACCAGTAGACGGCGCCCTTACGTTTCGTGAAGACCTTTTGTTGTGTTGTTTGGTTTGTTTTGAAGCGTCAACACTTTCGACGACGGGCGCGAGCCTCTCGCGGTCGAATTTTACAATGATTCTTACTGCTGTTAGCTGACATTGGAAAATCGAAATCGGGTTGATTGTTTCCCCTTGCCAATGGCGGGCCCTCTGCTGGAGTTTGAGACTGAAATGTTTGTGAGACTGTCCGGTTGTGACGGGCTGCTCCTGGTGGCGCAGGGGCTGGGAATTGACCGCATTCTGCTGCAGTTCATGCGGGTGTACTCGGAGCAAGGAGGCTACGACACGACCAGCGAGCTACGATATGACCAGCTCCGAACAGCTCACCTCCCCACCAGCAGCTGAACATTACAAAGAAATTTTGAGCATATTCAGAAAAAACATAGCGTGTGGTATTTTTTATACAATACATCAGCGCTTTCATAACAGCTGTCATCAAGCGGTTGGCAGAATTTTGGCAAATGATCCTGTGCGGGACGGTCGGGACGTCGCCCGCTGACACACAAGCCTCCTATTGACGCATTGTCGTTGTTGGGTAAACGTTGTTTTGGAAGTGGTCGTGGCGTATTGATTGGTATATATTCCGCAAGACAGCGAGGGGGTATCGGGGCCCTCCGAAAGTCATCCGATGTTTCCTCTCCAATCTTAGACGAAGTTTGATTTCACCGTGATCCTTTGGGTGTTGCGGGTACTGCAGGCCCCGGCCCGTTGGGACCAGCAGTGACCACCCCGCAACTGTTGGGTGACGATGTACGCCACTAGCATTAGAGTTTAGTGTTGGTACTATTTTGTGTGGAGGGATACCATGTTCTGGGGTGTATGTAAATAAAGGGGGTGGAGCTTCCCTGCAGTTCGCTTCTGGCAGTGAAGGTGCACTGTGGCACGCCAGGTGTTTAGCGACTCAGTGATAGCGACCACACAAAGAAAAATAAGAATCGTCTCCTGTCTTGTGCTTGAACCGAGTGTAGTCACCAGCAATGATGCCTACACATGAACAGCGAGGACTTCCGCAGCAGAAGGATCAACAGGTTATGGGCCCAGGTGGGTTCCAGGCACAGCGGCGCTCCATGGGAGAGGATTACCGCCGCGATTTGACGGAGATGAGGCCCGCTATCACATCTGGGAGGCGAGGTTCCTAGCATACTTGAAAACCATCGGGCTAAAAGATGCTATCCTCGGGTGTGATGTAGCTACGGGATCCAGCGAACAGGCCGCAACAGAAACCGTGTGGAAAAACGAACTGGCATATGCTGAACTGTGCGGCTGCTTGGATGATAAAACACTGACACTCATCCTGTATGAAGCACCAGAAGATGGTAAGAAAAGTCTGGAAATATTGAGACGCCATTTTGAGTCCGAAGAAAAGCCGCGAATTGTCGGGCTGTACACAGAGCTAACCAATATGCTAATGGATAACGGCGAGAGCTAGCGGGCTATCTAGCACGTGTCGAGAAGCTAGTGGCGCGCTACAAAGAGCTAAAGAGAACCTAAGCGATGCACTATTGGTGGCTATGGTGTTGAAAGGACTCACTGATGAGTACAACCCATTTTCTGTGCATGTGACTCAAACGAGGAAGTGTTAACCTTTGCTGAATTCAAGACTAGGCTGAGAAGTTTTGAATGCACCCTCCGCTACGAAGCAGGCCCAGACCAGACGAAGTAATGACCGCCAAGTCATTCAAGCCGAAGCCCAAAGAAAAGACAAGAAATACGTCTTCAATGGAGAATGCTTTATTTGTGAAAGTGGGGCATAAAGCAGAGACTGCACAAGTAAGGATAAGAAACCACACAAGCGAACGACAAAAGCTGATAAGAACAATAAAGTGGCTACAGTTATGGACGATTCGGAAAAAGTTTTCCGTGGCAGAAACCAAGCCAAATCTTCGAGGAAGAAGAAGAAACATTATTGCTCGGGTGAGTGAATGGCGACCCAAGGGAGCGCAGCAATATGGACTACTCGTGGACAGCGGTGCTTCTGCCCACATAATCACCGACAAGACCGCATTCATCCGATTTGATGAGAGTTTCCGGCCTAAAGATCACATCATGCAGCTGGCTGATGGAAGACGGATCACCGGAAGTGTCGAGAAGAGGGGGACGCGCAAATCAAGCTGGCCGACAGCAGTGGACGAGTAGTGAGTGTCAAGCTCACAAATGCTCTCCTCATCCCAGAATACCCGCAGAATATCCTTTCTGTGGATGCAGCAACTTCGAAAGGAGCGAAGTTCAACTTTGCGAAGAATGACAACAAAATGATTCTTTCAGATGGGACAATATGCAAGATGATTGTAAAGGACCGAATGTACTATCTTGACATTGTCACAGAAAATTCTGAATGCAGTGAGGACTCCTGCAATGCATCTTTAGACATGAAAACATGGCATGAGATAATGGGCCATTGTAACTATGGTGATATTGCTAAGCTTGAAGCTGTGGTAGAAGGTATGAAAATTAGTAACAAAACTAGACCTAACCAGTGTGAAACCTGTATTCAAGGGAAATTCACCCAGAATAGAAACAGGAAAAGTGATGTGAGAGCTAAAGAGCCATTAGGGCTGGTACATACAGATCTAGGTGGGCCTATTGACCCAGAGTCATTCGACGGTACAAATATGCCATCACTTTTACTGATGACTTTTCTGGAGCTGTTTTTGTATACTTTCTCAGGAACAAAAACATGGCAGTCGAGGCTACAAAGCAGTTCTTGGCAGACACAGCACCATATGGTAAAGTGAAGCGAATGAGATCGGATAATGGGACAGAGTTTGTTTCAAAGAGTATCAATCTCTACTTGAGATAATATGATAAAACATGAGAGATCAGCGCCCTACTCCCCACATCAAAATGGGACAGCAGAGAGGAACTGGCGCACATTGTTTGAGATGGTCAGGTGTATGCTGATAGAATCAGGCTTACCCAAAAAGCTATGGCCATATGCAGCCAGAACAGCAGCAGTTATACGGAACAGATGTTACTGCGAAAGAACAGGGAGACTCCTTATTTCCTTTTCACAGGAAAAGACCAGATTTGTCAAAAATGAAAAAGTTTGGTTCAGAATGCATGGTGTATGAGCAAAACAGGAGAAAGCTAGATCCAAAGGGCAAAAGGGGATCTTTGTTGGTTTTGACCGTCATTCACCTGCTTATTTGATTTATTTTCCAGAGACAAACAAGGTTCAGAAACACAGACTGGTCCACTTCATCACAAAGACCGTGACTGAGAGTGAGACGCAGACCGAGAAGACCCAACTGGAGGACCACTATGTAGAGTGGGTAACTATGCCTAAAGCAAGTCAGTTACAGACGGAATATGTAGGAAAAGATTCTGACACTGAACCAGAGCTTAAACCTGACTGCGACACGGACTCAACCAATGGTAATGAGACTCCTCGTACTTCTGGTAGAGAAAGGAAGACACCAAAATATTTAGAGGATTATGAATGTGTGATAAAAGGCAATGAGATCACAATTGATTACTGCTATAGAGCAACAGTGGGATTGCCACAAACATTCTACGAGGCAATGGCATCGCCAAAGTCAGAAAAGTGGAGAAAGGCGATGATAGATGAGATGACTTCTTTTAAAGAGAATGACACTTTCACCCTTGTGCCATTACCGGAGGGTAGACAGACAGTGGGGGGAAGGTGGGTGTATGCTTTAAAGGAGGATGACAAAGGCAATGAAACATATAAAGCGAGATATGTAGCCAAAGGGTACAGTCAGAGAGAAGGACTTGACTATTCTGAGACATTTTCGCCGACCGCTAATCTGACATCACTCGACTACTGATGCAGCTTGCTGCACAGTATGAGTTGCTGTTAAACCAAATGGACGTGAAGGCAGCATACTTACATGCACCTATTGACTGCGAACTATACATGGATCAACCTGAAGGTTTTTGTGTGAAACAAAGGGATGGTGTACAACTTGTGTGTAAGTTAAACAAATCCATATATGGCCTCAAACAGTCTGGGAGAAATTGGAACATGATGCTTCATGAGTTTTTACTTGCGAACGAGTTTGTACAGAGTCAAGCAGACCACTGTATTTACACCAAAATGTCTGACAAAGAAAAAGAAATTTTGTTAGTGTGGGTCGATGATATCATTGTGGCTGCCAGCAATGAGAGGTGTTTATGCGAGATCAAAAGAAACTCAAGAGTAAGTTTAGGATGAAAGATCTCGGATGCCTCACTCATTTCATTGGGATTGATTTCAAGCAAAATGTGGGCTCAATCACATTGAACCAATCCAGATATATTGAGAAAATATTGGAAAGGTTTGGCATGTCTGAATGCAAAGCAAGAGCCACTCCAAGTGAAATCAAATGTGACCTGGCTCCAGAAGGGGACAAAACTGATCAGAGGAAATATAGAGCAATGCTGGGCAGCCTCATATACATCATGACCTGCACTAGACCTGATATTAACTGGATTGTGAGTAGACTATCTCAGTATATGTCTGATCCAAGGAAAAGCACTTGACAGCATTAAAACAGGTGTATAGGCAACTAATGCAATGTTAGTGTATGTGGCGCCATCGAGTGGGGTGTTGGGTGACGATGTACGCCACTAGCATTAGAGTTTAGTGTTGGTACTATTTTGTGTGGAGGGATACCATGTTCTGGGGTGTATGTAAATAAAGGGGGTGGAGCTTCCCTGCAGTTCGCTTCTGGCAGTGAAGGTGCACTGTGGCACGCCAGGTGTTTAGCGACTCAGTGATAGCGACCACACAAAGAAAAATAAGAATCGTCTCCTGTCTTGTGCTTCGAACCGAGTGTAGTCACCAGCAATGATGCCTACACATGAACAGCGAGGGACTTCCGCAGCAGAAGGATCAACAGCAACAACACAGACGAGATTTGCGTCTCGACTGTTCCAGCAGAGTTGCCCTTATCAACCAAGCTTCTTGAAACAATGAATAAAGTTGGCTTACACGTTTGGAAGTGTGCGCATGGATGTTTTATTTGCACTTTATTCACGATCGCCAATAATGCAAAATGACAAAACGACACTGTCTCTTTGTGATACTCTTCAATCTAAAACGAAGTTGGCTTTGCAAACTCTCTCTCCTGATCTCAGGATGGCATGATGAAGGCAGGCAGTGGTTGGGAATACTCCACTCCACGAGAGACGCAGACCGTCTCACCAATTGACTCGTGTGGTCAATCACCTTTGACTACATATAAAAAAAAATCGAAATTTCCGTTCTGCAATGGGCTCATGGTAAAAGACAGCGCGTGGTAGTCCTGCGAATCGAGTTCGAGCCCCACCATCTGCTCCATTTATAGATTTAGCAAGAATCGAACCAGGGTTTCTCGTCACGTCGTACAGGGGCGAAATTTGGACCAGGAGCGGATACTCCACGAGATGCAACCGTCTCACCAATCGTTACCTCCATACGAGGTCATGTGGCTATGACTATATTTGAAAATGTAGAAATTTTCAAATGTGGCTATGACTACATTTGAAAATTTCGAAATTATCGCAGCAGAATGGCCAAATGGGAAAAGACGATGGGTCGTAGTCGGGAGACCCGAGTTCGAGCCCCACTGCCTGCTACATCTATAAGTGGAGCAAGAATCGAGCCCGGGGCCCACGTTCGGACTTTATCCATTCGACCACGGTCGAACATTGCTAATATCTTTCAGGTGGTTATATTTATTTAACTACACTAATTCCTGAACTGTACTATATGATGACAATAAGTAAACATAGGTAGCGATTCACGTCACTGTAGAACGCCAGTCTCGTGGAATACGACAGAGATGCTCGACTGGTAAACTCAGGTTCGAGCCCGCGTGCTCTCTGTAACCATAACCTTTGTAATTTTCCATCTTCACAATTGCTTCTTTTAAATTCACATGTAGAACCAGGGACGTCAGTGTCAGATGATAGCACAGTGGCATACGACAAGTAGTGCGGACTGGTGAACACAGGTTCGATCCACGGTGTTGCTCGTAGGCAAAGCCTTTGTCATTTCGCTCCGTTATTTTCCACACAATATCTTCATTCACTTCCTCTTTTAAATGCTTTTATTTTCTTTCCGGAAGTGACGTCATCACAAGAAACCTATTTAAACGGCGACAACGAGGCAATCATTCTTTCTCACCTTCGACAGCCTGCGCTCGTCCACACGCTGCTCCTGCTCCGCACGCCTGTCCACAAGATCACGCAGAACCCCAACAAGGTGACTTTTTACTCTTTAATAGCCTCTTAAAACACTCAGATTTCCTCGCAGCACGTTAAACGTGCTCGCACCTGGCAAACATGCAAAGCAAAAATGTTTGCTCCAGCATTGCAATTAACGACTCCTGCGACCTTAATTTGCAACAAACGCTTCCCCCAACTTCCTAGGAAAGCTACGTTGCCGAGAGGGTAAGTAGACAAAACTCATTTCTAAATTCACAATTAAACCGAACTAACATGCATGTGTGCATGCTAATTGTGTCATTTCTGTTCACAGGTACAAATCTTCAAATGGCGTCTAAAACGGGCCACTTGCTGTGCGTTTCAATGTGGAATTTAAATTGTGAACCATTTGGAGCAAGCTCAACTAATTTGTCTCTTTTCTGTCCACAGGCTTTGCATCTTCTACAGAATGGCCAAATTGACTGAAACAAGGTAAAACTGCCGCATTTGAGTACATATCAGACTAAATGCCAAATGTGTCTATTCTCATTTCTGTCTACGCAGGCTCACCTCGACAGAATGACCCTTAAAATGGCTGCCATCCTGTGGCGTTTGGGTCTTCCAAACATTGGGGTGCCCAGCCACACTCTTGGAAGGTTTGAATATTTAAGAGTCAAGAACTAACGTTACCGTGTCTTTCAGGCCACCGTGCTGTCGAAGAAGCGTCCAGCTCTGCTCTCTTCACAAGTGAAAGCCAACTCTTTCATAGAGGTGCACGTGTGCGAGTACTCCGCACGTGATTGAGAGCACAGGTGTCAAATCCAGAAATTTGAAAAAAGTTTGGTTTAACCACAGGACCTCCCACTCAACCAGCTCCTGAAAGCTGGTTGAGTAGGTGCACCTGTGGCTAAAATCGAACGGTGGCGGGGCCCTTTTCTGGCTCTCTCGCACACTGAGACAAATGATCAGATTCGCTGTCCGGCTTACGCTGACCTTGCTGATCTGATTATTTGAATCAGGTGTTGCACCAGGGGGAAATGGGTAAGGGGAAAAGGGTGGGAGTGGTCCCAAGACATTTGCTCAACATGTGCGTTTGTTCTGCTCTCATCCACCAGGTGGTGCTGAAGAACCAGATAACGTCGTGAAGTCGAGCCGTCCTCGAGGTTTGGGCCTGTCGCAAAATTCCAAGTCCTGGAACTGTTGGTTGGAGGTGGTGCTGGTGCAGGCCCTCAGGAAACGTGGCGTCACGATCCACCTGACGTATGCACGCTGTCAGGTGACTGAAGCTACTAACAAAAAAACACTGCTCATTGAATTTTCAAGCACACTCACCTTTTTCCTTTCATTCTGCATGCAGTGCAGCTTCCAGTCAGACTCTCCGCCTGCTGGGCAAAGAGACAAATGCGACAAGCTTGTCTGTTCCATTTTCTACATTGCCGTTCAAAGGTCTCGTTTTGTGACATTGGCAGGTTTGACCACTGGACCGGGAGCAGCTTGGCCTGTTGGTGCTGATCATGCGCGACAAAGTGTTGCAGCATAAGATTCCAGTCTCCAGTGAATCAACACTTGAAAGCAGCTTTGAGTAAAATGGAACTGCATTTTGGTTCGTAATTGGTGTCTACGCACCTCTACTTTGTCATCCAGATCAAACCTGTGGACTATGAGGTGAAATGTGACTGAGCCATCTGCTGGTAAGAAGGCACATTTCATTTCAACAAGCATGTTCTCCGCAGTGTTGAAGAAAATTTTTTTGACTTTTTTTTTTCTCCTCAGGCAGCAGTGTACACTATCAGCTTCCTGCACAAAAGACCCAACAACTTGTCTCTCTTGGTGGCAAGTTTCATGCCGAAAACATCTTTGTCTGCACAAGACATTGACTTGCGTGTAACTCATGGAAGTCTTTCCTCTCAGGTCAACACACCTGTCCGACAATCTTCTCACGAGCCGACCACTTCGCCACCCAGCGACAAGCAGACTGCATCCAACTTGCAACTTTTTCCTCTGCTTTGTGATTGTCTGTTCTGCAAAAGAAATAAAGCTTGATTACAAAGAACACTTGAACTCTCAACTTCATTCCTAAACGCATCACAAAAATATAACTTAAAACATTTTACCCAAAAACATTCTTCTTCAGATTTTATTTTTTCCAAAAATTTATTTCAAAAATTTTTCGGATTTTTTTTTTCCCCGGAAAATTTTTTCCCCTGGCAGAAAAAAAAATCTCGTAAAGTGGGTGTGGCTTAGCTGGAATGATGACTAATGATTCGCTGATGGCTGGGAAAGTGGGTGGAGCATGGAAATAACATGCTGTGATTGGTGGAAAGGAAGGCGTGTGTATGCAAATTAGATGCACTCTGATTGGGGCTTTATGGGGCGTGGATATGCAAATATGGAGCAATCTGATTGGCTGGATAGTGGAAAGTGGGCGTGGCTATGCAAATCTCAGTGTTCTGATTGGTTATGCAAATTTATGCAAATTATGGCCCCATCGTGATTGGTGAATGTCAAATTGGGTGTGGTTTGGGCGGAGTTTGCAGACATTTTTCTAAGTCCCACTTGAATTTTGAGGTGAGAGATGCACTTGGGTCACACCAGACAGTCTTTTCACTGTTCCTGTCGGTTTCACATGACCCAAAAGCTCAATTCTTGGAGTTTCGAGTCATGTGGGGACCAACGGGACAAGCAGTGTTAAACTTGTGGACATAGGAGTGCTGATGCGCAACTCTCTCCTCAAGACTTAAGTCTTTGAGAAGTCTTCAGCTGCAGTGACCACTTAGTGTCAAAGGCTTCGAGTGAGTTGAGGATGGACTTAGTCATGAAAGGCAAGGACTCTAGTTCAAGTTGAACAATTTATTGGACGGAAAGCCTAACAGGACAATGTGAAAGCATTTTACCAGTCAATGTTTGTGTGCGCCAGTATTAGTTGCACACACACAAACACTGACGACAGGCCAGGGAGCAGCTTAAGTCTTGCATGTGCTTGACCAGCTCATGTGTGATGTCACATCTCATGACACACCAAGGGGGACATGAGCACGTCTGACTTCTCTCACTGAGACAAAAACTAAGTGCCGTGTACTCCACAACATCATGATCACACTCTTCTGGGAAGTGTTTGATGATGTTCGAGTTGTCTGAGTAGTTGTGCAGTATACGCAGCAGAAGTTTAAGTTGAGTGAGAGACAGGCGGGCGCACTCACCTCCACCTTGTGGTGCGACGTGACATCAGACAACAGCTCTTCAAGCACACAACAAGGCTAAAAACTCACATGTTCAAATGCAGGTTGGGCTCCCTTCCGCGTGTCCTCCGAGTCTGTCGACTGCACCTTTGTCCAGAAGCCTCTTCAATCTGTCAGGCAGAAAAAAAGAAAAAAAAAACTCGTAAGTCACACTCTTGTCCAAAGTTTTTTTTTTTTGAGTCATTATTCGTAGAATAAAGCGACAGACTTTCACTTTTAACCCGTCTATTTCCAACGTGCCCGCACATGCAACGCATCTGTCTGAGCGATCCGCTCTCGGCTTAGTCTCCATACCTCAAGTACATTGGGCAACCTCCTTTCAAACAACTGCTCAACTGCTGAAAAGACTCAATATCGTTCAACCGTCCACAAAAGAAAAACTATTGGGATACGCCTCAATTGTTGCATGGCAGTCGGTAAAGAAAATACAGCTCGAGCTTGTTTCGCCTTAACCTGGAGGACCTTCACATTCTGCCTCATCACCTTCTACGTCGCCGCAGCAGCAGAGCAACGGGAGAAAAAGGACGCCTTCGTGTCGAAGCGAAACAAGCTTGAGGTAAACAAATTACGGCCGCGTTAAGAGGTCAGATCAAGGCTCGTTTTCCATTTCTTCAATTCCCGAGTTTGAAACGGAGGTATATTGTCGGTGGTTCCCGTTCATTTGAGAAAGCAACACTGCCCCCTAGTGGACGAGGGAGGGATCCCAAAGTCATGAGAAATTGACACACCACAAATAGAAACACGTGAAAATAATGAATGGATTAGGGGACCCGAAAACACGTGTGAAAATGAACCCATCACACTTCCACTGTGGACGGCAGCATTGTTTTGGCAAACATACAAAATAACATTCAAGCCAAACGCTCTTGTTGGTTGGCTTTTGATTGACAACTGAGGGCGAGATAACTGGCCACCTTTGTTGATGTTGTTTTTACGACAACTTCCAGTGACTTAGTAACAAACAAGTAAGAGGAGCAACGTGTCGTAATTATGCTGCGAAATCATACACGTAAATACATTTACAGATAAACGGCGAAGAGTCAGTTTAAAATGTTGCAATTACTCACTGAGAGCCGGGCTTGTCGTCAACGGAAAAACGTGCTCGTTGAACCGGATGTGGCACCGTTCTTATTCTTGATGGATTGGATCTCTTTGGTCCATACCGTCCCCTACTGTCCATTTGCATGAAACGGAAGACATGTCGTTTGCCAAAGCATACAGACACTCCCCGAGTTACGAACATCCGAGTTACAAACAAACGGTACATACGAACATTTTCACGGGTCTGTCGAAAAAAAAAAAAGAGTTAGATTTTGTATTGCGCGCCTTTTTCCGAGTGCCGAACGGGGCGGAGGAGGACGGCGGAGGCGACGTTCGAAGGCGGACGCGGGGAGAGGCGTGGGGGCGGCCGTGTGACGGTGGAACGGGCGGGGAGGCGTCCGGCGCGCCGGTCGACGACCGGTCGTCTACTCTCCCCCGCTGAAGCTGCTGCTAGTTTAGCGGGCAGCTAACCCTCGAGCCCTGAAGAACGTGACGAAAAGCTCTCTCCCCGTTATATAGATGTCAATATAAGCCTTAAACATACATTCCAGACAAAATATAGCACTGAAGCAACTTACGAACGAATTCACCTTATGAACAATCGTCCGGAACGTAACTCGTTCGTAACCTGGGGAGCGTCTGTACTCCTTTTTATAAAGACATATTTTGCAGTAAATGCACACAATACAATACATATTGATTTCCGCAGTGCTTGCACAATAACTGTGATGAAGCGCTTTACAGAATGTTGGCAAATTATCATTTGCCGGAATTTATCAATCCGCCCAGGCTTCACCATCTGCTGACGACAAAGACAATTAATAGCTACAATGTCGCTCACTAGTTAAATGGTATGCGACAGTGGTTCTTGACTGTTAAGTCTGAGTTCGAGTCCAGGTCTTGTCTGGAGGCGAACTTTTTTTTTTTTAGCCTTTTTTAACATTCGCTCATGCGTGCATGTGGCCATATAATTACATTAAAAAAATAAATAATTCCAGCGGCAGAATGGTCTAATGGTAAAAGAGAACACGTGATAGTCAGGCATTTATAAATTGAGCAAGATTCGATGCCATCTTTTCCAGTCACCACAAACCGTCGTTGACCATTCGACCACCGCAAAGCACCTTGAGTGCATTGTGGTTGGTCAGATTGACATGGTTATAAAATACTTTATGGTACAAGATCTCATGCTGTCATCTTTTTGCAGTAGTCCAGTGGTAGACTGCAATTTTGGACTCCCGAGCCCAAGTTCGGGACTGGGCCTTGTCGATCGGCAAATGCTCTATCATTTTGCTTTTTTTTCCTCCTGTGTTTATATTAAAAAAAAAAAAAAAAAACTTTACAGTTTTTTTTAGCATATTGGCATAAAACCTTAGGATCAGCCAGCCACTGACATTTTAGGGCTCCCTGAAAAGAATGCATACATCTTCTTAAACTATTAGCATGATAATGACCATTTTGCCTTGTGGTTCAGTCCCCTGCCTGGCATGTTACTTCTCATCAAAGTGTTGTTTTTCCCTCTTTTGAGAGTGGCTCACTTGCTGAGAAGAAAACACAGAGACCTACTCAGGAAGCGGTTCGGAGATGAACAAGGGAAAAGTGAGAATCCGTGTTTGAGCTTGTTTCTTTGGAATGTTGTGAGGCCAGTGTTGAAACATGTTGACAGTTGCTCTGCTGCTGCTCTACAGAACATGTATATGACAGTACATGGGACAGATAAAATAAAAAATATATTATCTTAACAGGCAAGAAATGTGCACGACGACTCCATGCATAATTTTTAATGTATGATAAGCATACTATATAACAGTAATCCCTGGTGTCTCATGCTTCTCCTGTCGCGGTCTTGCTATCTCACAGCCCCCCCCCCGTCTCTTCAATTATGTTAACATGCAAGAGAGAAAGTTTAGCTCAAGCTATAAAACCTTTTCCACATTAGTATTGCCACTCCAAGGCATGGTGAGTTTATTTACATAGCACCATTCATACACAAGGACAATCTATAGTGCCTCAGACTAATCCTGGGGGTATCCCGCCTTTTGACCAAATTCAGCTTCCTCCCACAGCGCAAAAAAGATACATGCCTGTTCAGCTGGGCTTGGCTCATCTGCGACCCTATTGAGGACAAGCACTACAAAAAAAATCAATGGATGGATGTTAATGTAGCAGAGGTGGCGGTGGGGTGGGGGTGGGGCGCTGAGGCGGTGGCACAAAACTTTAAGTACCAGTGGGTGGTGGTGGCGGAGGTGGAGGAGGAGGAAGAGTAGCAGCTGTCACTACAGGTGGAGGCAAAGATGGAGGAGGAGGTGGGGCAGCTCCTGCGACAGCTAGAGGTAGAGGCGGAGGTGGAGGAGGAAGTGGGGGACCACCTACAAAATGAGGTGGAGGGGGTGGCGAAGGAAGAGGAGCAGTTCCTGGAGGCAAAGGTGGCGGAGGGGGAAGTGAAACGGGTGAGGTGAGGTTGCTTGGTGGCGGCAGAGGAGGTGGCGGCGGACATGTTGGTGAGGTCAAGGAAGGTGGAGGGGCAGGCCAATGTCCACAATGGTACGAGGAGGGGGTGGTGCAGGAGGAGGAGGAGGAAGTGGGGGACCACCTACAAAATGAGGTGGAGGGGGTGGTGAAGGAAGAGGAGCAGTTCCTGGAGGCAAAGGTGGCGGAGGGGGAAGTGAAACGGGTGAGGTGAGGTTGCTTGGTGGCGGCAGAGGAGGTGGCGGCGGACATGTTGGTGAGGTCAAGGAAGGTGGAGGGGGCAGGCCAATGTCCACAATGGTACGAGGAGGGGGTGGTGCAGGAGGAGGAGGAGGAAGTGGGGGACCACCTACAAAATGAGGTGGAGGGGGTGGTGAAGGAAGAGGAGCAGTTCCTGGAGGCAAAGGTGGCGGAGGGGGAAGTGAAACGGGTGAGGTGAGGTTGCTTGGTGGCGGCAGAGGAGGTGGCGGCGGACATGTTGGTGAGGTCAAGGAAGGTGGAGGGGGCAGGCCAATGTCCACAATGGTAGAAGGAGGTGGTGGTGGTGCAGGAGGAGGAGGAGGAGGAGCAGATGAAAGGGTGTCGATTGTAGCTTGAGGTGGAGGAGGAGGGAGGTCGTCAGTGAAGTTGGCGTCAGCGGGCAAGGTGGGGACTGAGGGCATCGGCACAGCGATGCCTTGGTTGGAGCTACACCCAAATAATGACGAAAAATGAGAAATTAATTATAGTTTCATAAATAAAATCAACCATTGTCTGTTTTTATTTTCTATTGATTGAAAATTGATTCATTTTATTTCTGAAACGTCATAGCTTTATCTTACAATGCATGGTGAGATCCGTAATGCGTCAGTTTTTATAGGTCAACATTCAGTGCCTTGGATTGATCTTAAATACATTTCAAGTGTTCGAGTCGGCTTTTCTGTGTTTGCTTCCTTTTCAGAAGCCTGTTGCTGTTGAAACTACACCAAACCCAAAGACAATTTCCCAAAAAGTTGTTGACGTACACAGGAGCATCTGCATTGCTTTCTGTGCTGTCGGTGGTCCCTGTCCTGTTTCTGGGGGGCTCCTGTGAGACCTGTTGGGGGTGGAGGGAGGCTGACATTGTTGTACTCTTTACAGTCAGCGCATGGCACTCACCGCGTGACCTTTCAAGTTACCTGGAAACAGTGTCCAATGGCGTCCAAGCTGGAGTATGATATGGGTACTCGTGGATAGCTTCTCTCTAGCTCCTTGCCCGAAGCGGGAGGAGCCACAAGCTTGGCGCGCGTGTTGTTTTTAGATGTCGTGAAGATGCTGATCTCTCTCCTGGCTACCTTCTCGTAGTGGATAGAAGCTGCCTGGTTCAAAGGGGGCGGGGGGGACATTTGATAAGAATAAAGTACCGATACTTAGGTCTAAAAATAACTGAATGAGTTTTCAAAGGCTAACGCCACTCCTCACTAGTGACATGAGGTTGACGGAGGACTCCATTTTCTTGATCTGAATGGCCTGAGAGTCAAGCAGTCGGAGCAGCAAAGTGGCCACGCTGTTGATTTGATAGGTGACACTGGCCAACGCCTGAGTGGCCAAAGCTTTGGCCTCCTCAAAAGCTTTTGTTGGCTCATCTGCCTGCAGAATTTCATTCACACACACACGCACACACACACACACACGGGGTTTGCCTTCCCTTTTGAGAACAAGTCTAAAGAGAACTCAAATATCCTACTCAGTCACAGTTAGTATCAGAAAGTGCTGGCGTTTCAATAATACTTAATGTTGCAACCACGTACACGACTTAAAGTTGGAGTAAGGCTTGTCGCCCCCTAAGGTGGAATACTGCGTTACAACACGTCCTCGACATGACAGACCATCTCTTAAATGTAAAACCGTAATTTAATCGTTTGGCATTTAATTATATCGTTGTATAGTATTGCAGCTGGCAGTCTTCTTCAAAACCAAGCATCATATCATGTGCATTTTACATACATATTTGACGTGCGGTTGGAGGTCATTTGTCACCTGCAGGTAGTTGTTTTCGCAGTAGTCTGCCACTTGCTGCAGGTTGCTGTGGTTCTCAATCAGGTTCTTACTGGCCGTTGGCGCCTCTTCGAAGATCTGAGAAATAATCTGAGAAATTTTTTCAGCCTCCGCCATTGCTCTTTAAAAAATGCTTTAAAAAATCCTTGACTTCACACTACTTCATGTTGCTACTTGAAGGAGGAGGGTTGTGTTCTGGGTTCTAACAGAGGCGTTGCTCCGTTGGCGAGGAGGGCGGGGAGTTCGTGTCTCTTTTGGCAATTGGATATTACTTTTGGAAAGGCAATGCACCTTAATGCAGACAGCACATTTCATGCACAAATTAACTCAACGTCGTTAACATAAACAACACTTAAAAGCAAGACATTTCAAAGTACCTGTAACTCAAAATTTTTGATCCAAAAAGCATCATGCCAAAAGTCACACGCCTGGTTCTTTGGTTTTATACCGCCCTCTAGTGGACAAACATGATCAATGACGCCAGTAAATGTTCGGACCATATTTCAGTGAGCAAAGGTGTACAAGAGTGTGCGGACGAAGCGAATCTTTCTTGTTCATCAGGTTTTTTTTTCCCCAAATTTCGCAAAGACGTTTATGGGGCAATTATTGTCACAAAAACGATAATAAATGTGTATTTCGATCCACAAATATGGCTCCGTAGCTGCACATTCGGACCACCAGAGGGCGCTCGTACCACTAAAAATAGCGATTTGGCAGGAATGTCGTTGACCGGGCCGTCGACAAAGCTGAACTGAGCAAATTTGTTAGTTCAGAAGCGCGTATCAAGAGAGCAGCAGTTTGCATGACTTGGTGCCAACGAAGTAGCCCTCACTTTAAAAAATGGTTGGTGACTCCTTATGTACACTGTACTCAACATTATTATGTGTTGTTTTCATGATGATGATCCATCCCATCTTAAGGCTCCTTTCTCAGGTTACAGATTCCATTTCCCCTTTTATTATGTCATATAGTGGTTACGATTTCACTTCAATTTGATTTCTGGTTCCTAAAAAGTAGCCAGTGTGAGGGGAGCAGTGCCACTTGACAAGTGGAACAACAGCGTCAAACCGCTTCATGTTTTTCAGGAAATGCTGTCGGAACAGTTGGAAGTAGACCAAATACAGCGTAATAGCACCAAGTGTGTGTCCCTGTGGGCGGTTGGCCAGTTACCCTACACAGTTCTAAAAAATCAGCGAGATTCCACTGGAGTTGGGACAGCCACGCTCTGCATCAAAAAATAAATAAATACATTCCATGAATGGGAAAACCATCGGCCCGTTAGAAAGAGATTGCCATGCGTGAGCTTATCAACTGACTATTTCGGTCCGTATTGAGCCATGTGACAAAGTGCAAAAACTTTTGGTTGGCTCGGAACCACAACCACAGGTGTGTAAACACATTGATGTGAACTTTGAGTAAAGAGGGAACGACAACATAGAAATGCGTCAGATGCTCAACGCTTCGGTTGAATTGAATCTCATAACAAGGCACACTTTTGACCACAAGTGATAAAATAACGAGACGCCGTTGCAGTGCTACCTACAAATGTCGTCGCGTATTCATTGAGGGCTTTTCAATGACTTACCTGAACTCACTTTTTTCCCCTGGGGGAGTATTCTTAACATTCAAACCGATGTGAAGTAGGAGTCAGCACACATCTGCCACCATTGAAAGTGCGCACGCATTGCAAAACCTCCAGCCTGGAAGTATAATTGTAAGAAAACAATGTCAAGAAAAGCCTACTAAAACAGCCAAGCTTTACATGGTATTGGATACTCATCGTTTCTTGAACCATTTTTCCACATAGTTATCGCAGGTAAATTTCCCGTTTCTTAACAAAAACCTGTCATAAAAACCTGTTTTTTGAGAGTAGTGACATGTTTTACCTGTAAACTTTACCCAAATCAACCTCTGATCGACTCTTTTTGAGGCTAAAGATCAAACTAAATGGTGAAAAGAACTTTTTTCCAAGTCACAGCGATTGGTCCCCCCCTCTTTTTTTGTGGTTTTGACCCTAATCTAATCTAATCTAATCTTTCTGGCCTCCTCCCAGAAATCAGCGCCGTCAAAGTTAACCGTTCACCCGAGCAGACGTCAGAGCGCGCAAGTTATGTCGAGTTTCCTTGAAATTGTTTCCTTTTCAATGCAGAGGTTTGCCTCAGTGCTTTAAATATGGTTCCAGTTGACACATTAGTCACACTGCGCGACCTCAGACATGATGTCAGTCGTGTCAGAGCCGCAAATGCGCAACCGGAATCTGCTAACCATCAATCATCATTTTCGGGCTCACACACACACACACAAAAAAAAAAGCTCAATTGCAAACGCCGCATTTTGTGGGAAAAATATTAACAAGAGACTCAATAAACTCGCCGCAGCCAGCCGGGGTTTTGAAAACGGAACGCGTCTTGCGTCTCATGGGCAATTTGAACATTGAATGAATCAAAGGACATGGCAGCACTATCGAGTCAAGATATCCTATCGTGGGGGCACTCCTCCCTCGCTGATTAGCTGCATTCAGATGGGACGACGCACATTTCAGTCGGCGCGGCTCTTTTACGCGGCATCCTTCCTCCCTCGGCAACAAACACGTGCGACAATCGGGTCGGGTACTTTTGAAGCACTTCTCTAGCTTGACATTTATCCGTGTATCTATCTACACGGTAGATGGATGGACAAGGCACATCGTTTACATTAGATGAGGGGGTGCCCAACCTTTTTCGACCGAAGATCCGATTTTTTTCGAGCAACCGACCTCCCGTGATTGACCCGCTAGCGCACGTGCACGCGTACACACACGCGTGCCACGATGAGCAACGGCCATATCGACCCAGAACACGAACCAAACAGAAAAATAAAGTTGCTACAAGTAAAAAAACCTAAAACTAATACACAAACTAATAACTGGACTAAAACCAAACATTTTTGAAAGAAAATAAACATGATGAAACCCAACAAATCTGCATCAAAAACTCAATAAACACAAGTCAAAATGAAATTAAAAGTAACTACAATGAAAAGTCCCAAACTATTTAAACCCTGGTCGATACACAGATTAGTTGTTATCGTTTTTTGGAGCAATTAAGTTAAATTGGATCATTTCCTTCCCCACACTCAATGATCTCTTCATCTTGGTTGTGAATCACTGATAAAGAACACGTCACTATTAGATAAGATGTGACACCTGATGACACACGACCTTCCTACAACATACACACACACACACACACGCGCATGCACACACACACACACGCATTACACAGCAGTATTCACGGCCAGTGGTGTGCGAACTACACCCAAGATTGGCTCCTCTAGGCTATCATAGTCCCTTCACACCTCACAGAACTCCATTACGGGGGGTGAGGGCGGGGGGGGGGGGGCGCAGTCAATTATTTGGGGATTGGAAGAATGCAGAGAAAATCACTTATAGGACCCACACAGATTTACGCACCCGCGCCCGCGCTCAGAATACAAAACAGCAGTAAACACATTGCCGGTGGATGGATAAAACTTGGATCACTCCCCACCCGCGGCTTTCGATTGTCTCATCATTTGCGCACGATCCGGCGAAAACCGAGCGGCGAGCAACCACGAAGCACCTCCGCAGGGTCTCTTAACTTACTCGCCGAGCGGCGAAACATCAGTTTACGATGGGTCAGGCTGTCAATGAGTTGCCAGCTTTGGTTTGCGTAGACATCAGCAAGTCTGCGGAGATATCGCCTATCTTTGAAATCAGCGGCGTAAATCTTTATGGAGATCCAACGGGATGGATGGTTCTTGTCTTTGTGTGTTTTCAGTCCAAAAGATAAGACGATGTGACCATGAACGTTTGATGGAGTACGACGATAACTCGACCACCTTGTCACCCCAAAGGGTTTCAATACTTGCATAGTTTTTTTTCCTTTTCGACGGTTTAGTTCAGCAATGTCGGGTTCAAGCAGTTTCGATCAACTTAACACGTGGCTCCAGAGAAGACTATTTTTCGGTTTAATTGCGACGCGGTTGAACAAAATGGGGACGGCGAAGCCAAAATGAATTTAGCGGGGTCACGCCAAAGTCAAGGCCAAGGCATAGTCGGGCTACCACGTGCACGGTCATCAGTGGTAAAAAGGGCAACGTTATTGGACAAGGACCCGGGGCATGTGTGCCAGGGTATATTAAACCGTGTAGATGGATAATTAATAGACCATAGATAAAGATTTATGGAAACAATCATTGTAAGTGTCAGTACTGAAGACGCGAAATAATAATCATCAACGGGCACATTTTCTTTATCTTCTGCGAAGATTGACGACTACTGTACGTCTTACTGAGAAGCCACGCCGTTGTCGTACATTTGCATCTCTTCTCGAAGGAGTGTTTGTTTTTAAACCTCTTGCTGTTAATGTGGCTCACAATAATAATAAATATACCTTTGGAATACAACTTTTTCATTTTTGTGAACACTTTGGCTTACTATGCGATTCATGTTTGCATTTTTTTCTCTCGCTCTCTCTTCTTTTTTTCCCCCCTCTCTAAAGGACCTCAGCTGTATTTTATTTGTAATTTTTTTTTCTGAAACCGGGGCCTTAGTCAACCAGGATGAATGATGAACATGTCCAAATTATAGTCAACGTGAGCACAAAACCTTCAGGCTTCTGCCAGAAAGCAAACAAAAAGCCTACGAGAACAGCTGGACTTCATTTTGGTTTCATCAGAGGCACTTGAAATGGGAACAGGTATGTGCTGACTTCAATTTAAAAGTTTCAAAGTGATTTTAATTTTATTCCTGGCACCAAAACAGTCTCTACCACACCAGGCATTTTCGATTTTCAAGGTGATGACCAACCTTCGAAATAGCAGTCGGTGCACATTTTAGGAAAAACAAAATAAAACTGGGGAATACCGGTTCAGTGAGTGTACGTTTGAATTTTTAGCGCTTGTGTGCGCATCTCACCTTTCTAATTTCCCCCAGCCCGTCAAGCCTCTGCTTTCTACCCCCTCAATGACTAGCTCCCCCCTACTCTTCACTCCCCTCTGAGCTTGTGTGCGTGCGTGTGTGTGTGTGTGTTTGTACGGAGAGAGGCACCAGAGAGCAAAGTATGCCGTGCCCCTCCTTCGTGCCGGTCCGCGAGGTGGTGACAAGTCTCTTCTCGGCTCAGCTGCTGGATCGTATCTTATCTCCCCATGCTCGGATTGGCCTCCGGATGCTGATGCTGCTGCCCGGCTGGAGGAAAGCAGGAGAGAGAGAGAGAGAGAGAGAGAGAGAGAGAGAGAGACGTCAGGCATTGGTTTGCGCCGTGTTCAAGGGTGGGGATTAGGTTCGCTGTCGTAAACGGGTGCAAGTGCAGCCTGCAGAGGCGTGTGGGCTGGGTCACACTTCTACTTTAAAAGACACTTGCGGAGTTTGGTGACCAGTGGAGAGGAGCTTCAGTGAGAGGTGTTCTCTCAAGTGTATTTATTTTTTTATTTTTGTATTTACACTTGCTGCTGGGAGGCAGACATGGACAAGTTTGTTTGGTTAGTGGCGCTGGTGCTGCAAGCGGTGCGGCACTGTGACGCTCTGCCAGCCAGCTGGCTGCCGGGAGAGTATTCCAACACGGCGGCCGACGCGGTGCGGTTCCTCGGCGATTACAACAGCACAGCGGAGGAGGCTTTCTTCTACAGCGTGTCGGCCAGCTGGAACTACAACACCAACTTGACAGAGTACAACTCTCAACTGCAGGTAAGACCGCTGCTGGAATATCCGATCCGTTTCCTGCCGGCGCTGCGTGTGCAACTCCAGTGCGTGCAAACGGAGCACTGGCCGCAATTTATCGGTCGGAAAAATGAAAAGCAGACAACTCGGCTTGGATGAAAGAATGCCTGTGGTGCGAATAGTTCCAACTTTTACAGTTACTACTACTACAGTTTTACTAATACTTACTCTGAGGCTTTTATTGTGATGTCTGTGCTGATACAGCTGTCACAGCAGGAATTCTGTATCGCATCCAGTCTCGGAGAACAGGTGGAGATGCAATCGCCCCCCCGCCATGCCAAAGCCAGCAGGGTCACGGCGCAGAACGCCTCAAAAGTGTTGAGCCTATAAAGGTGAACGGTAAAAGAAGAACGGGTCATAGAGTAGGACGGGAACCCATTTGGAACCCGCAATAGGCTTGCGGTTCCGTAGATAACAAACACGGAGAAGTGCATCAGTGACACGTAAAACACATTAAGTGCCATCAGTGCGGCATCTGAGTCGGTCGGGGAGGATTTGATTTCAGGGCAAATGAGGTACCGGCTGGCATCAGCGTAAAAGCCATTAACAGGAAATAAATAGATGACATTTATGAAAGGGTTCAAGACTCTCAAATAGACTTCATTGTTGGTTACATTTTTTTTAGGATGGATGCTTTACCAAGGAGATTGTCAAGGATTTGATGGATTATTTTCCTCTGGAAAGATGAAAAATATTTATCATTATAATTTTAAGTAATTGTTTTTATTTATCTAACCCCTGAGAAATCTATGAGAGTCAATACAATTATTCCTTTCACAATATAAGCATCTGCATGCTGCAACAAAATCACAAAAGTAGAAATAATTGCAAGATTCCCAGTTAGCCTCGTGCTAACCACGAATGGGAAGCACCATAGACAGGCTAACAAATAGCATTGACGCTGCAATGTCACTGCTGTATGTTTTGTATTTGGGAGGAATGGCGGTCGAAATTTTAAGATTGTGTGCCTAATGTTTTGGCCATTCAACGCATGGTCACGTGGAGGCTGGATGTCGTGGTCAAGACAAATCCGCTTCCTTGATTTTTACCGTCCTACCACCGAAGACGCAAATGATTGTTTTGGATGAATGGCCGGTTGGAAAAATCATTGAGAAAAAGACAGCAACGGAGGGGAAGTGCACAAAGGTTAGCGTTAACGCTTCGACTCGAGCGTCGGCGCTTTCCCACTCCGTCAGCCCGCTGAGAAAACCACAGATAAGAGCGCTCGCTCGCAGCAGAAACACAGGCCGGGCTGGAAACGAGCTTGCGGTGCGCGGCCTAATCACACCGTGTGTGCAAATATTTTCCCATTTGTGATTGAGCCAATCAGTGTTTGGCACTCTTGACCTTGTGTAAAATGAACATTGTTGCAACATAGGCTGGATAGCGAAATGTTTCTTTGCAACACACACACACACACACACACACACAAAGAAAAATACAGCGTGGGAACGTACAGCATCTTGGTCTTGTGAGAATTTAGGAGGGGATTGAAGTTTTGCACCTGCACAAGCTCCTTGTGCAACAACAATCGACTGCATTAACATTCTGGACATGCTGAACCTGAAAATATTTTTTTGCTAATCCGCCTCTGTCACGGGGGTTCGGGTCCAAACCGCCCCCACAATAAGCAAAATGCGCGATACAGATGTACAGTAAATATTTCCTAGGCGTGTCTTTGTACCTTTTAGGGCTCTTTCAACACACGTTTCGAAAAGTTTCTTATGTGCCCCTCCTCCCCGTTGCGTTCAGGTAAACGCATCCTTGGAGGAGCAGGCCTTCACCGAGGCCTGGGGGCTCAAGGCCAAGAGGGTGTTCACCCGTGAGCTGCTTGACACCCTTGACCCCAAAGATCAGAAACTGATGAGCAACGTCATGATCCTCGGAGCCGCCAACCTGCCTCCGGGAGAAAGAGGAGAGGTGGGTGTCGAAATGGTTTCGAGTCAATTCTCTCACGAAAACTGCCAAAAGAACCGAGCTCTGATTTCCCCGTGCGTGTGCGCAGTACAACACCATTCTCAGCACCATGGACAGTATTTATTCAACCGCCAAAGTGCACCCGCAGCCCAACGTCAGCTGGAGCCTGGAACCTCGTGAGTAAAATCCGACGGACCGCAGTTGTAAAGGGGAGTTTGACGGCGTCATAAAGAGTAACAGGATGGGCAAAGTGACTGCCCGGGGGGGGGAAGCGTTATCGAGGTGCTTGCGGGTGTTGAGTAAAATGCTGGAACAACAACGCGCTAATTGCCCTGAACTGTGCCCTGCATTGGGGAACAATGGCCCGATGTTTTGTCTGCCAACATAGTTCAGCGTTTCCCATGCACGATGCAGTTCCCCCAAAGTCACTTTTTGGTCATAAAACTCGGCCCAAAGCTTTTCGTGCGTGTGTGTGGCAGATCTCACCGACATCATGGCCACCTCCCGCAGCTACAAGAAGCTGCTGTACGCTTGGGAAGGTTGGCACAACACGTCGGGCGTCCCCCTCAAGGCGTACTACCCGAAATTTGTGCAGCTCAGCAAGAAAGCCTCACAAGCCGACGGTAGGAAATTCACACGCAAATACAGCAAAATGTCGTTTGGGTCACCCCCAAAAAATGATTTGAATCGGAACATTGGTTAAGATTTCAAAGATGCGAGTGTTACGAATGTTTCCACTTGACAGGATTTAAAGACACGGGGGCCTACTGGCGCTCTTGGTACGAGACGGACAACTTCCAGGAAGTCGTCGAGCAGCTGTACAAAACAATCGAACCGCTCTATCAGCACCTGCACGCCTTTGTGCGCCGGCAACTCTACAAGCAGTACGGCCCCAAGTACATCAACCTGCGAGGGCCCATCCCCGCTCATCTGCTGGGTACGAGCGACGCGCCGTCGCGGCGGCTTATCTCGTCACGATGGACGCCGGCGCTTCAAGCAGGCATTTCCTATGGAGCCCGCGAGCGCGGCGTCGCCTGGCGAGGACGGATTGTTGCTCAAGTGTGTTTTTCTTCCTCGCCCTCAGGAAACATGTGGGCCCAGACCTGGAATAACATCTACGGCTTGATGATACCGTTTCCCGACAAACCCAACATGGACGTGACTGGAGAAATGCTCAAGCAAGTAAGGGAGGGGGCGAGCCGAGTATCACGCCAGAAAAACAGTTTCTGCAAGTGAAACGCAAGTGAAATTTGACCAATTCAACCGGCCACTTTTGTTTCCCCGCGCTTGACAGGGCTACAACGCGACGACCATGTTTCGCGTCGCAGAGGAGTTCTTCACATCTCTGGGTTTAGCCGAGATGCCTCCCGAATTCTGGCAGGAATCCATGCTGGAGAAACCCGATGATCGAGAGGTGGTGTGTCACGCGTCCGCCTGGGACTTTTACAACCGCAAAGACTTCAGGTAACCAGGATTGGCCCGAGAACCATGCGTAGCTTTTCCGGGGGTCCGCGTGTGCTTTTCTTCCAACAACAAGGCGATTCCTACGATTCTATTTCGTGCCGATATTGGATCTCACGGTCGGTCGGTCTCTTTCTCGCGCGCGCGGTAGGATCAAGCAGTGCACCACAGTCACGATGGAGCAGCTCTTCACCGTCCACCATGAGATGGGCCACGTGCAGTATTACCTCCAGTACAAGGACCAACCCGTGGGCTTCCGCGGCGGGGCAAACCCCGGGTTTCACGAAGCCATCGGCGACGTCCTGTCTCTGTCCGTCTCCACCCCCAAACACCTGAAGACCATCGGACTGCTGGACTCGGTGACGTCCGACCCTGGTAAAGAGAATTCACGAGAGACGTGCAGATCGTTTAAGTGTTCCGACTCGAGTTCCACGCGGTGTTCCTCCAGAATCCGACATCAACTACCTGTTAAAGATGGCACTGGAGAAGATAGCCTTCCTTCCTTTTGGCTACCTTATCGACCAATGGAGATGGGGCGTATTTGGGGGCAACATCCCCCCGGAGCGATACAACGCAGAATGGTGGTACCTCAGGTAGGCTTCGGTTCACCCGACTTTCCAAGCCAGTCCGTGAGTGTGAAGCTACAATGATATAAAGGGATGTAAACAATTGAGACAATGGCATTTCTTTCATTGCCATGGCGGCAATTACTCCTCCAAATTGAGTGAAGTGAGTGGACAAACCTTACCGGACCCTTAAAATAATGAATCGGTATTTATGGTTATGCTAGAAAACTGCACTATACAAAAAAATGTTAAGCTAGCATTTATTTCGGCAAATGTTCTCGGACGGAACTTTGAAAACTGTCCTCTCAGCTGCTTGCTTTGTCAAAATAATGTGTCACTATTTGTGTTGTTGTTGTTCAAATCCGACCCCAAAACTAATTCTATCCAGGACAGATGTCTTATATAATCCGTGCCATCCATCTGTTTCTTCTTCTTCTTCTCCTCTCAAGGACAAAATATCAAGGCATCAGCCCACCCACCAAGCGCACCGAGGAGCACTTTGACGCCGGCGCTAAATTCCACATTCCTGGAAACACACCGTACATCAGGTAGCGTCTTGTTTTATCCCCAGCGCCTAAAATGTCAAGGGCGCGCGTACCTTCGAGGCGCTGCCCACCAAAACGCAAAACACAATGCGCGCCAAGATGGGAATGAAGGTGTCATTGTATACTGCGATCTGTCATCGGAAAGACCGGTAATGGGATTTTCAGCAATACGCAAGCTTTACAATAGCAGGAAACTGGCTGCATGGAAACCAGCTGCACTTAGCTAACCACAAAAGAACATGTCGCGTAGTAGGCAGGACATTTGCATTCCTACCTTGAGGGAATTATTTCTTTAGTCAGGCGGCACAGTGGCGCTTGTGGTTTGCGGATGGGAGGGTACCGGTCGCGGGCCATCTAAAGGCCAACATCTGTTGCCATCTGCACACGCTAATCTGATCATCAGCATCCCTGGTGACTGTGACGTTGCAGACCGTCGGTCATTTCCATCTCCAAAATTCAATTCAAACTCTTTCTTCCGCAGGTATTTTGTGAGCTTCATCCTGCAGTTTCAGTTCCACGAAAAACTGTGCCAAGCAGCCAAACACACCGGACCCTTGCACAAATGCGACATCTACCGCTCTGCAGAAGCGGGGGCCATTTTGAAGTACGTTTTATATGACGTGGGATCGAGCTCAGGAGAGGTGGCGGCGTTCAACAAAAAGCTTTTTGTTGTTCCAGAAAAGTTCTTCAGGCGGGTTCCTCCAAGCCTTGGCCTGAAGTGCTTCAAGACGCCATCGGGACGAACAAGATGGACGCAGGCGCACTGATGAGATACTTTCAGCCCATTATCGCGTGGCTGGAAAAACAAAATGTCAACGATGTCCTGGGATGGCCTGACTTCAACTGGGTGCCGCCCATTCCGGAGGGCTATCCGGAGGACATTGGTAAGACAAACCGTGCATCGAAAGGCTTCATGGTCGGTTTTCCTTGACCCCCGCGTTGTGGCTTATGTCGTCCTTGTCCGTGCAGATAAGAATACAGATGAGCTGGCTGCCAAGAATCTTCTGGATGAATACAATAGTACAGCGGAAGTGGTGTGGAATGCCTATACGGAAGCCTCCTGGGCGTACAACACTGACATTAATGAAGCCAACAAGCAGAACATGGTGAGGGACGAATACCCTGAATTCAGCCGCCTGAATTCATACAACCACAACACCACCCAAGCAGTCACCACTCGGTCACCTATCCCGCCTTCTTCACCCTTCAACCATCCATCCATCCATCCACCCGCTGACAGAACGCTAAATTTTGTTCACCAGCTCCAGAAGAACCTGGACATGTCAGCCCACACGTTAAAATATGGCCAACGGGCACGGCGGTTCGACACGGCGGACTTCCAGGAAGACGCAGTCAAGCGCATCATCAAAAAACTCAGCGACATCGAGAGGGCCGCGCTGCCGTCAGCGCAGCTCGAGGAGGTGTGGAAAAGTTGACTTTGCGCCAAGCCAACGGGAGAGAGGATGTAACTAAGCCTTGTTCTTTACTGTTTTAGTACAACAATCTCCTGTCCAACATGGAGACCAAATACAGCGTAGCAGAGGTGTGCAGAGATAATGGCCAATGCCACCCACTGGATCCCGGTAAGAACTCAAATCATGCGTTGTGCATCATCCGTGGTCGTTGATGCCACAGCGAGCATGTTGTGTTGTCTTTCAGACCTTCAGAAGATCATGGCAGAGTCCAGAGATTATGATGAGCTGCTTTTTGCCTGGAAGGGCTGGCGAGATGCAGCCGGCAAAGTACTTCGCTCGGATTACGAGCGATATGTGGAACTGGCCAACCAAGCCGCCAGACTCAACGGTATGACCCGACCATGTTTTGCATCTCAGATTCCGCACTTTAAAATGTTCCCATGTTCTATCACATTTTCTCGTTTTCACCAACCATCCTTCTCGATAGGTCACAGCGACAACGGTGCTTTCTGGCGCTCGCTGTACGAAACGCCGACCTTCGAGGAGGACCTGGAGAGACTCTGGAAAGAACTTGAGCCGCTCTACCTGAACGTGCACTCCTATGTTCGCAGGGGTCTGTACAACAAGTACGGCCCTAAACGCGTCAACCTGAGGGGGCCCATACCTGCTCACTTGCTCGGTGAGTCGGCGCAACCCGAATGGACAGCACCCATAGTCTGCTACCTTTACTATTTGGCTCTGTTGAAATGTTTCTTTGATTGAATCAGACCGTACAAACCCACAAGCCAGTCACCCCAGCGAAAATGTTCCTTTTGTGTTGGGGCATACCCCCGCTAATATTCGGCAGCTGGCGGCCAATGCCTCTGGATTTGGGAAGGATTTCACTTTCTTTCAGAGGCGTCTAGCGTGAGATTGTGTGTGACACTTCCACACAGTTAGGAATTAAACCGGTCCTAACAAGAATTCCGCTTCTTGAATAAGCACAACAGAGCAGAAGTGTGTTCCGACGGGAACATCACACGTCTTTTGCGTCGCCTCAGGTAACATGTGGGCGCAGACGTGGTCTGGCATCATGGACCTGGTCATGCCTTATCCGCACGCCACGCAAGTCGATGCCACGCCAGCGATGGTGGCCAAGGTGAGTACGCTGACTGCGTACGTTCTTCCAGCAGCTTTGACAGAAAACAAGCTTCATTTTTTTTTAAATCCAATTTTTCCTTGTAACGATTCCATCAAAACTTCCTCATAATCAAACCAAATATTCCGTTTGTACAAGGACAAGTACAGTAAGCATGTGATGCAAAACGATTCCTCTCTTGGACTGTCCTTTGGTTTTTCCATATTTCAAACATGAGGCTTTTACATTCTCACTGATTTTTTTTCTTTTCTTACAGGGCTGGAATGCCAAAAGAATGTTCCAGGAATCAGATAACTTTTTCACCTCTCTGGGGCTGCTGCCAATGCCAAAAGAGTTCTGGGACAAATCCATGCTGGAGAAGCCCACCGACGGACGCCAAGTGGTCTGCCACGCTTCCGCATGGGACTTCTACAACAGAAAAGACTTCAGGTAAAAATAAATAAATAAATAAACCAGCATGATTTTCATGTTTGAAAATGTCTCTCGCAATGCGACTAAATGTTACCTGGTGCCACCACATTCAGAATCAAACAGTGCACCGTTGTGACCATGGACGACTTGGTCACCGTCCACCACGAAATGGGCCACGTCCAGTACTTCCTGCAATATAAGGATCAGCCCGTGGCGTTCCGCGAGGGCGCCAACCCTGGCTTCCACGAGGCCATCGGCGATGTCCTGGCTTTGTCCGTGTCCACACCCAAGCACCTGAAGAGCATCGGCCTCCTGGACAAAGTGGAAAACAATCACGGTGAGTCGGCATCAACTGAAATCTGACCGTATGCACGTTATAACTGGGCCTTGACCGGTGCCATTTTTTTCGGACCACATGTACACTACACATACACACACGCAGCAATTAGAAACCCTTGTTTTAATGTTACAGAGAGTGACATCAACTTTCTGATGAACATGGCGCTTGATAAAATCGCCTTCCTGCCGTTTGGCTACCTGATGGACCAGTGGAGATGGAAGGTGTTTGATGGACGCATCCCGCCGTCCGAGTACAATAAAGAGTGGTGGAACCTCAGGTAAAGTCAGCACTCAAACAAGAGTTCGGAGATTGAGAACCAGTCTGAGACACATCAACGGATGCGCCGCTTGTTTGTCAACGCAGAATGAAGTACCAAGGCCTGTGTCCGCCCGTCCCCCGCAACGAGGATGACTTTGACCCGGGTGCAAAGTTCCACATCCCGGCTAACGTTCCCTACGTGAGGTGAGTGCCGTTCTCTTCGGTAAACAAACAAACGCATCTGATAATTAATCACCGATGAACCGACGGCGTGCAAATCACATGGCGATGAGATAAGATAAACGAGGCGGCGTGACAGCGGGCGGCCACGATCTCTCTCCACGTGACTCAATATATGTCGCGTCCATAATCAGCGCCAGTCGGTTTAATAAGCGCATTTATGACAAGTATATTTATCATCCCCCCCCTAGGTACTTTGTCAGCTTCATTATCCAGTTTCAGTTCCACAAGGCCCTGTGTAACGCTGCCAAGCACGTGGGGCCTCTGCACACGTGCGACATTTACAAATCGAAGGAGGCTGGAAAGCTGCTCGGGTGAGTGAACACGACATACATGAATCATGTCATGAATAAAAAAAGGACAAAATCACCACAACGCCTTATCATTGAAACATTGTGCCACTTTTTAGACCTCATAGCTTCATTTATTCGACTACATTTTTCACCACGACTGAGCGATTCAGAGCGATATTGTCATTATGTGTCATTCTGACGCCCTGCTCGTACCCGCAGAGACGTGATGAAGCTGGGTTTCAGCAAGCCCTGGCCCGAGGCCATGACCATGATCACAGGCGAGCCCAAGATGAGCGCCAAGCCACTCATGGAGTATTTCGAACCTCTCATTAAATGGCTGGAGCGAGAGAACGATAAGAACGAGGACATCCGCGGGTGGCCCGATTACGACTGGAAGCCTTTGAGTAAGTCTTTCGGACGTCCGCATTGAAAGACGTGACAGTCTCATGTGTACACAACATGTGGGAAGCACATTTCCTAGTGAACGTCCTTCCAAGAGGAAATAGTAAAAAGTATTTGCTGAAAGACTTCAACTGGGGTGGAAGGTTGGGTGGGGGTTGCAGTTTACAGCAAAAGCTTTCTCCCTCTGCTTGTTTTCCTGATGAAAGGATGTGAACAGATTAGATTGATGGGAGTGAAAGAGAGTGCCAGGGAGAGACAACAGCAGCTGCTGTTTGGACGACACACACACACACAGTTTGGGTTTAGTCAGACTTTTTTTTTTTCTTAATCTTAACCCTAACCTAACCGATATGTCAACGTGCCACAGCGTAGTGCCAAATACTGGGAAGGAGGACTTACTCCACATCAGATTTTGTTTTGCATTAAGTATCGGCTGGCGATTAGCGCCAGCTGTCACAAGAATCCGATACGTTGAAGCGGTATCGGTACTCGCCCAATCCTACTTCCAGTCATGTATTCTTGATCATCTGCAAAAAAACTAAACTAAAAGGCTGCGGTATTTTGCAAAATGTGTGTACCGTTCAATGAAAAGCAATAAAGGTAACGTCTGAAAAGCTTACATGTTGTTCTTTGCACGTCCAGCGGGTGACCCCGGGGTGAAGACCAGCACGGTGGACTTCCTGGGAATGAACGTGGACAGTGCGGCCGCCATTGCGGGCCAGTGGGTGCTGCTGGTGCTGGGCCTGGTCCTGTTGGTTGCCACCATCTTCCTGGCGTACAGATACAGGAAGTCAAAGAGGTCCAACATGTCGTTATCAACGATAGAGCTCAAGCAAAAAGACTAAGTGGCAACTGCAGCTTGGACGGAAACGAGCCTAATGTGAATATCGGTGTTTTGTCATTCTGTACAGTGCATCTGATCACATTTGATTTGATAATATTCGTTTTGGGTATGCCTCCCTATTACGTCTTTTATATTTATTGTATACTCCAATTATATATTTGCATATGCACAAAAAAACCATTGCAATTTTGTAATTTATTTGGAATATGTTAATATGTAGGAGGGAATATTTGTAAAGTCATTGATCGTGTCAGCATTTTTGATTTTGTTTTGTGTTTGTACAATAAAAAACAAACAAACTATGACTGACTTTGGCATGAGACATGAAATATTTGCAGAGAACTCATTTAAACGATCTTATGAACAATTCAATTACATCACATCAAAACTGCACAGTATAAAAAAAAATCATCAGAGTAGAGTTTGTGCATTTTAGCCCTTCCCCCCGCCCGCTCCATCCTGAGGAGTCAAAGGGGCCTCTGTAAGGGTTGCAGTTCTCAGTGCCACGGCGGAATACCTGGCAGCTCTCAGGTAACATGAGCAAAAAGCAGCAAGGCAACATTTGTCCCACTAGAGACGACTGAATCAATGTCTTCTCAGTCCAGCCCGCTTTTTCGGACCTGAAAGCTTCCCAAAAGCCTTGGACGGCATCCCAAAGTCTCGTACAAATATACAGTACACAACAAATGATCTCCACTCATTGGCCACGACATTAGCAGATTTCTGGGGTAACTCGCTGAGCGATAACGTACCGATGACGCATATCACAATCGAAACATTTACGAGTTGTCAAAACAAAAATGAACTCATCGCGTTCTGCACAGGAGGTCAGTTCAACACATTAAAAAAAAAAAAAACTGCTGAAGGTATAAAACCCGCCGCTCGACGCTGATAGCAATGACACAGAAGCACAAATACTGTCCAATGGTGCCTTAAGATACAAGGTTCATTTGTGACATGACACTTGTAACATAAACCATCGTTCCCCATTGAAATGATTGGAAATGCCATTAATCTGTTCCAGTTTACACCAGAAATTCAAAATGTTTGGAATGTGTTTTTACACAAAAATATTGCAGTTTATAAAATATGAATTAAGTACAACACTTAAGAAAATGTGAAGAATGTGTGCGTCATAATTCATTGCTGCTTTTATTGGTATGCCACTGGGGGCAGTATAACGCAGTCATACACAGATACGAAGAAGAGTTTCACAACTACTGGAAGAGGCTCAGTAAGCTGCAGGAATATTCGTTTCCGCAGAAAAAAAAAAAAAAAATATGCCTGTTGTAAGTAATGTTATATTGTCTGTCTGACTGTCTTAATGCACCATTTGTGTTCAAATATCCGCTGCAATTTGTGAGCTTGCCTGAGGTTTTGCGTTGCTTGTTAGCATTAAGCTGTACAAGTTTTGCATGAAACCGCTTGAAGCCACTTTTTTGAAGAATTATTCACTATCCACTTAAACTGCTGCTGGTTTTAAATTGATTTGAGTTTATTTCACTGACACCATAGAGCGCGTAAAAGTTTTTGCTCGCGATTCAAAGCAATTTGGTCCGCTTGTATCTCAAGGCATCACTGTGAAAAAAAAAATGGGGCTGATTGGGGTAACAAAGAAAAAAAGGTCAACATGAGGATGAAGCGATCGCACCAAATCCTGAACATGGAAAACGACGACCTGAGAGCGCCAATATTCAATTCACAACACTGCAGTCAGTACGAATACTCAACAATTACAATCTCTGAGACAAAAGTGTTCAACATATTGCACTGAGAAATCTACAAATAAAATCAACGCATTTTTATCCACAGTTGGCCCAGACTGGGTCTAGTTTTCTTTCATTTGGCCAGTCAGTTGCTGAGAGGTCTAAGTCATGGCCTCAGTAGTAGATATGCTGCATCTCTGTCCAGTTGGTAATCCAATACTTTCTGTGTGGCTCCTCCGGCTCAAATCCGACGTTGAACTGATAGCGATCGGCCTTGCAAAGTTTCACCCCGCGGTGCTTTGGCATTATCCGGTAGTAGAGGGATCGCTTGAAGAATCCAAGCTGGGGAGAAAAGAGGTGACATGAGAGACTAAAGCACAGCTAAGATTTATTGGCAGCTTGAGAACGACATTTAGGAGATTTAGATTCCTTATAGAGACGGAGCGTCGGGGAAAAGAGCGAGAGGGGGTGGCCCCCGCTCTCCCCGCTGAGGAGGAAGACGTGGAAAGAAAGCACAAGCAAGGTATACGATACTGCTAATTCCCATAGAAAATGCATGTAAATGCTGAGAGATCACGTTTGTAACAAAGACTGGAATAAACTGGTTCATATAACACATGGGTATGTGCTACGATATACCAGTTTGTTCGTGTTTATTATTGTGCTTGTAGACCAACGTTGAATGCTACAACTTCATTGGTCATCAGGAAACAAATCGCAGTACGTTTGAGTGCATCGTAGCAATACTCTCAGCGTTCACGCAACGATAAGCCGCTGAAGTTCCAGCCTGAAAAGGATGCGAGGAGACGTTAGACATATTGCGCACAAGCGAAGGGTCGGAAAGCGAGAGGCCAGAACGTCATGAGGAGGAGTTAAGGTGTAAATCCATTCATCGGAGTGGGGGTTGTTACCCAAAAGCCCCAACTGGTGTGTGCAGTTGAGCACCCCTAGTGGGTCTCAGTAGTCCTCGGTCAGCCTCTCTGTCTCAGAGGGCTGGATCTTCATCTCAGCCTTCTGGGCTTTGGCCTCATACATCTCCCTCCTGCTGGCCCTCTGGAAGAAGCCACACTGCATGGAGGAGGCGGAGGAGGTTAAGACTCAATCGGTCAGTGCGAGTCTCCGGGACAGCATGGTGTGGGTTGAGAAAGAGCACACGTGGCGAGCTTTTCAACGCCAAGTCAGCGTGTGCAAGTCCACTGACCCGTGGGGTCGGCTCACCTTCCAAAGTATAAGAATGATGATTCCGAGAAGTAGAACACCTGCGACGATGGCGGAGATGATGATCCACAGGGGAAGCTCATAGGGCGTCTCCACCCGCGCCTCCGGCTCAATATCTACGGTGAACTGCATGGGAGCGGAGACAGCGGCCATTTCAAGTCACCGCAAGGCTGTTCGTAGCAGTCGATGATATCGATTTGACGCGTGTTACCGGAGTGGTCTGGCTTTTCATTTTAAGGGTGGGTTTGTCTGTAATGAGTTTCAGGGTGGCTGCACCTACGACTTTGATCCACAAAGCGTTGGCAAAATCCTGCAAAATAAATAAATAAATGACGGAATACATTATTATTATTGATCGTGAGCCGCGTGGTCGCAGCTGGTGAAAGCACCTCCAGCATGGTGCTGTTCCACAAACGGGCGCGGACGTGAATCTTGGCCGAGTTGCTCATGTTCAACAAAGGACACGTAAAGGTCACGCATCTCGCCGTTCCTTTGGCGCATTCCTGCAAACGCACAGAGGAAACGCCACCGTATGGGTAAAAACACGCCTACAGGCACACGCATACACGGTTGAGGGAGGACAGACGAACACCAAGTCGCCCGCCCCCACCCAACCTCTCACACAGACTCTCGGTGTGGTTTGTTAAACCCGAGCTCACCAACAGGTGTGATTCTTTTCGTGGCGTGAGCAGCGTGAGGGTCGCTTGTGGCTCAATCTTCTGAGGCGGGGTGGTCCCATCCAGATCGTCTGCCTCGATCTGCCTTTTCACGCGTTTCGATGCACTTTCTGACAGCTGCGATAGAAACGCGGGCAAGGAAGCAGTGCAGACAGAGACGAGACGTCAGAGATCAGATTCTCAGAATAGCACCGTTACTTCTATTTTGGATTTGCGGCCCAGGGAGGCTCAGATGTGGTGAATCGGACATTGTTCCCTCAAGGACTTTTAACGCGGGCTTTGTTTTGCATGTGAAGCACTTTCTAAACCACCGCTCAGACAGTCACACCGCTGCCATTCGGACGGAAAGCGGAATACAGAATGGAGCTTGCACAAATTCCTGTCTTTGTTTATTCTGGGAGACCTATTTGCAGCTGTTTGCTAATTATTAGCTATTATTGGGAGGGAAGAAAAGTGCATACGGTCTCGAGCGTACAACAAAGCCAAAAAGGAAGCTCACAGTTAAGTTCAACGGGTTGATGACGTCTCCAGGCGGTCGACATTCGCTCTGCGACTGCGTCTGAACGATGATCTGAGTCAGGTACAGGAGCCACTTCCCATTGGACACCTCAAAGGGCCACTCAAACTCCACGGCCAGGATCCCCAAGTCCCCCAAGGCCGGCCCCCTCATGTTGACCTAGTGAAGAGTCACCACGTAAACGGACAGCCACACTTCCTCTTTCCCCCGAAATAGCATCCGCCCCTGCATACGGCTGCGCCACAAGCCAGACTTGTGTTCCCTGAAATAATATTAACCATCTGACAGTAAAAGGCGTCAACGAGGGAGTAAAAAGCTGAGCGGTCGAGGTGACTCACATTGAAGGTGAACTCGAGCAGACTTCCCACGTCGCTGCTGTTCACCATGGCCGACTCGCCCATCACCGTCCCGCCAAATTTGGTTTGGATGAGCGCGTTTGCACTGCACGGAGAAGAGAAGAGGTGAAACAAAAATGAATAAAGGTCCATCGAAAAAGCAGATGTCATGATTTTGTAAATGTGGCTGTTGTTCAAAATGATTGCTAAACGTTTTGGATACTTTATCATCGGGTCTTTGAATGTTTTTACCAGCAGGTCTCTGGATTTATCTGGGATGGAAAACGGGAAAGTTGAAGGCGGAGGAGTGGGAGGGGCTGAAATTGCAGAAGCTTGAAGCCTGGATTGTGTCAGTCACTAAAAGCAGTAATAGTGGCTAAAATCTATTTGAATGCAGAATGATCCACTTTTGGATCCAAGTCATGTAAGTGTGCCCCAAAAAGATTTCTTGTAGATATTTTGCTAAGTTATTTTAAAGCTATGAATCAATTTTTTGGGTCTTTTGTTGTATTCGTGTTAGCAACTCACATGGAGAAGGAGGGGAGGATGGTGTTCTCAATCAGCAGGGTGACAGGCACAGGCAACAAGTCGCTCTGTTCACTGAGACTGAAGGAGCCAATCAAACGACAGCGCTGCGTTAAAGTCATTATCATCGTTATTATTATTACACACTTGTTGGGAACGTCAACATTACGTAGACAGAAGCAGCTGAGTCTGAATCTCCTGCGTGTACAGATCGATGCCTGACGTCTCCAACCTCAAGGCAAGTGACACCTGTTGACAAGGGGGGGGGGGAAGAGAACATTATTTTATTTTCAGAAGACGCCAAAAATAGTTCAACTTTGACGGGACGTCAGCGCTGAGATGCCGTACCTTTCCCTTGCCTTTGAGTGGATTCCCCAATTCACAAAGGACGGAGCCGTCATAGCGACATTCGACATCATGATCCTAAATGGAAAAAAACAAAACAATTTAACAGCTGTTGTGAAAGCGCCATATAAATAATTTAGGGATGTAGAACAGCAGGCAGGAACTGTGTACAGTATACAATTGTGGCTACAGTGTCATCTGCTGCCCCCTGTTGACTGCACCTGGGACCTGACGCCAGAGTATTTGAGCGCATCAGGGATGGTGACGTTGAGCGTGGCCTGGTGGGCGTCCTCAGCCAGCTTCCCTCTTGCGGGAAAGTTGGTCACCTCCACCATCAGGCGTATGATCTTCATGCTGCTGTTAAACTGGAGGATTTGGGTTTTTTCCTGCCTGGGCAGTGGGCACAGGAACACAGCGGTTGATATATAACACTATGCTTCCATTTTTCTTTGTGTTTAAATAAACCATTTGCTCTTGGTTTTCACCTGGGGAACGGCTTTTCCTTATTGTCGGCAAAATGGGCCGTCAGCTGCAGGTTGCTGGTGCACTTGTTGTCAGAGCCACACTCCTTCTGGAAGTTAATCTGAGAACCAACCAGTGTGGACAATGAGTGGACGTTCCATTTGGCACAGGTATGGCAGCAGGAGTGTAAAGTGACTTGTGTGCACTTTTGAGTCTTACCTCACTTCTTTGGGTGAGTTTCTGGTCTTGACTGAGAATGGGGAATGAGTCCAGGTTCTGGATGGCGCGTCTTGATTTCGGTTTTTGTTCATCTAAGGACATGTTGAGGGAGAAGACCACTGGCTCCAGCTTGTCCCTCACGGGCGCCTTAAAACACACCCAAGGATATTTATATGATGATACGTCACAATTATATCAGCAATTTTAACTGGAATAAAGTTACAGTATAGGGGTATACAGGTATGGGTAATTTGGTCTTTTTTTTTTAACTGGCAGCTGGTCCCCCTGTTGGTATGCTCTTTTTAAAATGATAGGAGAAAATAATTGAGGTCAAATGACGCAATTTTCAGAACCACTGCATACCGAGAACTTACCACAACATTCAAGTTGAGACGATGACACTGACTTTTGGAGGCCGGCAGCGTCAACAGGCCCGTGTACGTGTTATCGCCGTTTTCTTGGAAACGAATGCGTGGGCTCCTTCTCCTATCAATGTCGGCCTCCACTGTGTACTTCACCGCTGTAACATTGTCAATGGGTCATGTGCGTTTTTGTTCAAGTGAGACACACAACAAGTCACTGGATGGCGGTGGACCGACTTACTGATGTTTTTCTTGAAGTTTTTGTTGCCGTTGCTTAGGGTGAAAGATGTGCAGATAGTGGCCACGATGCTGGGAAACACAAATAAACTCAAAAATACTGCAAAGGCTATTACATGAGCCGCTTTGACCATGACACTGGCTCACCATGGCGTACTTCCTTGGCACTGATTCGGATCCACAATCTTTGGCTCCACATTAAAGCTCTTAGTTAAGTGGATGACAGGCCGAGTCCTGTCATAAATGAAGATGGCACTTTTTAAGCTCGGTCTCTCAACATTGCACCTCCGTCACTCCTCGAGGACACCTATATTTCCTACCTAAGCAGGGCGATGCGGTCATCAAGGGAGCCCACCAAAATGTCAGGGTAGCCGTTGTCGTCCATGTCCATGCCTCCACTGATGGAGTAGCCAAACGTTTGGAATCCTCCATTCTCGACCGACTTGCCCTTAATCATCTTTTGAGGGCCAGACGAAAATGTGGACGGCGGTCAAGGAAGAGCTTGGAAGTGTTCTTCACATCAGGAGATGTGTTACCTGGCTCGGCTCCTCTGAGATTCCCTCTTTACTTCCCATCCAGATGTAGACCTTGCCTGTGCCATGGAACGGAGCTCCCACGGCAAAGTCTGCAGATATAAAGACATGCAATGACAGCGAGAGGCCAGTAGGGGGCAACCTGACACTGTAAAGTGGGCAAACGGTTGTTCCAACATTTTTTGAAAGTGACAGACCATATAATATGCAAAATAATTCATAAATTGCTAACATAATTGTCTTGTTTTTGAGAAACACTTGGGCTTACTATGCTACTGCATTTTAATGTTGTAGGTAGATAAGTGTATTATGGTGCTGATGATACTTTTAATGTTTAATGCAAATGAAATGTAATATGTAGTGTGTGTGTGTGTGTGTGTGTGTGTGTGTGTGTGCGCGCGCGCTTGCCTTGGAATCCATCCTGGTTGATGTCACCAATAGCGGCAACTGCGTTGCCAAATGCCGAGGATGCGGGGCCCTTAAGCACCATGGTAGGAGTCTTCTGGAAGGAGCCGTTCTCGTTCATGTAGATATAAACTGCTCCTCCCTCATCTTTCATGCGGTCAAAGTAAAACGGGGCCCCTACAATTAAGTCGTTCCAACTGGAAGCACAGGAAACGCAAAAATGAATTGAAATGCTATAAATCTGAATGAGAAATCCGCCCTGTAATGTCAACATTTCCCCTTCTGTCAGACTCCATAAAATTTCAATCAGGCATGAAAAGGAGAAGCAGAAGGTGATTGAGCCATGATATCATAGCAAACATCTTGAACGGCCTTGCGGACAGCTCTTCAACTCTGCTTAGATGTACTTCAGTGCACATTCCACATAACACGACGGCTCACGGCCACAAAGCGTTCAAGCGGCGCGCCAGCTGAGCGCGTCAAAAGATAACACGGCAGCAAGGTCGTCCTTAGTCTCCCTCTGGAACTTTGCGCTTTCAACTGGAGCATTTGGTATCATGTGGATAAAGTATTGTGATTTTTGACAATGTAGACCAGAGCTGTGGCCTCTGACCTTTAATGTGGCCCTGAAATGAACAGTTTTTACATTTCACTTTGTGACGTAATTGTTAAGTGACGTACTTGTCGTTATTGAGGTCAGCCACAGCCAGACTGCTCCCGAAATAGGAGCCGACTTGTTCCCCGGGGATGATGAGCACCTTCTCGATGTTCTTGTCAGTCTTCACCCCGAGGACCACCGAACCCTTGGACTGATACCTAGGAGAGCCCGTCACCACTGTGTAGTTGTCAATGCCCAACAGGCGCTTCTCTTGAAGAACGGAATAACCTGAAGGAGAAAGACCTAAAGATGAGCTAAAGCTTCCATGGCGTAGCAAACAAGAAGGGGCTTCACAGTTTCATCACCAGACACGTGAATTAGAAAGAGACATTTACCCATATAGTAGAGCTTGTATTGTTTTTTCAGAGAGCCAAAATCTTTCTCAATGGAGTCCCACGAATTGGCAGGATCAGGATTTCTCCATATGACATGTACATTTCCTATATGAAACAGAAAACAAGTGACTCGTCATGCATGACAGCCTGAGAGGAATCCATTTGAATTCCAGTGCCCACCTTGCCACATGTAGCTGCCCGGGCTGCCCACGTATATCTCATTCTCCGTCATGCCACCTGAGATGCCCATGTTGCACATGCCCTCGTCTCTCATGTCGGAAGTGGGGTCACACACCTCGTAGGTGTGAGTCTGCCAGTCGTCATTGCGGTCGAAGGTCAGGTCATTGCTCCTCACGAAGCACTTTCCGATCATCCGCCGCTGCTCCTCTGCGCCGCTTCCGAAGATCCTGATGTAGCGATGGCCGCATGCCTGCACGCCCGAGAAAAGATTTTTGCTTTCATCAAAACACACGTGGGCCAGCCCCGATGACACAATAGACCCAAGGTTGGTAATTTCCCCAGACGACATTTTACGAAAAATGGGAATTGTTTATTTGCAACATTTTATGAACTACGATAAACAAAAGCGACTCCATAAAGACCCTTGCATTAAATAGCAGACAATAAAACCTGGCGGCCCTCTCACCAGTATGCGCCCGGCCGACTGTACTCTCTGGCTGGCCACAGTCACGCCCAGCCACATGCCCTCCACCATTTCGGACGGGTCTGCTGTAAACGCGTCATAAAAGGGCTTTTGTCAGTCGCTTTCTGACGAAACGGTAAAGACAAGCACCAAGCAAAGTGAATCACATTCTGACACGCAAGCGCAAAAATTGCAGAGGCACTGGAGCCTCGATGCAGTTGAAGATGAGGAGAAACGGGCAGGGATTGCCTGGCAACTCACTTGAGCTGACCAGGTCTAATCTGGAACAGTCCGAGGCGTCCGTGGTAATGGGGCAGGAGTAGACGGCACCTGTTTCATTGACGTTCGCCAGCGATAAGGCTTTCTCTTTGGGGGCTCCTGCTAAAAGCCTGCACGGACACGGACATGGACACAAAGACGGTGGCAGATAAAGATTACACGATTGCATCGCAGCCGTGTCATGGTGTGTGACAGAATACAAAGATGATAGCAGCATGAAAAATGAGTCACATGCAAAAAATAATTTGGTATATATTTTATGCCTGCATTTTGTTTTTCTCCAGAAAACATTCACAAAGTATTTAAAATGTGTTTCATTATGTTCAGATAGTTCAGGAGTAAAACTATGGGGAAAAAAATACATGTGGGTCTGGAATGTATCCCCCATGGTAAACGGGGGTTTGCACGGTTTATAAAAAGAAAGCAGTCTCTCGGGAGGGCAAGCTCAAGCTGGACTTTTGGCAAGTCCGGGCAACAGCACACGACGCACACACTAGGTTGTTGGTGGTGGACCTCAATCTTTTTGTCGTGCGCGTATTGACACGCCCTGTATCGGCGCCTTTCAACACAGCGACCTTTGAAGTGGAAGGATTAGGGCACGGTGCCGTGTACTGGGACACACAGTTGACTGTCAGCACCAGATTTATTATCTGCACTTGTAGGCAGAAGGTGAGGACAAACCTGTTTAGGTTGGCCGAGCTGTTTGCTGAATCGTTTCTTCATGCGTGGAGGGAGACAAAAGTAGCGCAAGCACAGTGAGACGTTTTTGAGACAAAAGCCGACAATTTGACACACGTGCTTCATGAAATTGCGTTCATGTATTCCCAACCGTGTATCGTCCGCATTTTGCCACCTCTTAGCTGCGTTGCTTTCAATTCATGTATGTGGATGTTAGATTTTCTTCTTGGGTCCGATTTCAGCCTCGAAATTGCCAATTCTATCAGTCTACTTGCAGACTGGCCCCATAGACACCTGCAATCTTATCAACAGAACATCAACATGCAGCCAGACACAACTTCGTCCTCCCTGATGTCTTCCCGTGACAACGCCGTGGGAAAAGGAAAATGTTTGTCCTTTTTTTTACACTCAAAAGCAATAAAAACCAAGGAGAATCCTTTTGCAGCAAACACAATGCTCGATGTTCACAACGTGAAAGTTATCTCGTCACTCTGCCACCAGAAGGAGATTATCAGCCCTGAGCCAATTATCTGGCCCAAGTGATGACAACTAGCAGGAGCCAAGATGGCCTCGGAAAGGGCTGCCGGCGGTGATTGGAGCGTCCGATAAATGAGATTCCACAAAAGTTTGAAGGCATGACAGGGTGACAGTATGTAGAGTATCAGAGCCACCGCCTATGCTTCAGTCTTGAACACATTTCTCCGATGCAGTGGTATGTGTTAGGCAATATTAAGGCAGATATTAATTTGACGCTTGACCCATGCTGGGGAACAAATAAAAACTGACCTGAGATCAGTTTCGGTACCCCAACCCTAACTTTGGGAACCCCTGATCTAAGAACAAGCAGGCCCATCTGTTTGTATCGACTCATCCAGTTGGCATGTCAAGGTATGACTCTATCTAATCATAATCGTAGACCTTCTAAAACCATAATCATAAAACATCAAGAATGATCTTTTTTTTGTTGCTAACAAAACAAAGCATTTTGTGACAAGCCTCTCTCTCAACTTCCAGACGGCCTGACTCAGCCAGGACAACGCAACTCATATCCTGCTTGGTGTCAAGTCCAACAATGCGTGTCCACCTCCCGCCTTCCTTGCCAACTCATCACCTCCTCATAAACGCACTGACAAAGAGCCCACGGGAGGGATAGCGAGTGGGCACTGAGCTCCTGCATTCCAACCGAACATACGGGACGTGTTGAAATCTGCCCTGTTCTCCTCAGCAGGTGATGCGAACTTGCTGCTCGAAGCGTGTAGTTAGTGCGGTTTACAACACAGAGAAGAGGTGAGAGTGGCTGCCTTCTCCACATCAGCACAAAGAGGACTTGCATATGACTTAATTTGAAAGCGGTCGTATCCATTATTACGACGAATGTTCGACCTGACAATCAGCCACACTCGATGACAGACAGATGTAACCTCAGCCCAGCGGTGGGAGGTTCGTTCGTCGTATGAACCTGCTGACGTGGTCCATTCTCCTCTACGATCCAAAATGCCGACTCCGCATTGGCACTTGCATCCTTCTGTAATATCGCGGATTTGGCGAGACAAAAAAGGCTGCTTGCTTTTCTCCAACCTAAGAAATGACAGCAGCGTTTGAAATGTCTTCCAGTCCACTTTTTTGCACCGACATAATCCCGCGATGTTGAGTCTTACTGACGGTCAGGAGCAACCTATGCTCAAGTTGGGTTAAAAGTTGCATCAAGGCACCTTTCCTAAGCACTTTTCGAATTCAAACAAGCCTTTATCCAAACATTTCCAAGTAATCTCGCTCAGATAGGAAAGTCTGAAGAGGCCCCGTTGCGTCAAGACTTTTGTGTCCCCAGGGCGAAAACATGTCACAACGCAGATGAGCAAAACAACTTGACTCGCCATGAATATATATCCCGCTCATCGAAAAACAAATCTGCAATATACTTCCAAATATATACCTTCTTTTAATTTCGTGAGTATTAAATCTTTTCCGGTGAGGGACAGGGTGGCACGCAGCCGCCACTGTCTCGAGATACCGTCCATTCGTGCAACAGTGTCAGAAAGCAGCCGGTGAGGGTAAACACACACATTGCTATCAGACCATTGAGAGCAAACGTGCCTCGGCATTGACTGAGTGGGCACCCCCGCCGTGACTCACACGTGAACTGGCAATGGACAAACAGTGACGCAGCCATCTGGAAGGATGAAAACGTATTAAAATTGCCCCGTAGCAACGGAAAACATTCAGCACGCGAATTAAGCGCGGGGAGCATGATTAAAAAGTCGACGTCATATTCATTACAAAACAAAAGCAAGCTGAGTGCAGAGACCGCCGCCAAGACTGAAATAATGATCTTAAAAATACATTGAAAAAAATCATCTACAGCACTAAAATTGAACAAGGTTTGATCGATGATCATTTTCTTGTTTGACAAAAGGGACACATTTGAATCAGAGGTGATGGCAAAACGGATCACATCAAATGACAAAAACGCCTCTTCTTCAAACACTCGTCAAGCAGACATCTCAGCTGGCCAAACATCCTGTTTGCAGCCCACCAACTGCCACCGGTGAAACAGTGACAAGAGAACAAACTCATTTGGGACCCGGGCGACAAATAAAACATGGCAGGTCTTCCCCCACCCCCTGATACTCCGCTAACTTGCTTTTCATTAGCAACTCGTAAAACCTCGTCTGACAAGGTTGGTTTATGTTTCGGTGGGGAGTCCACTCGCAAACATTACAAGCAAGTGAAGTTTACTCGGGTGTAAGGTTGACCAAATTATTCTTGCAAAACACACTGCACATATGCACAGGTCCGCAGACGCGTACCGAGTGTAAGCCAACACTCGTTTTCCGTGTCAGAGATGAAAAATGATCTGAAAGGTATTGAAGGATATAGTTTTTCTCGAGACAGGTGACCCTCACCCACCCGGAGGCCAGCCAAATTACACCAGCTTTTTTTTTTTTTAAACACACAAGAGCAAAAGGAAAAGGATCTCTTGCAGTGGTGCAACAGTTGACTCGACGGGTAGCGGTAAAGAGAGAGTATCTTCTCCGTGGAGAATAGTGGCAGGCGCAACATCCTGCTGGGATCCATTTCAACGTGTAATTATTAGAGGGCGTCCTTCATTCAGTCGGGACACAAAGTGCAGCATACTGATTGGACCCACAAAATAAATAGCAGGAGGGCGAGCAAAGGTTCACAACTGACTTTAAGCACTTGCGCTATAAAGGTTAACATTTTTGGGAGGGGGGGAGAATCATGATGTTTATTTTTGGTATTTTTCAAATTGTCATTTAAAATTTGGCTGATGTAAGGCAATGGGAGCTCATATCGAGTCACAGTCCTGTGAAACATGAATGACGTTGCAGCGAACAAGAATGAATCGTTATCTCAATGTTTCGCTGAGCATGACAGTAGACCTCCTGCTGGCACAAGGACCACCAGCGCTCTGGAGATAAAGAATGTTTGGACACATGCCACGCTGGAAATCGGCGTCATTTACTTCCGTGTGCGCCTCATCTTCTGGTAAATCAGAGAGAATGGAGTACCAACAGACGTGGCGAGCGAACAACACACGCTGACCGACAGAACGACCGACAGACTGACAAGACCGATCGATTGTCATATTTGACCATATCAATCAAATCTGAGCATTCCCCCTCATTCGACTGAAGTGCAGGTCTTCCTAAAGCTTTGGCTCACATGCGTACATGCTAAAATACGTTTGCGTCTGACTTTGAATTGATTTGATATGACCTGATCTTAGGGGTGACGTAGAGAGTGACTGTACATGTAAGGAAATAGTCTGCATGAGCTTGTTTGTGTTTATAAAACTCCCAGCATAGTTTGACCTGCCTAATCTGCTCTCACAGTTAAAAAAATAAAATAGGGGGGAGGCGGCACCACCTAATTAAATGGCGGACTTTCATAGCCTGGGGCTGATACAGTCAGACAAAGGTGGAAAACAGCAGAAAACTTCCAATTTGGAATCCATATTCATCCATTAGAGGATTTTAATTTGAGGCTTTTGGGGCCACTTTGAATCTCGACACAAATTGAAGCAATTGTGTCGGCTGGAAAATAAGCGTACTCCAGATTTTGGTGGGTTCACGTGCGTTTCCCAACAGATCATCACCCTGACTCCTGTCTTGTCTCAACCTGAAACCTGGCGGGTTGTGACTGTGCACAGAAGGCTAATACATTCCACACATACCGTGGGGTCAGGGGACTGGAAGAGCCAATAGGTGGCCAGCTGACTGCCCAGTCCCACCTCCTGGCTACAAAAGAGAACAAAAAAAGCCCACCGAGGAGACTCGACTCGGCGACTAGTAGTGTAGTAGGGACCTGTACAATCTAGCCTCGGGTAGCTTTGATTTTTCTTTTGTTCAACTTTAACTTCAAGCTAGTCATAAATTTACTCTTTAACTGGCCCGACAGAGCCAAGATTCACTGCCAGACTAATTGGTTCATGGCGTCAAGGGTTCACAACTTTATTGCATTTACTTTATTGCAGAAGTGGGAGTGGCAATCGGCCCTTGACTTACGTCCCATCCTCAGTCTGACTCACGCCTGCGAGAAAGAATGCCCACTTTAAGTGCCAGGACTTGTTGAAGCTGGTTCTTACACTTGAATCTCTCAAAAGTGCACTCAATAGTAGTGGGGAAAAAAAGTATGGGGACTAATAACTGTGGTGCAGCCAGGCGAAAATTCTTATCAATGAGACATTATCTCTTGGTATATAAATGTTAGCATACCAATATACTGCACGCTAGCCTGCTAGCATTTGCGCTATAAACACTACGGCTACAAACAGTGTAATAACTGATCATAGGACCCAATGTGGGCACAACACCATCTTGAGCTGCCCTTGTGTTTTCGGTACTCAGGTTGCTACATGTTAGCATATTAGCATTGCAACACATTTCAGTCGGCTTTAGCTGCAGAGCGCATTGTTTCTGAGAGCTTACAAAACTTGCATTACTATGGGTCCATACAGATTGTCGGCATGTTTTAAGCAAGTGCGTGGGACCCTCCTCTGTGCTACTAGCATGTAGTCCCACCTCTTGAGTGTCAGTCCAATGAGGATGACTGCATCTCAGCTGGGACTTGTTCAAGATGGCACATCGATCCCATGTCATCTGGACACTGCTCTCCATTCTTCTCACACTAATGCCCATCTTTGTCCCTCTTCAGCTGGGTGAAGTTTCTGACTACAAACAACATATCTTTGTTCACCCACCTGTGATAATACATGACAATCGCATTAGGGCTTTTAATTGGTCCAGCACCAAAATCAAGCGAAATCAACAAAACTTGTATTTTAGTACCATCATGTGGTGCTAAGGAACTCTGTCAAAGTGAGTCGAGGAGTTTCATTTAGACAATGCCATCATCACCTTTTGGCTTATTTTGATTGTAAACTGTTTTAAGGGTCAATCACTCACACATTTTCACTATTTACGGCAAGGCTACATCCATACACGCTGTGTGCACTTTTTAAAATTCTAAACCAATTTATTGCAAAGTTACAGTTCAAGGAAACTCAGGGGCCCTGCGACCGCAGTTTGAGAACCACCATTTGAAAGTTCCTCTCACGGGTGCTTTGCGGGGGGAACTAAAACATAAAACGTGTAAAATAGAGAACAGGTTTTGCAGTGTAGCAGAACTGGAGGGGGGCTCGCAGCTTTTCTACGTGCTCAGTCAGCCACTGAATGAGAATGAGACCGCTGTTAAGGCGGTAGTATCTGGTTCCGCCCACTGGGTCAAAGCAGGTGTCAGTTGTTTCCAGGCCACTACCCATCAAACCAGAAAGAAGTGGAGAGGGGGAACAAAGTAACTTACAGGTATTTCCTGGACCCCTCCGTCTGTTCGTGCATGGCCACCGACAATCCGAAGAAGCTGCCTTTGGTTTTGCCCTCTTTGATCATGGGGAAGCGCTCGTCCACGTTAAATCCACGGCACACCGTCGCTGCGTGGATGAAAAACAGCAACGGGCAAAAGAGTAGCCTTGGGGACATTTTGTTGGTTTGTGAGAAGGAGCGGCAGATCCACGATCGGTGCGGATCCGACAGGTAGACACACACAGCAGGGACCTCCCCACGCAAGAACTCCAGTCGCGACGCGCGCTCGCACACTCATTGAGAAGGTGAGCGCGCTCGCTCTCTCTCTCTGTCTCTCTCTCTCTCTTTGTATGTCATGCTCCCTCCCTCTCCCCCTCCCTCCCCCAAACTGTGTGTTGCATTGAGTTTATGTGAATTTAAGGTGTTCTGTTGGTGCTCCCTGGAACATTGGCACCCCCGAAAACGCTCCCCTAATCCCACTAATACTCAAGTGGGCCCACCTTCACATGAGCTCTCCTGTAACGCCCACCCTCTGTCCACCTATCAGCCGCACTTGTGGCCTGGAACCGGCCATTCATTCAACCCTTAATCCCTTTACAGAGAATTTGAGAGTTCACGGAGGCAATCAAGAGTTTGTTTCGCTTTCTTCCGTCCACTGAGTCGCCTTTCATGGCGGCCTTGGTAGCGGCACCACAACCTCCTTCCACCAGAATGTGTCCAATTTCCAAAGCTGTGTGCCCTCTTTCGTCAAGTCCAGGTGATAATTAAAGTGTGTGCATTCAATTGTGACATTATGCTTGAATTTGCTGTCAAAATACGCTTAGTTGTGCTTACACAAGGCCAGTTTGTGTGACATGCAGCGGGCACATCATGAAGCTGGTCTACCGCTGTCCTTCAACCATTATCGCGTCTGCATTTGTATGTTACGGTCTAGCTCGGGAGCACGATCATCAGCCTGAAGATGAGTGCACAACATGCCGGTGTGTACACTGTCAACATCCTGTTGCCTGCTGCCCTAATCAAGGCCCGCATCGACAGCAGTGACACTCAACAGAGCCGTGCTGTTGTGTTTTTGGCAGGGAGGAACTGAGAGCTAGTCTCCTTTTTTTTTTAGCAATGATTAAGTTGCATGTTTTGTTTTGGGGGTTTTTTTTCACCCCCTTAAGGGCTGGGAGGGTATCTGATTCGGAACGTGGGCTCATCTGACCCTTTTGACACCTGAACAGCTTTGGTTAGGCGACAACCGGAACGCACCAAAACTACACTGCAGGTGTAAAAGATGTTATTAAGAAACAATAATTTTTAAACATTCCACACTTGGTGACTTTTTTGGGCTCATTTTCTGGAGTCTTGAGACTTTATTGAAGGCCTAACAGGATTGCGAGGGAATTCTGATCTGAATGTGCGAAAGCAGAAATGCTCTTCTGGAACTGGAACAAATGCACACAATATGCGCCATTATGGTCCCTTTGCTCTACAACTGGTACAGTCTTTGAGTAAATGCAGTGTAAAAATAGAGAAAATAAACTTGATTTCAATGTCAGTCCTGTGTTGGGTACCTTATGAATTTTAATCCTTAATTACTTGAGAAGGGAGAATAAATAAAGCGAGCAGGACATTGGATGAATAGGAAACACAGCACGCTCTCACTCACCGAGTAGTCGCTCTCTCTGCGATGACATAGCTGCTGTTGCCATGGCGCTGGGGGTTGCTACGAAGCCAGTATGTTCTGGAGAGCAGGAAGACAGTGTGGCCTGTTTAAACTTCAACCAGGAGTCTCGCTGGGCTCGGATGACCTTTCCGCGGGAATCAAACTTCATCTTCCGAGGCGGGCCAGCCACTTGTTACTCTGTAACGGGAATCAAATGCAGGTCCAGACTGCAACACAAACAGAATTTCGGACGTACTGTAAGTGAGTATTCTCCTGTTGTAACTCAATCAGGCTGGCAAGGATGAAATCTAATTGCAGGAGAAAATCATCAAAGATTAATGAGCTCAATCTAATAATTTGTCAGTTCCTTCTTGGATAGCACGGAACAAGATTATAGCGAGGTGAAATGCATGTTGCATGGGTTCTCAAACATGTTGGGGCCGGGGACCAGTTAAGTGGAGAACATTTTCCAAAAGACCAATCATAATCCCAATGCCAATGAACTATAGCGACAATGTGTAACACTAAATGAATTGCATGAAATATATTCAACAATCATTGCCAGCTGACATGCACTGCTTGCACCAACAACAGGGCTATCAACTAAGAATAAGTACTTAACAAAAGCAGTCATTGTTGCCATCTTGGTGATTTAATTGCTATATTTAGTGACATTTCCAAACGCTCTCGTGACGACTGTTGAAAAAAAATGTGAGTGAAATTCTTACGAATACAGAATACAGGTCTCTGGTTTGTGCAAAGCCCAGGAATGTATAGCCCGAGGAAGAAGGTGTGGCTCAGAACTCTCCCATGAACTGTCCAGTGGCACCTGTTTTTTGGTTTAGCTTTGGGCCTGGCTAGGAGTTTGTGGGACACACTCAGCATGTTGTGGAAACAAAACATTTTGTTATCGTGTTATTGTTTGAAAGGCATTTTTCTTCCTTGGTGGCACATCAATCTGGAAAGGAAATGCCATGTTTTCTCAAGATGAAGCCAGACTTTGCAAATACAAAAGAGCGGTGGCCCTAAAAGTGATCCCCGTGGAACTCCCTAAGACAGCAAAGCTGAGCGTGTTTCATAACTACCAAGACAAGAGCGACTGTGATTATTAGTTATCAGGCTACTTTCTAACAAGTCACGGTGAATGAAGTCAAAAAACGGAATAAATTCCTCGGTCCACCTCCACTTCCTTGACTCTAACTGCATTACCAGTGAAAAGAGTCTGTCCTGAGTTAATGTTTTATTGCAAGAAAAATAAGTGAACACCTGTTGCGCTGCGCTGCATTGGAGGTGGTGTTTAATCATTAAAAAAAAGGGAGTTCAGGACCGAATTCCTCCTCCTCTTGTTCTAAATGAATCACAGTAGATTGTGATGTGTGGAGGAGTCGCAGATTCAAAAGAAACGATATTCGAGGGCGGTTTCATTTGGCTGAGCTCAGATTTGTTACACAAAGAAAGTAGCTCTTTACGTGCTGCATGCGTACATTCTGGAGTCGGAGGTAAAAAGGGGCCATGCCTGTGAAGTGTGACACCAGCTTGACCTTTAGCCAGAGTTCATTCGTCACACGCTCGCTTCCTGTGTTCTCAGCACCCTCACAAAAATTTAACTTTATTGAAATTGACAGCGACACTGAGAGCATTACGCCCAGGTCAACGTCGTACCCGGCTGCTGTGGGGCAAGTTGCCTCAGAACTTGATACTTGAAGCCCACACAATGGCTTGCATCACTCATCAACGTTTACTGAAGGTGCCGCTTGACTCCTCTGTAAGCTGCAGCAACGTTACTCATTCTTTGCAGGGGATAAAGAATGTATGCAAATGAGTATGCTAATCATTAGCCCATGAATGGTGCTTACCATTATGTATCCTCTTGTTTTTCAATTTTTATTCTTTTTTAAGTCTTTCAGTAATTTTGGCTGTTCTTGCTTGCGAGTTTGTTTTTAAATGACCTTCAGTTCTGTTGCGTGTAAATGCTTTTAAATCATAAACCTCGTGTTTGAAATGTGCTCTATAAATAAATCTGCTTTACTCTGCCTGCCTCATAACTGTCTGTTTGTAGTTTCTCCGTTCCCCTTACGAGGCTTGTGACAATGTAATGCACATTTTGTTCCAGTCTAAATAGAAGTTAAGTCAAAAATCCTGTTGAATGATTATCACATTCCCATCAACATTCATCAACAGTAACTCGGTTTAAAACTCGCCCCCTGTGCTAAGCCAAATTAATCTTGCGAGCAGACTTGAAAAATGGCACTTGAGCAGTAAACACAACATCGCCTTGCCCTCACATTGCTCGCGTACCCTGCCCGCGGTAAAGTGAGTTTACATGATTTACAACGCCGCTCTGTCAAGATCCCCCTTGTCTGTTGCAAGGGTCCAATCCCTCAGTGCTCATCCTTCAGACCTTTATTTCCTTTCGTCTTTGGAGCAGCTGCTGCTCGGATCCACATGGTGCCACATTTTGTTTATCGGCGGATGCGCATGTCGTACAAAGAAAATGTGCCATTGTAACAGGACGGACGCAGATGTCTTGCAGCCGAAGGTGATGTTGTGGGGTTATTTTGGTTGTGCTGAGAGCGATTTCACCGGTGGAGAATAACGTCAAAATAGTCATGAGTGCCAAAATGAAAAATATGTCGCCTGTGTGTTCAGGTGCTATGGTTACTTGATGGTTTTTATTCGAAACAATTATATTCAGAATGCAGTGTATATATATATAATTGTATATATATATATATACAATTACAGTACACACAGAGTGGCCTCATTTGTTATCATTCCTAAACATGGAAGTAAAATAATATTATTAGCAGAGAGCGTGTGAAAGGGGAACTTGGGCTTTTGTTACCTTCCTATGATAAATGGAGCAGAGTGAGAAAGTGCAAGAGATGCTCGCACATTTTCCACTCAATTGAATGGCCTGCTCAGATCATTAAGCGTCCATTCATTAGTGAGGGACACTGGCAGGGGCTCAGCCGCAAGGCAAACATTGGAGGGGGGGGGCTCTCTGAGGAGGGGGCGCTGTGGCGCCGTGTGGTGGTGGTGGCCTCTGAATTTCACCTGAGGTATTGTTGGTAACAATCGACATATTACCGTGCATACATTTTAGTCAATTATTTTTGCTCGTCTTAATTTGTGGTTCTCAAACTGGGGTCGTTGGTTGGCAAGCCATAGCTGAAGGGTTCTCTGGACCCCAAAAGGTTTTCTGTTCTTCATACTCAACGGGGTAGCGGGTGTCTTTCGATTGGTATTCCTGGATCAAATGTAGACTTTTTTTTCTGTACACACCCCCATGAACAGTCACCATTCTAGGCTCAAAAGTCATTCGTCTTTGTGGGTTGCTTTTATCCTGGACAAGCACTTGAAGTCGTCATCACCTGCCTGAGGAGAACAGATGCTGCGGAGCTGATAAGGAGTGTGCTCACGGGGGCTAAGATTTCAACGCCAAAATGCACATTCGGCGGCATTTCGGCACACAAATGCGCCAACCGTGCACACTTTGCTTCATTTGTTTACAACATGGAGATGACAAACCAAGTTGGGAGAGGAAAACGGGGGCAGAAACGGGAACTCCCCAAATGGGCCAAGCTCAGGCATGCCTGGATAGAATTGCTAGTCTTGATGCGGTGTTAACAAGGCCACCTAATGACAAGGTGGATGTGTGACTGAAGTACTCCAAAATCTCAAAGTAATTTGTAATGGCGAGCTAATTTTCGCCTATCCTGTATGACAGGCTGGAAAGTGGGATGGGGTCTCGGAATATCAGAGGATCAATGCAAGCCCTTATTTTTTGAGCAGGTCTGTTTTAGTCCTGTATGTAATTTCGCCTTTTTTTTTTTTTTTACACTTTCATACATTACATAGTCGATGTCTTTTAGATTGGGGGTGTTTGTTCGAACATTTAACATTTGTCTTTAGGATGGAATGTTTTGACCGGACAGTGTTGTCAAGAAGTTCCCAAGTCGCGAGGGAGCAGTTTCATCTTGCCCCGAGTCAAAACATGCTCTGATTCAGGGTGGAGTTTCCTGCTTGAACCACGGGAGAGACAACATCAACACCAGTCCAAATATCACCACGCGGTCGCGCTTTTTTTTCTGTGATAATCCCCCAAACGGGAATGCCGACAAGGGATGAGGGGTCAGGATGTACTTGGGAACGATAAGATTAAATTAGTAGGGAGTGAGATGGTCTGGAATTTGGGAGACGCAAAGAGTCGCAAAAAAGAACTTGACTTTTTGCACTGTGTGGGCAGTTGCAGGGCCCTGCGGAAACACTCAACGCACAAGCCTTACCTGGACTCTTGCCTCTCATGCATATCACCGTGCAACACACGTCTTCACAGAAAGCTGGACTTTGGTGCAACGCCACCTGAGAACATGGAGGCCTCAGTGTTACACAAGCAATAGCAGTGATTTACAACAATAATTGGAGGCTGCGGTAAAAAAAAAAATCTGATTGTATTTTCACATTGGATGGCTGTGGCTGGTTTGCTGTAGTTTCAGAGTGGCTTCAACTAACAGTGACAAGTTATTCAATTTTCACTTTGTGTGACTCTACCAGCCCACTGGCCTAATATTTTTGTGGTTCACATCAAGGAAAAGCTCAAATTCTGGTTATGCCACCCTTGAGACAAAAAAAAATAAATAAATAAAAGATCACACCGCACAATTAAAAACTCCAGATTGACTCCCTGCCATCCCCTCTTTTTATCTCAGGTCAGAACCACTGACGAGGGGGCGGTATGAGAGTTGCAGGGCGGGGGGGGGGAGATAACGAGAGAGAGTCGGCAGAAAATAAGACTTGCAGGTCTCCCACTTGCCAGACAGCCTGATTCCCATTCAATCAGATCATCTTAAACTAGCCCGTGGCGCTTCATTACGGAGACTTGCTTGAAGTTTTCAAAGGGCGGTGAAATTGCATTGCTGTTTGCAGCGGGGGCCTATAGGAAGCGATTGTGTGGCCGGCAGCCCCTCGTAATTACAACATGTAAACATCCTCTGCAGTGGGATTCGACATAGGATGTGTATTATCAAGGCTGAGTCGCGTCAAGCCAGCTCTGCCCGATTCAGTTCTTCTCTACTGCCCGGATGTGTTTATTTACTCCACTGCATAACATATCAGGAGTCTGCAGAACTTCCCCATAATAACTCTTTTGTGATCCTTTCATAGGGTGCAATAAAACCTGGTACAATTGGTCCAATATTATTACCCATAGCGGCGGTACAATATGAGACAGCCTGAAGGAGACTCAATTGAAAGTGGAATGCAGAAGGTGGTATTTTGAAATAAAACGGCAACAAAGGAATGGGAGGAGCGAGAAAGAGGGAGGGAGAGGAAGAGGAAGAGCAAGAGAGATGGATTTTGTTCCCCGGTGGAATTTTTGATCACCTTTAGCTTTCAAGGTCCTGTGAAAATGGTTGGACAGTGTTCCCACTTTCACTTTTTAGTTTGCTTCTTCCAGCGGCAATGCAGAACAAATAAGAAAATCATACAGAGTGATTCCCAATTTCTGTGCCCGTTAGTGTGTGAAAGCTCATTAGAGGTGGCATAGAAATCATTCTGATATTTTTACAAATTGACGTCATGTATCTTCGGTCATCTATGTCAGCAATGTACAGAGACAATGAGATGAAATTGTTTATTTTTTTCCTGGTTGGTGGCAGAAGGTGCAATTAATAGTTTATTAGTTTTAGTTTTCTTTTTAAATACATTTTTGCTTTAATTAGTTAGCTTTGTGTTCAACAAAACAGGCCCAGACTTCGCACTGAGTAAATAAATGTGAGGAAATGATTTCAGTAGGTGTACATTTTTAATGACATCTCTCCTTGATGGTGACTGAACGTCCTCCTGTATTTTGTCGCTGTTTTAGTTAGAAAGTTTAAGTAAACTGGGCTTTGGTCCAAGGCTGGAACCAGGCCAGCGGTGCTACTTCAACCTACTGTGTTAGTTAAGTACCAAACAATGGTCCCTGAAGCCTTCTCAAGTTACCGGGGCGCTGAGCTTTAATAGGTCGGCTTACTGCGAAGGAATATAGGAATTAATGTGGCTACGTACAGAACTTGTTAACCCCACGCACAAAGTTATATTGTCAGAAGTGAAAGGAGAAGTCTTACTTCAGTGCTTCTGCAACAACACGGAATCTTCTCTTGGTTCGATCCTGACAGCAGTGGTGGCTGCAATAGAAAAACAATAGGGAAACGTTATTTATGCAACTCCATATTTGATCCATCTGCACCATCTACTGGACATGAGTGTGAATGCGCACTGAAATTTATCCAGCGTTTTTTTGTGTCGCAATGTGCTGTCCGCTTCCGCATTTTAAAATGCCCCGTTTGAAATGTGGAGTTGCACTTTGTGAATCCACCAGAAGAGGGCGACACAGCATCAGGAAAGATGGTTGACAAAGCAACGCACGAAAAGCTTGGAGCGTTTTATGGAAAAAAAGGTCACCACAAAAAAAAAGCACAGAATTAAAGCTTGAAATATTACCCCGAATCATTCGACGTGATATACTGTAATCCATCCGTTTTTTAACACGCCTATTCACCCCACCCACACCCCAGAAAAAAACACGCATAAACACTTCAGAGGAATTCACCCTGGGGGCTGCACCAGCTGAAGCATTTTTTAAAGCTATATCGTTCCTATCTCGTTTTTCTCACCCTACAGTTGACTCCTGGGCCTCTCCATCACATTAGAATGACAATGGCTAGCAGCGGGGAACCTTTTCATTTTGATGAATAAAAGTGCCATCTCCTGGCAAAACATTGCATAAAAGCATCAAGGAGACGGTCTGGCGATGGCATAAGTCTCGAAAACACAAACAATAAAAGTAGACGAAAGAAAGAAAGCTTCGGGCAACTACTGGAAAGCAGCGAAAATGAAATAAGTGTATTTGAGTAGTTGGAGGCTAATCTTGTTGGATCAAGGCCAGAAAGAGCTTCTGATGTTGTGTTTTCTCACCGCGAATAGGTAAATGCAAATGCGTCATTTAAAAAAAACCCTCATAAAAACTCAAGGCGGTGAGGATTGCGTGCGGGCGCGCTTGGCTGGAAGGCTGCAGGGAGGGGGTGGGAGTAGATGTGTGTGCGTGTGTGTGTGTGTGTGTGTGTGTGTGTGTGTGTGTGTGTGGTTGGTAGCCAATGGGAGCGCAGCATCCCGCCCATTTCTCTATAACTTCATGTCACAGACACCAAGCCATGCCACAACCAACTTCTTGCAGCTGGAAGACTTTAAGTGGACTTTTCTCCCCCCCTCTCCAAAAAAAGAAGCTATTTTCCTTCATCCACGCGTGGATTTACCCCTTCGAGGGAGCACCCCTCCCTACCCGCCCACCCCCCTTTGCAGCCAACACCCCCCTCCCCAAAAAAAGCATGACTACCGAGCAGCTATACGAGAAGAAAATCGCCGGCATTCTCACCGACCTTCCCGGATCTATGAGCTCCCACCCGACTCCCAAGGACTCCCCGACTCTGCCCGAGTCCTCCGTGACGGACATGGGCTACTACAGCGCGGCGCAGTCGGCCCACGGCCATCACGAGTATTACCAGGGCCAGGCGTACGGACAGCCCGTCAACTCTTACCACCACCACCACCATCACCCGCAGTTTAACCTGAACGGAATGGGAGCCACTGGAGTGTACGCCACGAAATCAGAGTACCCTTACACGAACAGCTACAGACAGTACGGACATTACAACAGAGATCACCTGCAGGCATCACCTCCAAGCTCAGGTAAGGAGAAATGACCACCAATACACATGGTGTGTGTGCATGTGTGCATGTGTGTGTGTGTGTGTATATATATATATATATATATATATATATATATATATATATATATATATATATATATATATATATATATATATATATATATATATATATATATATATATATATATATATATATATATATATATATATATATATATATATACCTCTCAAGTGCTAAGCTACTCTCATCCTATGTTTTTCCTTTGCTCTGTCTCTATAATAAGCCGCTCTCGCACAACTCTAATTGCCACACGGGGATAAATAAAGTTTTCTGAATCTGAATCTGAATGAATATATATATGTATATGTCAAGTACTATTGTCAAGGCATAAAAATGCATGTTTGGTGGTTCCGATAAAAGGGCCAATGGACGATGTCACAATGTATTATTTTCTGTTAAAATGGTCCAGCACTATATGTCTTTGATTTGCCTTAGCTTGATTATACAGCAATTTATTTCATTTGATTTTTACCATTTCGTTTCTAGTCAAAGAGGAGCCAGAGCCCGAGGTCCGCATGGTGAATGGCAAACCGAAAAAGATCCGCAAGCCCCGGACCATCTATTCGAGCTATCAGCTCGCCGCTCTGCAGAGGCGCTTCCAAAAGGCGCAGTACCTCGCTCTGCCCGAGAGAGCCGAACTCGCGGCCCAGCTGGGCCTGACCCAAACACAGGTACGATACGTGTGGATTGACAGAGTCCATATCAGAGAAAAGTCTGTTTTCCTGAATGTTAAATGCACTGCAAAAATATTGAGATATTTATTGGGAGGATGAAACAATAATTAACATTGGAACAATTTTAAAATATAAATGCTTACATGTATGGCATGAATGTTAGTTAGCACACCAAAGCAAGCAAAGCAAAATAAATTTCCGAGTTGGTTTTACTAAAATCTTCCAAGTCGGGGGACAATACAAGGAACCATTAGTTCTGTACCACCTCCTACTTACTTCCTTGTTGTGGAGTGCAGGGACGCTAAATTTCACGGCAGCAACACTTGATAAATATTTTGTTGAATTTTATTTTTTTACTTCACTCACATTTTTTTTTTTTTTTGCTGCACCGTGGGTCTGAAACGCGTTGCGCAATTAGGCACGGCCGAACATGTTCTCCTCTAAACGAGTGCAATCTCTCTTCCCCAGGTCAAGATCTGGTTCCAGAACCGGAGATCCAAGTTCAAGAAGCTGTACAAGAACGGCGAGGTGCCCCTCGACCACAGCCCGAACGCCAGCGACTCCATGGCGTGCAATTCCCCGCCCTCCCCCTCCGCGTGGGACAACGGCACCCCCCAAAGCACCCCCCTCAACAGAGCTCAGGTGCCGCAGCCGGCGCACAGCTCGTCGCCGCCTTACATGGACGATTACAGCAACCACTGGTACCAGCAGGGATCCCACCTACAGCATCCGGGTACCGTGCACCACCCGGTCCCGCCGCAGAGCGTGGGAGCTGTTTATTAACAGTGACTCCAAGCCTTTTTTTTTTTAACGAGGTCTAACCAAAAAAATGACGTTTGGACCGGGAACACGCCTGAGGAGGTGATCCAGTCATCCAGATGAGAACTTTTTCTTGTTCCATTCACAAAGGGATTCGTGATCACTTTAACGACGTATTTAAAGGACTTCTGACGTGCTTTTTGTTTTTTATATATATATATATATATAAATATATATAATTTATCTCCTCTGTTATATTCCCTTATGTTCTCTTTTTGTAAAAAGATATGCAACGATATTTTTGTTAAACAGTAACCACGCAAGAATGGAAATAAAACGATGCAGTTATTACGTTCGAGTGATAATTCATGCCGAGCGTCACATTACTTAAACTCAGGTCATATTTATAAGGTTTTGTACAAAGCGTCGAAGGTTGTAAATACGTGTTTATAAAGAACCACTATTATGATCATATTTGTTTGAACGACTCAATTGTGGTTCTCCATGCAGAAGTCATTTTTTAAAATTTTCATGTAATTAGCTCACGATCGTTGCCTTCTTGTCTTCTGAATAAAGGTGTTAATTGCACCGTGTGTGTGTGTGTCGAGCCACTTTATCGATGCTGGTGCCTTCAAATGCACAATCGAATGAGAACCAATATAAGAGAGACATAAAAAAACACCCAAAAAACGGTGATCATTGAATAGATTTGTTCATGTGATTGTAGTGGTGTAGAACTGACTCATCATATTTCAGTCTGGCTATTTTTATTATTTAAAAAAGCAACGAAAATAACACAGCTCGCATCGTATCGTATTTTTGTATGTGCTTGCGCAGGCGTACCTAATGAATTGTCCAGTGAATGTCCGCTCAATTGGAAAATAATACTCACTTATTAGATGGAGAAGCAAAAAAAAAAAAAACAACTAAACGTTTTTTTTTTCTATATTTGCCCTTAATCTCAAAGCATAACTAGACACGAATTGAAATTTGTTTGCTGTTTTAATTCTTTCATTTGTTTCCTGGTAGCGTCAACCTGCCAATTGAACTGGTTGTTGACAGCGCTGAACAATGTTGTTGACGTCAGTAAACGCGTAGTGCAAAAAAAAAAAAAAACCAAGTTGTGCAGATAAGTAGGTTTTGGCAGCATATGTGACCACTGCAGGAGGAGGCGAAGCAACTGCATGCAGGCTAGAGTCGCTCGTTTCCAATACAGTGCATATAACTAATCAAGGTGATCCAAACCGTTTAACGAGATACACACTGTGTATTTATTTAAATTGCTATTTGAAAAAAAGGAAATACCTATAATAAAAATGGCATTCATTAGTAAATTATCTGAACGGTGGTCTGTGTTAATATAGTGTTAAAGGGGGAAAAAAAAGTGAATAATTCATGTCCTATATCAGTCACATTGTTGTTGTAAAGGAGCAAAACAAAGGGTGTCGTTAAATGATTCCTCATTATACTCAAAATGAAATTGCTTTTTTTTTTTCAACAATAAACTAGGAGGAGTTTAAAAAAGTCACACTCGGAATTTTATATTTTGATTTGCAAAGGATTTATGTCATTGACTTCACTCAAATATTTTTGCAATCCAAACAGTAGGCGGACTATTTCGTACCTATTTTCCCACTCAACTCACCACCAGCTGCCTTTAAGTTCTGCCGTGTTGGCGTGTTGCATGTGCGTTCACTAGCAGATGTGAATTATTTGTATTTCGCTATCAATTCATTCTCATCACGGGGTCATGTGATCTCCTTGAGTTGACCCAAAACTCGCCGCACCACCCGTCATGTGTGGTCCTCGCCCACCCTTCATCAGGAGAACCATTTGTGCTGAAGACAAACGCGCGCGAGCGTGTGGGCCCTCCAACACGAACGTATGGGCCCTCCAACGTTCACGTTATCTCGAAATATGAACAAGTGGAGGGCAGCCATGAAGGTGAACTATTGAACTTGAACTGATCCTGCACGGCAAAAAAAAAACAAAAACAAAAACAAAACCCACTTGGCTCTAAATAGAAGCGGTGCTGAGCTACCAGTGAGGCCTTTACCTCGTTCAGCAGTCAACAAGACGGTGTCAACGCCAGTCTCTGAGGGGGCAACAACGCGGGTTTAGGTGGAGGTCGAGAGCTCCTCAGCGAGGCTGACGCGATGACGGAAAGACTTCCAGCAGCTGTCCGACCAGTAGACCGGGGTCTGGACCGAGCCTCGGATCACTCAAATGGTGCGCTTTGCTGTAAACACAAAAGAAATATATTAGCGATGAGGGGACAGCTGTGGACTTTATGAACCCGGGCTGACCCTGAGCAAAGTCAGCTTTATATGCTTGGTCCAGTTCATATCTAGAGTGCAATTTGAAAGGACATTTTTGACTTTTCAATGAATTTTTCCCCACTTAGCATAGGAATAGCAACATAATCGGCCTTCCCTGTCCCCAACCACTTCAGCCAGCTCTCCTGGGGGAGAGACAGTCTCTCCCAGCGTGGCCTGGATCTTCCACCGGGGAGGAATTTTAAACAGATGCCCGAGCCACCTCAAACAGCACAAGGAGAACATGCAAACTCCACACAGGAAGGCCGGAGCTCGGATACAAAGCCCCGACCGACTCGGGCAGATGTGCCCACCAGTTGATCAGCCCCAGCACATGAAGTATATATTACATTGTGGAAAAGAGCACATGTGATAAAGATTAACAAGCGTGTAAATGCTGCAATCTTATTTATGTCCATGTGGTGCCTGCAAATCTGTATATAATGATGTTGGTGTGACAGGATTTTCAGACAAGGCATGTCCCTTGAAAAATAACTTGCCATGATCATAACTCTGTGGAAAAAGACAATAGCCAACTTGCACAAAAATCCGGCCTTCGCCAAGATAATCCTCTTCGCTTTTCATCCACATCAGTTAACATCCGTTCATTGCTGTGGCTTGCACTGGTGTAAGAAGTGCACTGCGGCATGCTGAACCATGTCATATTTGGACACGGGTATTGACTGCATATCAAAATATAAGAAATGCCTTCCTGTATGAAGTTTATTTTACTTTTTTTTTTTTTTTGCAGTGTAGCATCCCATTCCCTGTTCCTGAACATATGAGCAAGAGCGATGAAGTAATCTTGAACTAAATCCAGGCTCTGTCGGGTGACCGTCCGGATAGTTGAGATGGAGAGACAGAAGGTGGAAAAGAGATAGAGAGAGCAAAAAAGATAGAGGGCCGGCGCAGTCATGAGAGAGACTAGAGCACAATAGGCACAGCAACAGCCGTATCAACGATGTTCGTCGCATGGTGAGAGCGACCATGACCGCAAACCATACTGACAAAAATAAATAAATAAATAAAAATGGAGCCCCCCCACATATAAATCTTGCATTGGGAACGCAGCCTGAGCATGTGGTCATAACCTTGCAGCAGAGCAGCATATATTCTAATAAAAAAGAAATACGTTTTAATTGCAAATTTGCGGGAAATTGTGTTGTTTTTGGCGTGCCTTTTTTTTCCCTCCAGTGTGTTACTGCAATACTCAGTGTTTGGGATGTTTTGAATGCTCGTAAGCTATACTTAGCTTTTTTTTGTTGTTGAATGTCTTATGAATTACTCATAAGAATACAGCACATTGACCCACATCATAGTGAATCCAATCCAACCCTTCCGGGAACAAAGCGCGAGGCTCCATCGCATAAATCATTACATTTGAGGCTTAAGACTTGAGTTGGAGATGCAAAGTAGTGATTATGGTTTTGGGGGTGTAATGGGGGGTCTCCAGAGAGTGAATATAAGTCAACATAATGTCATCTGCAAGGATGTAAACACAATGGTGTGTTTGCATGTCCTCCGCTCGCGAGCCCGCCGCCTGCCAAATTTGATTCTGCATCGGAATCAAAGAAAGAAAACGGCACGATGTGTCCCGTAGACTTCGTAAAGTCAAGACTCGCTTGAGAGGAAACCAAATTGCTCACTCAAACGCTCACATGTCACATCGCTGCAGTTAATGATAATCACCCGAGAGGCCCGCTTGGATTCTTCCAGACATTTTGCATCCTATCGCCGAATGCACAATCAAAATCGAACAGACTTTGTATCGACGCGGCTTTATTCAGACCTCCACAAACCCTTTTGACTGTCCCCTTCACTGTGCTTGCATGATAATTGGTTTGAAAGATTCATCGGTCCAACTCCACAAGCCATTATTCTAATCTGAAGATGTAAAATTGCCTATAATTTTCCCAGACGGCCAGTCACAATGCTCAACAAGGCGCGTAATCGTCATCTACGAGGAAAGGCCTTGCATATTGCAGATATAAAGGGGACTATGAAAGAGTGAAGTTTGGGGGGGTTATAAAGTGACTTCAGCTCTTCCTCTCCTGACTTGACTCAAACAAGACACAAATGGAGCGCCAAACAAGGTGAGGGGACACTTGGAAGAAATGTGCGTTTAAATTTAGTAACATTGTGAGGTCGCTATCTGTAATTTTAGGTGGTTAAAAAGCAACGGCGCACTGTTTATGATGTTGGTTTTGGCAAGTGTTTACACTTAAAATTCACCATATCGGGAGCTTTAATGGGCCCAAAAGCCAGAAGGCATAATGATGAATTTAACAAACTGCTGTAATACAACTTTTGAAGCGACCGAGTCAAGCTATTTGTAATGAACATAATTACACATACTGTAGAAAATTATTGGAGCCAAACATCGACATGTCAGTGTAACAGCTTTCCGATATGATTTTAACAGGGATGAGATTTAAATATGATGTCCTATGAAAGGAAATTGATGGGGGGTGATAAATTCGCCTCTTTTTTTTAACAGCTGTTTTCCTTTTAAAATGTGTTGTTTTAGTTCTAATATCCCTTCTGTGATGTAGACACACACACACACACACACACACACACACACTATATATATATATATATATATATACATACATATATGTGTGTATATACATATATATACATACAGTATAGTCTTGTGTTTAAATAGTACATATGTATAAATGCCAGTTCTTTTGTACAAGGAATAAGAGACTGCAGTCGTCACAAACACATAGCAGCAATTAACCAATCTTTATGTGTTCATTTCAAAACCGTGACAGTGTTTCATTTGCGGCTCACATCGGATTGTCCGGGTCCAGTTCGAGCGTCCGTTCGTTGAAGACGCCGCTGGGCCGAGTTGCGCATTTCAAGGAGCCATCTCCGCAATTTCCGATTGCAAGGCTCCCGACATCTGTTCGTTAGCTCAATACTCAAGAGACTGTGTTCAACGCCTTTGTTAATAATCATGCACACGACCTGTTCAAAACGCATTCATTGCGCTGTTTAATAAAAAAAAAAAAAGTCCTGCAGTGTCTTTTAAATGTCCCGTCAAACGATGAGCAAAATTAGCGCGTAATCCATCCAAGAAATTCGTGTTGCGGCGTTCGCAGTAGACAATCCACTCACATCATCGGATGCCTGGACATGCCCTCCTGGTGAGGATGTTGGTTGGGGTACCAGTGGCCCAGATTGTTCATGTAATTGTTGGGGTACATCGGGCCACCTGCTTTATTAGCGTGCATGGACACGTCCCAAAGTTGGGGCAGAGCGTGAGGCGAGCACGGCGAGGCCGAGCTGGTGCTGCTCAGGTGCTCGCCTTCGGGTCCGCTCCCGTGCTTCATGATTTTTTTGTACTTGGAGCGCTTGTTCTGAAACCAGATTTTCACCTGTAAAGAGGAGAGGAAAAAAAAACACTGCACTTTATTGTCCGATCGGCTGGAACCCAATTCAATTCGATGTGATTGTTGAACATTAAACAATTGTATTTTATTGAAGCAATTTTGCTCACTCGATCGGAAAATGAATTTATTTCACGAGACGGGATGTATTCGTTCATCTATAAAGCCAGCGACGTGTGGCGACAGAACAGTTGAAATGCTCTCCCACGACCACTTTTTGGAACTTTGTTTGGCGAATGAGATTTTTTTGAAATGGAAACGATCGCATCATTTGACAATGGAACCTAATACGTTAAAAGTGCACTTTAAAAAAGTATTCATAAACTAATGATGCTATAATATTAACTGACACTCTTAGAGAGGTATTTGTTTAACGATATATTTTTTATGAGGAGTACTACAGCACGCAGAATTTTATAGGCCACAAATGAAAGTCATAATATGAGAAACAGCCATCTGTTGGGTGTCAAAACCGTCATTAAATTGTTATTATTTCGAGTCAAAACGAATATTACTTTCTCATTCCACTCCGCAGGTATATAATTAGAGCGAGTAAATTGGGGGGGGGTGTTCTTTTTTATTTTTTACTGTGTCTTAATGAGACGATTCATAGCCTTGACATTCTCACACGTAATCGAACGCAGTGTTCACTTCATCCAAAAACCAATTCCAGGTAGCTACATGTAATTAGACAGCGTCCAATTATCACGCGAACACCGGATCTAATGTGTCGCGTAAACATGAAGCGTTCGCGAGCTTATTTCTTAACTTGTGGTTAAGGCGCTTTAATCAAACAGTGTAATTAGTGGAGTAAATAAGTCAGGCGTTATGAGATCCGGTGACAAATCACAACAATTATGCTTTGGGATTTGCCCCCCCACCCCCACCCCCACCCCTCCACTCCCCGCACACGTTTGATCTCCAGGCGTGTCTGGAATGATTCCTGATCATTTTATTTTAACCTGCAAGGCAAGTTAGATTTTTTTTTTTAAAGACGTTTTGTTTAAGTTATTCTCGAGCCGATATGAGTGACAGTCTGGGGCGTCCACCTGAGTCTGAGTTAGTCCCAGTTTGGCCGCCAAGTCTGCGCGTTCGGGCAGGGCCAGGTACTGGGTCTGTTGGAAGCGCTGGTGCAGAGCCTGCAGCTGCAGACTGGAATAGATGGTGCGGGGCTTCCGGATCTTCTTCCCTTTGCCGTTTAAACGCACGTCCCGGTTTTCCAGCGCGGGGGACTTGTGATCTGGGAATCAAATCAGTTCAAGATGAAGTGTGACCATTTCGGATGATATTGTAAAGAGACTCACGTGCTTATTTGTGCATGCACAACCTATCTATACTTCTTTACAGTTGAGAATGACATTTTCTAATGGGACTTCTTTCTGCTATTGCGTTTAGTGAGGATTAGCACAAAAAAACAAGGTTGACTACAGCTCCCCTTTGCTATAAAATAAGTTGTCAAACTCAAGGCCCATGGGCAAGATTTGGCCCACGTCATTTTTTTTGTGGTCCACCGAAGAAGAAAGTGCCTCATGTTTTGCCTAATTTGGCAAATTGATCAAAAGTTAAATTTACCTTCTTTGGTTCAGTTTTTTTAACCAAATCTCTTAGGATGAATTGATCAACAGTTTTATACAACACGAAAACAATTGCTTGTCACTATTTTCCATGACTTATTTCAAATTCAATGCATTGTTTAAAATTAACTATCAAACAGTAAAAAAAAAAGAAAGGTTCGCTTCAGTATAGTTCTATAAAACATCCATGATTCCACATCGAAAACTAAGAGCACTCAATGGATAAATTAGAGACGATATGCTCAATTTGAATTCGTTCAAACATGCGTTTTCCGTGCGTCCAAGAGTGATTTTTTCCCCTGTACGTACCTGCGTGCTCTAATCGTCCGTGCAGGCTCAAACTGCTGCTGGAGCTGCTGCTGCTGTTGTTGTTGTTGTTGTTGTGCTGGTAGGGCATGTAAGAAGACTGTGCATGAGGATTCGAGGCGCCGGGGTAGGCGTAGCCCAAAGAGCGGCCATAGGACGCGCTGGCGGGGAAGGAGCCGTCGTGCTGCGAATGGCCGGCAGCGTGGAAGCCGTGCACGGGGTAAACGTGAGGGAGCCCCGGCGAGCGCTGCTGGTGAGCCGGATGCGCGTGTCCAAACTCGAGAAAAGCCGATTTGGACGGGTCGGGGCCATTGAGAGTGTCAGGCATGAGAGCCATAGACATCATGAGAAGGGGAAGATGGTTTCATGAGTTCTGAGGAGGAGGGGGGAAGAACCTGTACAAAATCCACACGAAAATGGCGAGAAGATCCAAAGGGCAGCGCGTCCGCAGCTCCCACGGAAAATCCAACAAAAACAAAAGTTTGACAAATAAAAACGTCCGCTGACAATGCTCCTGCGGGCAACGCTTTATTTAACACACTGCTTGTCTTGTGTCATGCAAACTCTCTCTCTCTCGCTCGCCCCCCCCCCGGATTGGTCTTCAGCCGCAAACTGTCACTGGAGCTCCTGCAACCTCATTAACATGCACGAAGATGCAGCGCCGTACCGGCACGCACGCACGCACGCACGCACGCACGCACGCACGCACGAATCAAGGACCTCCTTCCCTTCCATACAAGAGCAACGGATTCAATCATGTTCCTCATCGTGTCATGCTCGCGGTGACTGACAAGAGCGGTCTGCGAGTCCACACCGGCGCCCAAACAGCGCCCGGAGCGCACAACGAATATCATTAAAAGATGTCTTTATTAGCTATTCGTGTTTTCTGGAAGAGAAATTCCGGCTACAAGGAAAGTGCTTGGAAAGATTAGAAGTGAATATTTGTACCCACGGGGCATTTTAAAAGAGAGACAACCGTGACAAAAGATAAGACGAAATGTAGAAATCACTTGACACGAGTTATTAATACGAATGACTGCAGAAAATAAAAATCAAATTAAATGGCAGGATTATATCCTCGATGTTGGCGGGAATAGGTAATTATATTTTGTTATATTTGATTTTTGTGTGTGCTTGCACAAACGTTCTGATGCATCCAGGTTTCATTTTCTCAAAACAGCTCAAATCATTTACTTCCTCAATACACGTTGCATTTTGAAGGGCAAAATTAAATTCATAATAGACACTGTAGATGCAGCTTCGGGTCATACATAAACTCATTTCATGAAAATGCATCTATTTTCTTATGCGTTTTAAACAATTAGACCATTTCTAAATATTCGCAGCAACGGAAAAATAGATGATCGCGGCAACAGAACAAATATGGCACGTCAAAAACAATTGTTAAACAAGTGATGCTTTGGGGCTGTGACAAGGTTTATAAACACCGTGGCAAAAGAGCATGGGAGAGTGGTGCAGCCTCAGCAAAAAAGAAAGCAAATAAATGCACATACACACAGAAATATGGGAGAAAAACCTGAGTCTTAAAAGTAATGCTGTCTTTATATTTCCGATCAACTTGACAAAAATGCGCTGTGGATGAAAACATGATGACACACACACGTATTTCTTGATCAAAATAGAGCCGTCATGTGTTCACGCATATGTATTATGTACAATAAGATATGGTGTCATTTGGCGAGAGCGTTTGGTGGGCTGAGCGTGTTGCTGCTGTGCTGTCCAAACCCATCATTTTGGTCAGGTCCTACTAAACGCCGCCTGCAGCTACGCGGCCGTGGCAAAGGCCTGCCTGCTGGGGGCTGGACCGCTTCCCGAGCCTCACACAGCCAAGAACAAAGCCACAAATTATTATCATGACGAGGCAATTTCATTCACAGCTAGAAATGTGAGCGTCAACACTTGAGATACTGGTGAAATAATATTTAATACAACATGAGTGTGAACTCTTACTTTACAAACCAGAGGGGGAAAAATTGATTCAGAGGGTATAAATTGTGATTTGACGCCTCCTTGGCATGACACTGCAAGTTCATATCGTTACTTTGCATTCATCGTAGTTGGCCGCAGGCATGCGGCGCATTGCTTTAGTGACATTAAAAAAAGGTGTTGGTTCATATTGTTCTGGTTTTAACATCAAAAGCATTTTGGGGGCAGGATGATGCCGGTCAAAACAAGATCTTTTTTTTTTTTTTAGGGGTGAGGCATGACTCTTTGTGAGGGATCTGAGCTTCCGAATAAAGAAGGTTAAACAGAACAGCCTAAGGATTATTTTGATTTATGTTGGAAAAAATATTTCATCAAATAGGTTGAAAAAGTTTTGCAGGACGAGTGAATCGACCTTTTAGTCTTCTCTGCTGACGAGAAGCAAAGAGCGTACTGGCACTCTTAAAAAGTCCAGGGGAAAAAAAACGGCTCCAAAGAGGTTCAAAACATTCTCAAGACGAGCAAAGACGGCGTTGAGTGTTCAGCATTGAAGAGAAGAGCAGAGAAGACAACACATTGCATGAGAGCTAAGGTGTGGACGCACGCGCACGCACACACGCACGAGGAGGACGGGAGGCCCTGCCAGGCTTGTAATTATGTCTGTACAACGAGCCCAGAACAAAGACGAGCCCTGCAGTCATGGGGCAAAGGGATGGGTCCACGCCATGTCTCTCTTAATACAAACATTTTGAAAACATCAGCGCTCTCCAACGTAGCCCAGACTCGGCGGCGTCTAAGCACACGCCACACACTAGGCCCGCGTCGGGGCCTGTTCCACTACAGGTGTGTGTGTGTGGCCTCGGCGCACACCAGTCGAGTTAGTCCGTCATGCGGCTCTGACGCAGATTGACGACATTCTTTGTGCCTAAAACCAAAGCGCGCATTCCGAAACAACTGCAGCGGCTCTGATTTTCCACGCTAGCACGTCGACCCATTTCAGCGCGGCGTTTCAAGATGGAGGTGGACACGAAATGCTGCGACAGGTGAAGTTTTCTCACTTCCCGAAGTATCTGCTCGATCGGGTTTTTGGTCATGCCGAGTTCCCGTGCAGGACTTCGAAAAGACGTTACCTGGCTTTGCCACGTGTTCTCATCGGTGGTGGCAGTCGCAGGCCCTCCGCTGCACGTCTGTGTGGAGAACAGGTCCATGTTGGAGAACCTTGCCAGGAATCGCGTCCATTGCACTCCGCCTTGGAAGTGTGGTCATGAAGTGTCTCAAACTGGCGCTGATCTGCAAACGGGTACCAAAAAAAATAAATAACCGTCAACACTGCTCCAATGTCAATTGGCAAGCCGTAGGTATGGAAATAATGTGCTTACATAAGCTTTTAAATGTCGATGGCCTCACGCCGGTCTGAATGATGCCTGAAACAAAACAGAAAGAGTGAGATTTTTCAAAGCACGATTTGCACCTCAACGCTATGCTCCTGAAAGAAAATGAATCAATGTTCAACCTTATGTCAGCCATCTAGTAAGTGCCCGACGTTCTGAGCGCAGACACGCTTGTTAAAAAAAAACATGTCTTCATGGACAATGACGACCAAAGTACACTGTTCATTGAAGCAAAGTTCAATGATGTACTCCACATTGTGGCTGAAATTTGATTCGATTAAAAGCAATGTAACGCTATTTCGATTCACCGGGACGGTTCGAAGTGATTCCCTGCAAAAGCAACACGCCCGTTTTCAACCGAAGCTCGGTTGTTAAGCTTGCGTTTTAAACGACTCCTTTACATAATGACTGCCAGACAGCATCATCGCTCGGTGTCAACTTTTAATTGATTAGTTGAAAAAAAAAAAAGGACTTCTGGAACCAATTAGGCACAATAAGTCAATAAGCTTGGGCAATAATGAGAGTACTCTTGTCACACGGTCACGTGTGCTTCAAATAGCGACAATTAGGGCAATTGCATGGCTTCCACTTTGGATGGCCGCTTGGGAGTGCACTCGGTGCCGGTTTGGACTTTGGAGAGCTGGGCACACTGGCGTACAGTTTTTTTTATACGGTGCCCAGGGCCCAGCTGATGCACAGGCAGCAGAGTACAGTAGTGCTAGTGTTTTTGCGTTACTGTGCTTGCTGGAGTGTAGCTGCGCTAATAGCGCCGCCTCATGCATGCATGCATGCATCCTCCACATCTGGAACAAAGAAGCCAGTCTGGGTGCACGCTGGGTGTTTACAGCACAGTGTTTTTTTTTTCTTTTTTAATTCTTCACGCTCCTCACAAAATCTTGCCAAAGCACACATTCCAGCTTCACCAGCTCAACACGGCGGTGGGGGTAGATCTACTATGTTTTTTTCCATTGTAAATCCTGGCCACAGACCCAGGGGAGGTGGGAATAAAACGTAAGCTGGCACGCATCACTCCCAAAAAGGGGGGGAAGAGAGAGGCGAGCAGAATTGCGACTCCGAATCCCGCCTGCTGGAAAGTTGAAAGGTGGCATCGGAAGTCCGGTGATGTCATCATGATATCTGCGGGTTAATTACTAAGGACAAAAATGTGTCTTGCATTTAATAATAATAATAATAATAAGTCAATGTCAGTAATAGAATAGTCTTGCATCACTTCAGCAGCCGAAAAAAAGGCAGACAAATGAAAAGTGCCTTTAAGTCAGCAAATAATAATCCATAAGACATTTTAACAAGCTGCCAATATCCTTACATGTAAAATAGGCAGACCTTCTCGGGCTTGGCGAGTTATTTTTACAAGCTGACAGATGGAGGTGGAAACAGCGACGCAAGCGGACAATCATTTACCCCGAGGAGTCTCACACACTCACACACACACACAACCGCAGAAACAATGAAACACGGCTACGGGTCCCACAAAAGGACCGGTTTGCCAGGTCCGAGGATTATCCTCCTGGAGTTACCTGCCCTCCCTGGGTAACGTGAACCCACCTTTGTGGCCCGACAGACAACAATGTGCGAGATAAGCGTCGGTTTGAAATGCCAGAGGTGACCAGGATGACAAGTGGAGGAGGAAGGGGGCATCGGTCTGGCCTTCGGGACAACGGGCGGTTGTGAGGAAAGGCGGGTAAAAAAAAAGGGTTCCGACCACTTTAAATGGGAGTTGGGAAATGTCAAAGCGAGTGGAGAGAGGTCGCTCAAATATGAAAATTCACTCAACTGATACTTTTAGGGGCGATGATATACATCTCGAGCCCGCCGTGCAAAAGCCCCACGACGTGTCACGCATGTTAAGACCAAGACAAGCTACAAGAGACATTCTTCATATTTAGCAATACATTTGTTCACGTGATCGTTATTCAGGATGAGTCCGTACATTAAGTATTTTAATTTGGATTATTTTCTTGTTATCAGGTGTCACTGCCGCGTCAACATCTTGATGAAGTCGCATCTCCGTCTTTCCCTCTTCGATGGGAACGAGTCGAGGGGATTAAGTTCGGCGGCTGACAACGAGCCTCGGTTCTGTCAAGTGTTAAGTTCCGTTGTGACATACAACGCGACACAAAGGCTCTGCGACAGCCAGACTTCACGCCCGATCAAATGACAACTTTCATAGAGAAACACAGCGAGGGGATATTACAATATGGGGTGTTGTGTCTTTTGAGTGCCTTTCTTCTTCTCAGATGTTTGGAAAGATGCCATTTTAAAAACAAATGGTAAATTAAAGAAATTGATGTAAAAGCCCAATTAACCACTCTCAGCGAAGCTCACTTAACGAAGTGCACGTGTCCCAATTCAAAGACGACACAACAACATAAGGACAAACGCTGCTGGCCGTCATTTTTGGTTTGCTCACTTGACCCCGACTTTGTCATGCGCCTTTTGCTGCAGCTCTTCAGGTCTTTAACCTTGTCATATTAAAGAGTTTGTCACTGGAGGGCGAGTCCACCGGGGCCAGGATGGGCCCAGGGCTTTCAAAACACGGCCTGCGCTGCTGCTGCAGCAGCAGCATCACTCTCAGTGTTTGTCTGAAGCCTGCCAACACTAACACACGAAACCGACAATGTGGACCGAACTGACATGTAATGAAGAACCTTTCTTACACGTGTCACTTTGCGCGGACGGCTGAAAACATCACGCCGGCCCTCTTGTGGAGGTGAGGAGACAGTCGGCGTCTGAGCAAACGTTTTCTGAGAAAGGACACAGCCTCCCGTCAGCTCGGGGGCCAAGACTGATGACCGGGAAGGAGCTACCTGAGGCAGAGATCAAAGTCAGACAGGATACATACGCCTCGGCATTTAACTCTTTCATCTCCAACCTTTTCGACACGAGTCACGACCCCTCACCTGTCTATCTGCTTGACCTCGCAATGATGAATGGCGAAGCCTACTGGGCTATGAAACGGTGATTTTTGCATGCCGAGGGAAAAAAAACAAACAGGTATGACTACAACTCGGCCAACTCGGTTTAACAAGCCTAAACATGACTCCTTTGAAGAAACTAAACAATACTGCTCCACTCCAGCCCTGCTGGTGGCAGTAATGCGCATTACAAAGTCTGTGCCGACAAACATACTCTAATTTTCACAGCACTTGTTGGATTGGAAGGGGGGGGGGTGCTACAAGTTTGATAGTATGCACTTTTGGAATAAATTTGCTCAAACTACCTCCATCGGTTATAATTAATGATCCATGCTATTCATTTCTGAGAAGACATTGATCACATTAGCGGTTTCTCAAAAGAGTGATGAAACAGATAAATATCAGTCGGCCACACCTCTGCCAGTGTTCACATTTTGAAATGATCGCTTCGACAATATTCCTGGAGAGTCACAACGTCTAGTCACCGGTGAGCTATTTTTGGAATAGGCCGGCGGGCTACTCACGTAGTCCTTGAGGGCTCCCTGGTGACCATGTGGGTGTAACACCATCATTAGGATAAGGGGAGAAAAATCACAATTGATTTTTTTCCCCCCAGCCTAAATGGTAATACATCATTCTGAATACATTTTTAGTAACAATAGACTATTGAATAGAAATGCGGCCATTCTCTCACGCTTCGGAAAAATAAGGAAAAACACACAAAGACAAAAAGGAAAAAAAAAAAAAACCTTGATGCTCCTCAGCGTGGGGTTTTCCTCGCCGAGGAGGCTTAACAGTGGAGGGCTATTTGCATTCCAGCAGTGAGAGTGAGGACAATTAAGCCATTTCCCCTCCAATCTATCTCCCTCCAGCCAGGCAGCCATCCAGGCAGCCCGGCACATCAATGGGAAGTGCAGCTGCTCGGCCCATGTGGGCCAGGCCGCGAGACGGAGGAGAGGAGAAGATTGGGGTTAAAACCCTCCTGGCCCTCAGATTGGCTCCATACCTGAGTCAAAGTGCAGATGAATCAACAGCTGTTGCCGAGCGAAGGAGGGAAACGAGAGCTTCTAAACGCATCTGTGAAAGCAGGGGAATAGCGGCTACTTCGGGCCCGCTGTTTATTTTCCAGACAGCACGGGCAAGGGTTTTGCATCCAGCGTCATTTCGTATCACACGGAGGGGATTCATTTGAAGCAGAAGCGGTTTCAGTTTCCCACCACGGGCGCTCTAAACTGGCCACTCCAAAATCAATTAGCCAAATCGCATTTCACAAAAGTCGCGCCGTTGTGCCTTCAAGCGCTCAGGCTCCTCGGGTGTCAAAGAGTCGGCTTAGAGGTGCGAGCGGCCAGCTCGGATTTAAATTGCGTGGGATTAGACCCCCCCCCCAAAAAAAGCCACAGACAACCAGTCACACCTGTGGAGCTCGAGCCCACTAAGAGACAAACTTGGGTCCAAACGGCAGGTGCTCAAAACTTAATCGCCCATCTCGCGGGCCTTGCGCGGGTATCCCTTTCATTCATACCCGGCGGCGGACAGAGTGTCCTGAACTTGGGCATAATCACAGAAACATCTTTGTAACGAGGACCTCCATCTCCGCTTGCCGAGAGACCAGGTGATCAATCATTTACATGTGTAATTAGGAACTGGTGTCAAAACAGAAACTGTACACGTGTGCTCCGTGGGCTGACATCAGACTTGGCAAAGAACAATTGAACCGGGGAGAAAGAGAGAGACAATAATGCAGAGAGATCTTTTTTGCCACCCACGGAGGGAAGCGCTTCTTAAATCGATGTGTCGCGTCAGCGTGCTTAAAAGTGATCTGCAGCGATACAAGCATGTCCCCAAAGAATAACAATTAAGAGACTTGGCTGCGGCAATGAAAAGATGACTCAAGCCGAGATGTGTTTGTTCAGGCTTTACAATCTTAAAAAAACCTCATAGTTCAAAAAAAAAAACAAATCCTAAAGCGCTATCAAAATAGCCAGACAAAACAACGCGTGCCGAGTAAAGCTCACGGCGGATGGTGAACAAACAGCGCTTCGCTTCATGAATCCCCTCAAGCGCACAGGTCAAGCGACTTTTGTTTCCCTCAAGTGGTTCAACGGCCTCCTGAGGTCGTGACAAAGCATGACAGAGCAAATACAAACACGGCGGAAGGACTTTCTTTGAATACACTTGACGAAGGGACAAAAGGACGCTACGAATTCAACGATGACGGGAGCGGTAAACAATCTTGACGGCGTTTATGGCCACTATGATTTAGTCAGTCAACAAGTGTAAACATTGGATTGATAGCATGTATTGCCTGCCCCTGCTACCTAAAATTTAGACTTGAGAAATGTGATACAGTGTTGGTGCTACTCCTTTTCCCAACTATACTGTATTTTATTTAAAAAAAAAAAAGTTTAAATTCACACGTGAGTCACATCCTCAGAAAATCATTTTGACCCACCACAGAAAAATTTGGAATACAGTATCCTGCAAGACAAATGCTCCACAGGAAGTTGCATCACTCAACCTATCGGGATCTAAACTGCCTTTCCCGCAGTTAACGTGCGTGCTGCAAGACGGGCAAGGTAATGCAAAAATACCAGTGCCCAATAATCCACCTGTCGCTCGAGGGGGATAGGTGTGGCGCGGCAGGCTTTAAGGAGGGGATGTGTGCAGGCCACCGTGACTTATGTGGACTCATCCAGCCGTCACCTCAGCGCCCAGAGGGGGTTGAGTGGGTGTTTCAAGGAGCCCGTCTGGGATGCGAGTTTAGAGTTTCTCGATGCGGAGTGGCTGAGTGGCTTTGAAGAGGCAGCTCCGGTAATGAATTGGCGTATTGTCTCCTTCAAGGGAGAAGAAGCCTCTGGGTGGGACATCACATGAAAGGCTCCTATTTTATTACTTATAGCATCGGTTCAGGTATGCAAGTGGACACAGTCGAGTGTATTAAAAAGAAAAAAAAAAAACCAACAGACCCTTAAAAAGGACTTAACATGGGACAAAATCAATTAGATCGGTTAATACCTCAATGTATATTGAGACCCAGGCTAGAATAAATTCATTGTGATGTGAAGCCTATTGATTTGATTTAAAAACAAGCTTAAAATTGAAGTGGAAGTCGGGCTGAAGATTGGAATTGAGTCGAGCTCGGGTGGGGTGTCGCTAAGGGAAATGTGGGGAGTTCATCTGAGTTGAGCTGGGTGGAGTTGCGTTCCGGCGGAGTCAAGTTCGGGTTGGGGCGAGTTGAGTTGAACCAGGACGGAATCCAGTCGCGTCCATCTGAGTTGAGTTGAGGTGAGTTGAGTTGATCTAAAACAGCGCAAGCTCAACCCGTGGATTCTCGTTTGTTTCATTAATTAGACGATGTGTGTGCATTATGCAGATAACTACCCCTCCAAAAAATAATGACTATACGTTCTCATATTACAAAATACTGTACATTCCTGATTTGTCAATAAAACAAATAAAACATTGGTTGTCTGCTCCCACATCTGGCCGCTCTGAGCAGCTACAACTGCACCCATCTGTCAACTGAAATCCGATGAATAAAAGAACCAGAGAGGCCGTGGGGGTGTTTAATCGCAAGCACCAATTGTTAGAACGAAGTCACGGACCGTTCTTGTTTAAAATCAATAAATAATGAGCAGGTTTTCGCTTTCCTTGGAAAACGCCAAGAATGCACACCTCTTTGCAGATTGACGCCAGGCATGTGCTACAATCATTCACAGCATGATCTGGACAACTCTCTAATCATACGGTGTAGACAACTATTTCCTCTGTAGGAGAAAGATATTTGGAATCGAGTGAGTCGCACTCAAAGTTAATGAACGATTTTAAACCCGCAGCAAATCACTGATGGATTAAATGGCCACACCCTATTGTGCCCCCTAAGGGGTGGCGTGGCATCACGGAATCCCCCCCACCTCCCCTCCCCAAGGCACATCAACGCAGTCTCCAGACTGTATGTGCTGGATCGCTTTCCGGTGGGAACACTCGCACTCTGCTGGTGCCTTTCTCCCTTCTGTTTCTCACCAGCTGCGAACGTTGCTCAGTCAGCCAGCCGTAATGTTGTAATTGCCAGGTTTCTCTGCTGCTCGCAGGCCAAAATGCACGTATGGCAGCTTCGGCGAGGGGTGAATAGGAGCCCCGGCAAAACTGGGTGGGGTCTGAGATCATTTCCACACCTGTCGCTCTCACCTCGGCGCTCTGACCGGCTGTCCTGTGCCACAGTTTAATGCGTTTTGGTGGGCTCAATTTTGTATAATCCCGCACAACCAAAACTTTTAACGGCGACATTTCCGTCGCTTGCCAACAAGGGCCACCATCCCCAGGTCTCAATTAGCCCTGATGACTCACCTAAGCGGAGCTTGTGTTCAAGTAAATGTCTCTAATTTTTGCCGGGGAGGCAAAATAATTGATTTGAGGGCCTGGAACCACAAAGCAATTACTGATCACTTATCTCTGTTTGTCAGGTATTACAGCGCAGCTTTCAATAAACCAAGTATAGGGGAAAACAAAAGCGTACCTTGAGGGATCTCGTCTCCGTCTGGGGAAAATCAACCTGGATGCAGCTTGCCAAGATATACGCAGAGAGCAGTATTCATTTTCTTTCTTTTTTTTTTTTTCAATTAACTGCGCAATCACAATAATGGCAACGCCAATAATGAAGAATTAATATGCTATATTGATAACCCTTTCATACACCCTGTAAACCGATAACATGATATGCTGTCCACTGTAGTGACCGCTGTCCTTGAAAGGGGTGAAGTAAATAATGAGATTCATTATCACCTCTATTCTTTCTGATCTGAAAACGACAAAAGCGGTGTCGGCAAAAGCGATTCCGTTCCATGTCATCTGGGCAAACGCACCTAAATGTGCCTGGTATATCGAAAAATATCAGCAACATACTTTCTCCCTCAGTCCCTGCCGGCAGCACCGAAGGAAGGCCTCGGTGCTCTCCTCTGCTGCCTCGTCGTCGTCAATGCTCGTACTTTGGGTTAACGCTGAGGTTTGTTGTGTTCCCACAACCATTTTTCCACAACTACCACATAGCGCATCTTGGCCGCTTGCAAGCTGAAACAGCGCCACACGTGACACTAGCGTCGCACCGTACAAAATCAGACTTGCGAGTGGAAGCACAGGCGGCAAAGGCAACGCGCGGTTCAATTGGATCATGCGATTTGATGTCATGTCGGGACATACTGAACATCATGATCGTGAAAGCATTTGTGCTATAAAGTTGCCCGTAACATCCAATGAATATTTCCTTATAAGTCGACGAAGCTCGCAACATCCGGTGTCCGACGTGAGCGGCGTCGGCAGCGGTGCGCTTCCTGTGGGCTTGTGACGAGATCTCACGATAAGGCTTGGGCTGGTTTTCCCGACAGCTGCCGCCTCTGGTCAGTCACATTAACTTGAAACTCATTAGTCATAATCGGCTCCCTGTAGGCCAGCCTTGAATAACCGCTGTCTAGCAAAGGCATTGCTCCAAACGCTCCGAGAGAAATGCGCTTGACCCAGATACAAAAAAAACCCAAACAAAAACACACTTATCTGATGCCAGAGGGTTTGGAACTTTTTCCTGTATGGAAGCAGATTACAGATCTCGCGCCTGAGAATAAAAAAACCCGCTGCTACATTGGGCAAGCTGTTTTGCAAGAAGAACTTAATTCGTAAACACAAACCAAGGCATAAATCCACTGTCGGAATTGTGGCTTCATCTCTCGTTTGCACAAAGCCGCAGAGAGCAAGCGATGAGCAAGCAGTAACCGGAGGATAGCGATGGGCTTGAGGAATTTGGCCACGCTTACACCGTGACAAGACAAACTGGGTAGCGATAGCGCCGTCGGAATGACTGATCCCGCTCATACCAAAACATGCCACTTCTGAGCTGACTGCGTACGTGCTAGCACTTCAAACGCATCCATATTTCAGTGACAGCAGGCTCCAGGGTAAAACAACCCTTTTTACCTGTAATCTGTTTTAAAAGCCGCCTAGGAGGAGCGAGGCGGGTCGGCGGACGACGACAAAGCCGTCTCGGGGGAGCCCTGCCTTAGGAGACTCCCGTCAAGTGTTGGAAAAATAGAAAGACGAGAGGTTACGTGAAGCTTCAATTGACCACAGCTTGACCCCGTTTGCTCTGGCTGCATCCCTTCGGGCAAACTACAACATTGTTTTGATGCTGGTCAAGGTGTTGATGAAATAAATAAAGGTTTGCCGTTTTCAATCAAGGCAGGAGAAAGAGTCTTAGAGTGATTGACAAACTGGAAGACATTCTAGCAAAACAAAGAACAAAGCCATCACTGCATTTCCTCTTTCCTTTTCTTGTCCTAGTTAACCTTCAATGTCATGTGATAATTTTTATTATTTAGGGTTTTTTTGGCGGGGGGCTGAAGGTACCCAATAGCAAAAATTGCTTCAGGGGTCAGCGTCTATTGTTGCTGCTGAGATTTTAAAGTCCGCCTTTTTAATGGCCACTTCCCCCACTCGCTTCTAAACTTCTGCTGTCTAAACGGACCGTTGGGCCAGGAGGAATGTTGCATAAAACCCAGCCAACAATGACCACAAAACATCACAAAAAAAAAAGCCAAAAGGGCCTAACCCGATTTTGGTACCTCCCCTGGACTTTCAATGCCCTTGGTTACCTGCCCCTCCAATTCAACCCGACCCTTGCCCCCCTGCCAAGCCAAGAATGCTGGAGGACAGTGACCTTTTCAACCAAGAGTCCCACCTTGGTTTCTCAGGAAGATTACCGGAAAGAAAGAGTACAGGAACTGTGTGCAGTCGTCAATCCTGGGTGGAGAGTATTTTAGTATTCTGGAAGGGGGACCAGACACCGAATTAGGAGAACTCCTCTTGAATTTCATGCTGTATTGAAACAACCTTGCGAGCTTTTTATCTTTCACTGCTTTGGCTATCATTCAAAAATGTGAAACCAATTTCGCAGCGAGACAGCGGGTTTCTATTACCAGCGCTTCCATTATGAAGAACCAAACTCTGTCTCATTCAAGGGGCTTTTCCTCAATGGCAGCGGACATCACAAACACAAACGCGAGTGGTGAAGTGCTGGGATTTATTTTCAAAGCCCCATTGACTTCGCCATCGCTGCTTGTTGTTGTTGTTGTTGTTGGACTGATGCCCAAAAGCGTTTGGAGCATCTGGGAGGCTCCTATGAGGCCAGAACCACAGGGGGGCACCGTCAGGTGTGCTGGCCCTGCTTAGGTGCTCATCAGGTGGCCCACAACAGATGTCCAGGTGGCAACAGTGATTCACAACTTGGGGGCAAACACACACATATGCATGTTCCCAGGAGGTATCACTCATGTCAGATTCACGGCTGGTGAGGCACCGACATAAGCGTCGGGTTTATAGATTTATGAGTCAAATAGATTCGTTTATGCGCAGTTTTATGCAATTGGCAAAGCTAACGTGTAAGACTCGAATATCAAACATGTTTGACAAATCAGGGGGAAATTAGAGCTTATTTTAGACGTGCCTGAAAACATGTTGGAGACAGAGACAGAAACTTGCCAACACGGGCCGCCTCATCCCACTGGGTGAGGGATTGCGCAATCTACGGCGAGTTGTTGTCTGCTGCCGCGCTTCGCGTCGCACCCTTTTATTTGCACAGAAAATATGGAAATTCAGCAGGTTTGTCGAAGAAATAATGAATCCACATCTCTTTATACATGAGTGGTGGCAAAGAAAGTCTTCCACCAAAGACGAGGGCACTAAAATCTACTGTACAGTTGCCTGGCACACTGAAGGATTACCTCAACCAAATAAAATTGCAGCAGAGGTAGAAGAAAAAGCAGAAAAGACAAACAACAGCAAAAAGTGATTAGAAAAGCTCCTGAGACACTCCAGAAATTAACAAGTCGTCAACAGCTGGGTGTTACCTCAGCAGACCATCCACCCCCTCTCCCAAAAAACGAAAAAAAAAAACCCTCTTTCCTCAATTAAGGCTTTCACAAAGCAGAAAGTTTGAAATTCCAGCGTTGGGATAAAAGCTTAATCCAGGGAGCTCAGTCCTGATAACCAAAGTTAGCAACCATTACTGCAAAGTGTTGCCAGATGCTTCTACAGCCCAACTAGCGCTCGATCCTATCTTGGCTTTGAAGACTTTGTATAAACAAACATGGGTCATACATATATGGAATATTAATCATTCAGATTAATAACATTCAAACGAATGAGTCTGACATTGTTTCTGTTGCACAAAGTGTAGTTATAGCCAAAGGCAAAAAAAAAGAAAAAGGGGAGGAAAAAGGTGCAACGAGGTCATAAAAAGCCCCCAGCTCCTTACATTGGCAAGGTGCCATTAACATAAATGAAACGCTGAAGTTGCAAAGCCCACCTGCGCACTGCGTGCAACTATCGTAAAGCATCATATCTGACTGACTACGGGTGACAGGAAATTTAATGTCGGTGCAAAACAAACAGTCACATATATTTACTTGAAGTTATGCCCGTTAACGACAAGACTATTTCGAACCAATTTCCACAGAATTACAAAAAGACTGGAGGGAGAGCAGCAGCTGTACAGTGTTTTTGCACTTTTGCTACATTCTCAAGACGAAGCATTTTACCTGGCTTTTGGATGAAACTGTAAATGCGAAAGCAGTGTTTTTTGTTTTTTTAAAAACCATTTAGCGAATACGTAACTCAAAACATTTGTGTCTAAAAATCATCTTTCCTCATTGAAATGAAAGGTTGTGCCGTTAATCCGTTCCACCCCCCCAAAGAAAAACCTAAAAAATGTAATGTGCTTTTTATGAGGAAAATATCACTCTATTCACTTCACAAAACAATAAGAACATGTTATAATATTAAAGAATGTAACATTTAATTGAAAGCCTTTAACCTCTGCAAACAAAGTGACTTTCTTGATATTTCCTTAACTCGTCACTGACTCAGGTGTTTCTACCGATATCCACATCCAAATGGATCACGAAACAGGTGGGCTTTTGGCTTCCCAAAAAGTCATTTATGCGCTCAGGAAACATCACATCATAGCTAACTAGCAGGTCTGAGAAGAAGCATAACGTATTGCTTTCTTTCTCTCAATGATTCATTTGTGCAGGAAGTTGCAGGTTTGAGGCACGATGGAAACCTAATCCATCAGGGAAGATCGAGGCGGGTGGGCCAGCGCTGTCTGATACTGGCCAGACGCCTCGGTGACAGCCCCGGCCGGCCGCAGCGCCGATGCACGTGTTACCCGGCAACGTAGGCCGAAAGAGGGCTGAGCCATGAAAGTTTATGGAATAAAATTTTTTAAAAAGACAAAAAATTAAAAACTGAAACAATCCACATATGTTGGAAAAAAATTGAGGTTGATAGTAGCATTGATGAAAATTCCGCATCCAATATGGTCGAAGGCACGGATGGTTATATGAATACAAATTCAAAATGATTCGCATTATATCACTTTATTACCGAACGGGATAGCTTTTGCTCCCCGATGCTCAGTGCCTAACGGCTCGGTAATCGTCAGATCAAATGTCCGCAGTGCCAAACAGAAGCATGCGCTCTCTTTGTGCTAATCCACACAACCAGCTTCCTACTCCAATCAAACCTTTTGTAAACTTCACAAGTTGGGGGCCGCCGACACCTCGGCTGCTTTATTTCAAACCTCCTTCAGACCACAAATAAGCCTAAATCGACCCAATTACTTTGTGCCTCTTTAAATACTTGCACCGCGTTTACTGATCCTTTCCAGCAACGGGCTCTGTGATAATGTGCTCTTCTTTACTTGATTTCCACTTTTGAGATGCCATCCAACATCACTGGGACGTGTTACAAGAAATCTACGGTTTATTTTCAATGGATATATTGCAGTGCTTGCACTGTTGAGACATGATACATTTATGCACAGTTTGAACATTTATTTAAGCCATTTTAAAGTGTTTTCTACTTTGCTCAATATGTTTCGGTTTGAACCCCCTTCGAAGTTGTTTACCACTGAGCGTCACCCATACTACATACAGACATGGGATAACAGTCAGTGTGAGACTTTTTGTCGATCCTTCTCCTGGAAATCCAACACTTGGCTGATTCCAGCCCGCAATCGTAATAATGCGCACTTTGTGTAAAGTGCCATCCCGCCGCAGCACTGAGAGACAGTGAAGGTGACAGACGAGACTGCGCTCTTTGAGTGGGCTGACATGTGGGAGCAATCAGCAAAAGTGGGGGTCTGCTGGCCCAACGGTAATTAGCACACGGCCTCATGTTCATGTTTCTTATAATAGCCCAACACAGCCCGGTGCGGACTAAAAATAAACAGGGCAATTTGGGGCGGCGAGGAAGGTCGTCATTTGAGGGGTGTGACCTTTGAACCGGGGTCAGAACCCGTATAGAGGTGTCCATGTGGACCACCTGCGCCCCTCTGGGTCGCTGGGGAAAGGAGCCATGTCGTGTTTATGTTAGGGGTCAGGCGCAGAGTTAGACGCTTGTTGGCTAAACTGGACGTGTGAGTAAACATTGTCTATTTATATCAGGAGGCAGAAAGCGGGCTGCGTTTTGGATGCAACAGTGGCACTGGCTCACGTGAAGACGATATGGGCAATACAAATGGAATTTGAGAACAGCCAGAAATCAGTGATAACATGATGAAGCCGAACGGGTGGCCTTCTACATCATGAAAAAAATGGATGCAACTTTGTCTAGCGACTTGTGACGAAATATTTCCTAAATGCTGAGGCCTGAAAACATCTTAAAGCCTCCACTGGCTGGAATACAATGAGGCGCTCTAAAGGAATCGAAAGCCATTTCATGGTGAAGCCCCTGGCTGTCATGTCATACAACATTTGGAGGGGCAGCTCAGCTTTTTTCTTTACAGGTGAGTTGTTGTTGTTGAGACTTTCCGAAAAATACGCCTCCCCTTCCCCCAATCTGAATGAGTCCACATTTGAGCTCCAGCATGAATCCGACTTCTCTCGCTCTGGCGAGATGTTCGGCGCAGATGTTCGCATCAGACTCCCGCCCAGACAAGCAAAAACCTTCCCCACCTGGCAAATCTCAAACACAACTTGGCACCCAAAGAAGCGGTAAAGGTTGTCCCGCACTGACCTTTCACCTCTTGTGATGTCAATGAACCTCCCGTCCAATTAAACGATGGAAGCGTCCCTTGGACCTGTCAGGCGCAAAGACAAATGAATCTATTACATTCATTTTCTTTTTCTTAATGGCAAGCAGAGAAGCCCAAAAATGTTTCTATTACTGGAAGTCATTTGTGTGTGAAGGTTATTTTTTTTCTTTTTTCTTTTTTTTTGCTGTTGTTTGCTGCCTGAGTGGCTCCAGAAAAACAGCAGGACAAAACCCACAGTTAGCCCGAGCTGTTCTATCACCGACTCAAATGTGATCGACTGTGAGCAGAGCTGGCAAGCTGCAATGACAAGGAATCATTTCGTGTTGCTTTGCATTTGAGGCGGATTAATGGCAATGTGTCGGGGCCTCGACGGGCCAAGAGAAACAGTGCGAGCAAGCCGCGCGTCCACAGGGCTCGCTATTTTTAAACCCACATTTGGCCTCTGAGCTGCGTGCCTACCACAGCAAAGGCTGCGCGATCCATCATGGAAGCCAAGCGCAAAGACAATGTCAAAGGCTGGAGCCTCAAAAGCACCAACAAGGCCAAACGCTGTATTTTTACTTTCCTGTTCTCGCTCACATGGACTTGCAAAAGCTTAACTGACTGAGCTGTGGCAGTCTGGATCCAGCGACACTCGCGCTTGTGTCTCGTTTCTCCTGGAACGTTTTAACGCGCCAGCCAGGACCTTGGTGAAGCTTCAGTTTGACCTGGTCAGTGGACTAGACCCCCCGGACCCCCCCTTGACCGCCTGAGAGAAGAAAGACCCCTGCGCCGCTTGCAAAGTGTTTGTTCTCACCGTCGGCCTTCAATTGAGGATAATTGTCTCTTTTAGATCTCGAGGCCTGTGATCTGCCATCCATTTGAGCCCAAAAGGAGGTTATGTTTCACCTAAGGAAGGAGGGAATAGGGGGGTTGGGGGGGGGGATTCAACAAGGGCCGCCTTGACATTGACGTAAACACAGCGTCGACATCAAAAGGTTAATACCAGATTCTTTCGACAAATCGTTGTCTCGCGGTATGTAGAACGTAGTCGTTCAGTACGAACGTATTAGATATGCAAAACGTTTCCTCCCAGGGATCAGAATGTCACGAGTCATGACAGCGGGTGGCTTCGGATACGAGCGACCCAACTTATGAGGCTTTTCAACTCCATTGATGAACGCAAGGGCTGGTGCGGCTCCAATGACATCTTCATTTTTATGAAGACATTTTGGGCAATCTTGTTGGACGTCTTTCCAGAAGCGGTTCAAAGGTGTAGTGAAAAGGATTTTCACTGTTGGGATGTGTAACGGTCCCCCTTTACTTTTGTCCACATGGTATTCTTCATCCCACCAGGTGTTTTTCTCACCCTCTCGTGCAGCCAAAATGCATAGTAAGCAGTTTGGCTCTAGTTTGCACTTCATAGCTGCCGCTTCCTGCCTCGCGTGATACACCTGCACAGCTGCTTGAATCACACACACATAAAAAGCTCCTGAAAGCATAGCTGTTGGTTTGCACTGGCGAATGCATCCAATTGAGAAAATTTGCATACGGTGAGGTCACCGCCGCAAAAATTGTGAACCAACAACAGGGGTGGGAAGTAATGACGCACAATTACTTCATGACTGTGCTTGAATAAATTTCTGAGGTACAGTCATACATTTAAAAACAAGTTCAATTTGTTTTGTGACCACGTCTTCTGTGAAAAACAACTTATGGCCAATGATAATTCCCCATTAAAATAAATGTTAACGGCAATTATCCACTTGAGGCTCCCTACAAAAAAAAATATATCTATATTATTGTACATCAAGAAAAACGCTTGCTGTAATAATTAAATGGAATATTTCAAGAAAAAAAAAACGTTTGAGCCTCATTTATTTTTGCCAGCTCCTTTTCTCGTGTGTGCAAAGAACAAAGAAGAGTATTGTTTTTTGCAGAGGATAAACAACGCGAGTACTCAAGTGCCACTGGATGTCCGACTTTCCTTGAGCATTTTATCAGTCGACTTTTTACGACGACTCACTAGATTTTGAAAACTGCAATCTTTACCGTCTTCTTCGTGAAAGCAGCTTTGTTACATTTTTTTTTAAACCTCCAAACATGACGATGTAACGTCAACTGTGGTTCAGGTTTCGATTGACTGATTGAATTAATAAGACCGACCGTAAACCACGCGCGGATGCAACAGACGGAGAGACGGTGGCCTAATTTAAGAGAAGTGTTTGATGTGAACCGCTCCAGGAATGATTGGTGGCAAATAACGCCGCGTGCCTTGTGGCGGCCTAAAAACCACAAGCTTCTGACATTTATGAAATTTCGGGGAACGGAAAGGTGTGTTATTTTTCCTGGCATTATGAACCTTTTTTTTTTTTTAACAGCTCATAATGCAAAGCTATGTGAAGACGTTAGAGCAGCATTTCAAATGATCAAAATAAAAGGAGCACTGTAGCTAATTGACAGTAAAAATTCTGTATTTCCACCCCAATAAAAAATATATAAAGATATATTTTCTTCTGCTTAAGTGCGAGTCCTTCTGCCAGTGAAATGTTGTGTATATTGACTCGCTCGAGGATCTCGCACATGCCGACATTGCGACACCCACCCCGCCCCTCCCCATTCCTACCATTTGGGCAACCTCTCCATCACACTCGCTTCCTGGCTGCTGGTTCAGCGCCTCATGTGGGGACAATGTGTGCGCTGCGCTGCAGCAGAGGAGACAGCCGTCAGTCTGTAAAAAGAGGAAGTGGTGCTGTTTACCCCAGAGGAATAGGAGTGTTTATCCTGACTCGCCGACTTTGATCTTTTCCTGTTAATCACTTCCTGCAGCGCACTGTATGCGAACTACAGCGAGGGGCCAAGCTGCCATCATGGGTTCTCATTGCAGAGGAGGCAAAGAAACACTGCCCGAGTGTCGGGTTCCCTCCGCTCATGACACATTGACGGCTCTTTCAGAAGAGGCTATGTTAAAATTCGGCATCCTCGGGCTTGGAGAAGCATTTGACACAATGTGGGATTCCAAGAACAGCGAGCACAGACCGCCCTTGATTGGGTGAGGTGCCAAAACGCATGACCACACTGCTTTGGCACGACTGTGACATTTCAATCGGGCCCTTTCAGTTGTCTGAAACAAACGACTATCGTGAGTGGCACGAGGCCCTCTTTTAGGGTAGATTGACAGGAAACACATACGTTTGGGATTTCGAAAAGTTTCATTGGAAAAATTCTATAGTGGTGCAAATTTTCATTTCACGAATGCGCAATGCACTTTGATGCCATCATTTCTATCGACAGTTTTTAAGGGGTTACTATATTTCAGGAAAGCGTTAGTGTTCTTTGTTCGGCCATCTGTCCTGACTCTGTCATGTGTGCAAGCTCACCTTCACGCACAAAAAACACACAATTTTCACCCCCCTTGCCGAGCATCTGAGAATAAACAAGTTCTGAAATCGGACGGGCAATACCCCAAGACTGCAGAGTGAAATTTACATCTGAGCCAAAAACACTTTCTACCTCAAAGAAGACAGTGTCTGACCTCTGACTGAGACTATGGGCAGTTCTTATTCCCCCGCCCACCCAGTCGCACTGTGTAGACAAGATGATGAAAAACGACAGTGTTTGTGTATGCGTGAGCTGCATGAATTATATGTATGCAGCCAATGTCGTGCGGCCGGACGGTAAGTTCATGCGAATTTGGCGAGACGTGACTTCTATTCGTTGACTGCGGGGTGGTGCATCTTTCTCTTTCGACATTGAGCAACGAATGCCCTCCCTCCAGGGTCGTTTTGAAGCACGCTGCCAGCTCTGCTTTTATTGCTTTGTTTTTGTACAAGTTGGCAAGCCAGAAAGTGAACATCGCGCCACTCAAATTAATCAATGCAATGCACGTTGAGAGGACACTTTATTAGGTACACATGCACAACAAACGGGTCCAGCAACCAGTTTTCAAGATTCTCCCATTACAAAGACAGCACGCCGCTCAGATGAGAGATGGGTATTCATTTAAAACATGTTTATTACAGTGGCTGGAGTAGGTTGTCTCGAACTCCACCACTGAGGCTTTTCAATTTTTTTTTTTTTTTTTTTTTTTGCTCACATTGTCATTGATGTGTCAGTGCTGTCAAATAAAAAGCAAGTCCTTCCAAATTAGGGCCGAACATAATATTTAGATTTATCCATGAAATAATTTTGCTCCATTTTTATTTTCACAACTCTGGAGATTGACAGGGCTAACGTGGGACCTCAGGGGTCATCATTTGTGACCTATCACGTGGAAATATGTGTTGGTACGACGATAACATTGCTCGACTCCCTCTCGAATTGTTTTGACATTTGTATTCGATTTCTATGGATCGTATGCGGGTGCATCGAATCCAGTGCGTGTGTGTGTGCAAGCGCATATGTTCTATACATTCTGGCACGCCAATACAAATGTCCATTGCCGTTGCCGTCCCCTCACGTGAAATGACACAAAACCTCAGAATCGTGAAGTCAATTGGCTGCAGGGCAATGTAACAAAAACTAAGTCACCCACGTAGTTGTAACCGTAACATGTGGTGAGCATTTCAATAGCCACATAAAACACAAAACTCAACGTTACACAATATGAGACTTCACCATCCCGGTCGGGTTTGCAACGCTGACTCACTCTGTTCGAGTGCGAGGTTTTGTCCGTGTGTACGTGTGCATCGCGGTGTGTTTTTGATGAGGCTTGCGTGACTAGCGCGGAGTGTTAGAGCCGAGAGTGGAAAGGTTCCTCCTCTCCTGCCTGGAGGGAAATAGCAGTGTGTTGTGTGCGTCAAGCCGCTTTTAATCCCACAGAAAGTTTTAAAAGGCCGCGTAAAACAAACAAACCCCGCACGAGACTTCGCTCAGCATACAGGTATTGTGATACCGACGATAAGTCAGTCAAGTGAATCAAAATAAACTACGTTTCGGCTCATTCTGTTGCATGTTTTTGTTTCGCGCCAGGTCGGGTGGAGATTGATGTGGAAGAACTTGGATTGCTCAGGGTTACTGGTAGAACAGAGACTGCTCAAGCCGCATAAGGGCGGGGTCAAGTCGGGCCAACCTTCATAACCACAATCATAATCCGAAATTCTTTTTCGGCAGGCATGTTAGCAAGGTAACTCAAATGACGCCCTTGCAGCTAAACTGCATCTGAGGTGAGTCAGACAGACGTCGTCTCACCTCGTGGAAGTGACCGTCGTCCGCCTGTTGCTCATCCACACAGCGGCGGCCCGAAAGAGCGCAGTCACGTGTTGCTCACTGAAGCGGCAAGCGCTCGAGTGTCACACGGGAAGGTGCCGTGAGGAAGAGCAAAGCTTGGCCGGGAAGCCTCTCCGGATGCAGTCAATAAAGGTTACCATTAAAGAGTGGGGGGAGCGATAGGAACATGCCGAAAGCGATGGTAAAATGTAAGCGCTAAAATAAGAGGTGCAGTGAAAAGGAGAGTCAAACCATGGAGGTGGGGGTTATGAGAACAAAGTATTTTTTTCAAGAAGAAATTGTTATTAGAAGAATAACTTCAAATTTTCCAAAAGCGAATGTCGAAATTCACGACCGCGTCAAGGATTTCGCAAGGCCTGACCCACAGTTAGAAGAGAAACAATCCCCAAGTGAGTCCTGACGAGTAGCTGCTGGGTTCTGTCGCATGATGTCACAAAGGATTCCGAGTCGTATGTTTGAAAGAATCTATATCATTACCGGTCTGAAGTCGTCTGTTGTTTATTGCAATGACATTCTCTGCGATATCAAAGCGTTTGGGCGGAACAGTGGTGTCGCCTTGGCATTTTCTCCACATGTTGTCTCTCTTTTATTTGTCTTTCCCAAAGTAGCAGATGTCACTTCTCATGCTAGCTGCCATCGCTGAAAATGTGAGACGCAAAATTAATCTTTGGAAGTCAATTCAGAGAATATTTGCTTCTTTTTTTTCTTCCCTTTTGCTGGAAAACAGGCGAAGAAAAAAAAAAACATGTTTTCTTAATTTTAAAGTTAATGATTAGGCATACCCAAGTCGCTCCAAGCATGCAGGATTTGATGCATTAAGAGCAATAGAGGAGTGGGAGTGAACAAAGTGGGGCGGGGGGCCAGGGGGGGGGCACCCTGCTGCTTCCCAATCCGAGTGACAATGTGACAGGTGGAGGGGGCTGGCCCATTTGGGTGTTCCAGGCAGAGCCTCGGGGACGTGCTTCACCTGTTGCGCTCATGCCGTGACAGGTACGAACCCCCCCTGCCCCTACCAGCCCCACCCCCCATCCCAACCGCCGCCGCCACCCGGTCCCCAGCACCCAACAATTCTTTTATTCCTTCCTGGAGTTCAGTCTGTCCTGTTTAGCCCCCCTCCCCAAGTATACTTCACAGCTCAGGCGCGGATGTGTGGCAGCTTAAAGATTCCCATCTGTTGTCCTTGAATCGGTGCCGGAGAGAAGCCGGCGGGAATGCCAGGAAGTGGAATTGTTGAGCTTTCTTCCATGATCATGGCCGACAAAAGCCGTCACTGATATTTGTGTTGGAGTAAAAGGGAAATATTGATACTTGCCATAGTTGCTGGAATATCAAACACTTGATTGCAATCATTTCTTGGTTGTGTCCGTTTGTCATTGCTGCACATGTCCCATAAAAAAAAAAGTGACGACAGCAACATGGAGTCGGTTACTGTCTGGCAGCTGAGAGAAAAGCTTTCACATGCTGCTGTGCGTCCCACAAAAAAAACCAGCACATTTTACTTTTATAATTAGCATCACTCAATAGGTTTGAACTTGGTAATACGGGTTAGTAATTTGTTTTCTTTGCCCAAATACCCTTCATACAAATTTAGATTTTTTTTTTTTTAAAGAATACGTCACTCAGTGTTTCCCAACGTTTCTTGAGCCAAGGCTCATGACATTAGAAAAACCATAAGGCACAACACCAAACAAAAATGTCACAAAAAGTGGATACACAGGTCTATTTTGTACACCGCACTGTTTATATGCCATTTGTGTGTGTTTAAAGAAATAAAATAAAAAAATGAGACCAAGACAAATTTGAAAACTTTTTCCACCATTAATGTGGCCTACACCTATAAAATGTAAATGTGTTATTTTTTTATTTTTTTTTATCTTTGAAAGGGGGAGTAAACGTACACAACTGGCCCTCTGTGCCATGGTTCCGAATTCACCATTCACATTCAAACAAATGTTAAATAGGAGTCAACACACACCTGCCACCATTTAAAGTGCCTCTGAATAACCCGCCATCAATTTCAGATGTTCTAGTAGATTTTTTTTGCTTTCCAGCAGAAGCCTCAAAGTCTTGTTTTAACACCAGCTGCTATTTGGAACTGTTCTTAATCCTCAGTCTTGACTAAGGCCCCGGTTCCAGCTGAAGAAAAACACTCCCAAAGCACGATGCTGCCAACAGCAAAGCTTTCACTGCAGGTAACGTCGTCTTTTGGTGAGAAGCGGGCCCGCATTTGCAGGAAACATACTCTTTGGAATTATGGGGCAAAAAGTTTAACTTTGGTCTCGTCGGACCATCACACATTTTCCCGCGTGCTTGGAGACGGAAAAACGTGTGACATTTATTTGGTGGTTAATCAGAGGTACTTCCACATGAGTTTAAATGGGGAGTGTTGAATTCTGAACACAGCCACAACCCAGCGACGGGCTCAGAAGGTGTGCGACTATTCGTTTATTTCAGTTGCTAAATATAACTTCCGAGTGCAACTTTTTTTTTCCCTTCCCACAATCAAGTTGTACAGGTTATAGGTCACAATGGTGCGAGGAGTTTCGAAATTATTGCTCTTGGTCTCATATTGTATCACAAAAATCTGGCATTTGATGTGTGTGTCGAGTTTTTATATCCACTGTGCCTGCAGCATTTAATTACGCTACCTGTTCTGGATTAAATGTCACTGGCATAGTTGAGCATAGATACACTATTCTCCATAAATAATTTTAATAGGGATCTGAAGGTATCGGGCAGCCCGTGGCACACCCGTTTTATTTATTTGTTTTAAATCACTTACTTCCAGTGAAATTGCCTATTCGTACATTATTTGCTGCCTTCATGATACGTAGTGACAGATAAACGCCGTGTCTTACTAGCACACTATTAAAGTCTTCTATTTCTCGCTCTCTTTGAAATTTCGACTCAGCAAGTGAATGCATCTCACAGCGTTTCATTTCAGACACAAATACTGTTTTTATTTTACATTTTAGTACGATTGCTTGAGGATACCAAGGACGGATTTTTCAGGTGTAAGAAAATGAGAAAAAAGATCGATAAAAATGTTTAACAAAGAAACAGAGGATGACTTACAGATACGCAATTAGCAAACAAACATAAAAAAAAGGGTTAATTCTCACATTATCATGCAGAAGGTGCTTAATCAAGATGTCCCGTCAATTTCAGCGGGCTCCCTTTCTGGAGGAGACATGGAAGTGGTGGCCTGGTGCCAGTAAACACAAGCGCTTTTGTTTGTGGGAATCGGCCTCAGGTGCTGTTGACCCCTGACCTCTCAGCCCGCAGGTTGAACAAAGGGCCATTAAGGAGAGCTGGGCATGTCTCCATTCCAGAATGACTGACTCAGAGACTCACGTAAAAATGTGTAAAGGATCAGAACTTCCACATATGGAAGACGTGGAACCAAATAATTGGGCAGTTGTCCCAAAAACAAAACGGGACACTTCAGAATCATGTAAAAACAGAGAGGGCTTATTCTAACCCTGATTTGCATCATCTATCAATCCGCTGGCCTTTCAGGAGAGACATCCAGCATCAAACAAGCGCTGACAGCCGTCATCGACGCTTGGGAATCCTGAGCAGCTCACTTCATCATTTGATCAGGGAAACAAGGTTCCCCCTAGAAGCAGCCTCCTTGTCCTCCTGTTGCCGCCAAAACAAAGTAGAGACAGCGGCGTGTCCTCTAGGCTATTGCTGGTGACAGCTACGTCCCTTCAGACTTTGCAGCGGCGCACAATGCTCCCAGTCTCTCGCAAAGCCTCAGTGGGACAATGGTGTCATTCAGATCGAAAAGATTGTGTTGTGCGGGCATCCTGCATACTGACTGCCTTTACACCTAAAACTGACAGGTGGCTGATGCATTTGGCTTTTTTTTCCAAACCGCCCCCCCCCCACCCCCCGAAAAAAAATGACCAAAGTTTTGCTGGACAAGGATGCCAAGTGGTAGCTTCAAGTTGCTCCATCCTGTGTGGAAATATTTTGCTGTGTCTGCATAGAGGTTTGTCCCCTTCCACTCCGTGTCTCTGTTTTCTGGCTCAAGACTGCCCCCTAGTGATACAGCCTGGAGAATTAACAGTCTGCCGTCTTTAAGTAGACATCATCATTTCAATGTCCCAAAAAGTGGGAGAGAATCGAGGTGAGATTTTTGATTGCGCCCTCAGTCTCAGCAAAATGAGAGTGTTGTGATTGTTCACAAATAAAATGGGAGGAGGTTCCAGAAAAGTTTCTTATTCCTCCTGCGATCTTCAAATACATTCCTCAGCGGTGACTGTCTGTTAGGGCTGTGTTCCAGCTATGATGTGCGTGAACAGAGTTGGCCGCGCTGGCATCAGAAAGTAGCTGAGCAAGTTCCTTTTCTGCGATGTGCAGTCAAGGCAATTATCCCCTAACGCGAGCTGGGACAATTTGCCAATTGTCGCTTCCTTGAACGTACTGACAAGTTGCGTGGAAGAAAATGTCTGCAGGCTGAACTTCGATGCAGAACAGGTGTTAGTGATAAAAACAAATGTTCTCTTATGCGAAGGGCTGTGAAAGAGGGAAGACGCGCAGCGGGTAATTGGGGAGGCAGGAACAAAATGGCTCCTCCTTTAAAGACTTTTAATCCATTGTCTTCTGCTATTATCCTAATAGACGGCACTTCATTAGTGGAAGGTGGACGGGCTGTCAGAATGTTGCTGTAATTAGTAACAGGGAGGAAACAGTAGCTGGGGAACACAGATCCGCAAAACACACTTGGGTCTCAGCGTTGCGGCCTGCTACACTTCGTCGGGATTACAGGTGTTAAATTTTCTTTTCCACTGTGCAAGAAGAACCAAGGTCTCGGTGGCATGACACCTGAGCGCTATGAAATATTCATCCCGATGCTGAAACCCCTTCACCTGCGTCAATTAGTTCCTCTAAGACCTCTGGCCTAACAGTACTTTGTACCTTGTTGAAAACGCAAGAGCGTGTCGCCCCCACCGCAAGCATAGGGATGGCGTTTCGCTGCACTTTTCACACTGTCCTGCTGACTGGTGTCATCTCTTATCTTTTTTTTAGCCGAAAACAACATTGTCGGTCTAGCTATACTTGCTCTCGATTTTCTGAACGGGTGCGCTTGTTGCCTGCACGGCAACAATTATGAATCTTAACAGTCTGGTTGAAGCGGAGTGAAGTGAGAATGGAGCCCGCTGATAAATAATGTGCAAGGCAGACCTCAGACTGTCAGAGTGTGACTAATCCTTGACACGCAACGGGCACGTGTCACAGTCTCCTCGAGAGTGACTTCTAAATACCCAAGAGGTGGTTGGGGTCAATGTGGATCTATTTATTCCAACTACAGAGAGCAACATGGGTAAAATCTTGAGCCCAGCACGTATTTCTGCTTCGTTTTAATTTTTAACTCTGAAACCAGTTGATCCATCCAGAGTGACAACCTGGCAGCACAACACAGAAACTGGCAGTTAGAACATTGCTTTAAGCAGCGCGTCGAGTTAATGACACCGGGTTCATCTGAGGTAAATATTTGATTTCATTTTGTCAGCATGCTAGCTTACAAACGGCGTGCGTGCCGTCATGTTTTCACCTCATGCGACTTTTCATGACTCTCGTCCTTTCTTGGGATCAACTGCGAAAGATGCCAAAAAAAAAAAAATCAATTCTCGTGCCGTATCCTTACAAGTCAGACAGGTGAAACTGAGCTGCAGTCATTTTCAGTGTTGTAATTTGGCGAGAAGTTAATGCGCCAATTAACGTTATAAAAATTCAACAGCCATCTCTGTCCATGCAACAACCCCTTGCCGGAATGGAGGTTTCCCTTGATAATTGGAGCAATTAGAGATTCCCCGACTCCACCGTGCCTGCTTGTGGAGGAGCCCTGCTATGACTGTGAGACACACACGCACACACACACACAAAATCAGAAAGCTTCTCCTCAGGGGTCTGCAGTCAGCTTATCTTAATGATCATATCAGTTTGCCCGTGTCGATATGAAAGAACAACTAATGCTCGGCAAACGTAAATAACAGGACAGGAGAAAGTCAAGCATTCCCTGCTTAATGACTGCTATCAGGAGGCAGATGGGGGCATGAAAACGAGAAGCTATTAACCTAGACTAATTGCTCCTCCGATATGCTTTCGCATAAACGCCTGAAATGCACAAGCATTCGGTTGCAGAACAAAGCGTACGTGCCGGCCACCCCTCTCTGTCACTCACTGAGGCGAAAAGCGACTTCAAACACGGCGCGTCTTTAGAAGTGACACAACTCAAACAGCAGCAGGAGCCATGACGTTCTCCATCATCTCCAGGCTCATGACAGCTGATAGCAATCAGTGGCCTCTCTGTCTTGCAACGCAACCTGTCGCGCAAAGCGCCCCCCCCCCTCTTCGACCTCACCCCGGATTTTCACACGCAGCAGCTTCCATCAACACAACGTTCATTTGTCTTTGGACCGCCTGAGGTACATGAATACTTTTCATGGGACATCTTCAAAACCACTGGGTGGGGAGAGGGGTGAATACAATAAAATGAAGAGGAGTCACAATTAATTAGGTCATTGTCAAAAATGATGTGGATTGACAGTGGCAGAGGTCCACATTAAACATTTTTTTTTATTATGGGGGCTGTAGTTTGCAGTGATGCAAGTGGGCTACGACATTTTAAGAATTTTCTCCACTGTCGTAATTGCAGTGAGTTTTTGTCAAGTGGTGACACAAGGATGATTTAATTCGATGCCCTGATGAAAAAAAAAGTCAGTACATTGATTTTCACTTTTGTAAGCTGCGTTTCCCATTCTGAAAGGAAGCCTCAAGTAAAATAAAATCACCCCTTGGATTTGGAGGTCTACTGTTATGTTTGTTACGGCGGCGTTTTTGATGCGGCATTTCTGTTGAATGTCAGTTGTCGGTTTAAGAGGACTTCACGCGGAGGCAGGTTAGAGTGGTGGGGAAATAGTTCTGTTTCAACATGACCAAAGCCAGCAACAAAAGTGAGGTATGGAACAAAAAGCTGAGGCCCAGGTAGAAGCCTTGGGGTGCCCCCTTGGATTCAGTGTCTCGACCAAAGCTCTTGTTTTCTATTATATAACGACAGAGACAGCACATACAGTACGTTAGTGGTTTGTCGGGCCGGGCCTAAGCCCCTTAGACTCTGTGCGTCCCTTGACGTCGAATCGGGTTCCTCTTGTTTTCAGGGTTGGGCATGTCGGTCCGTGGTCGCCACAAACACTCACGGTAATTGCGAAAGACACACGCAAATATGCATGAGTTATACTCCTGTTTTGCATACAGCGAGCATCCCGTGAGAATGCCGCGGCGCATGTGCGTCTGACGCCACTTTAAGCCACCTCGGTTCTGCTGAGGAGTATACTTTTGCAAGCCCTGTCATCTGCGTCTGGCCATCACAATCATGAGCAAATCACAAGGTGCCCTCGGGGCTCATCTCCTGGGTTACAGGTATGCTTGTTGACACATGCCAAATCCTCCTCTTTCTCAGAGGTTGGTGGTGAAGAAACTGGAACGCCCTGTCTAAAGCTCAAACATCACATAGGCCGGCAAGCAGGGCAGAACATGTTGGGTTACGAGATGGAGCCGGTGGCTGTCTCGAGGCGTTCGTTAAGCACGCGTGAGGGGTAAACCTGTGTGACGATCGGTCCGCATACACATTTGGCGTGGCTGATCCACCAGGTAAGGTGATGCCGCCCGAGGGGCTCGCTGAGGCCTACACTGGGTCACAGTTATGCCTGTTCTAGTCGCGTTGACGGATGAGAGCACTGGAACATTCCGCTGACAGGTGACGGGTGCAGTTCTCATTTGATCTGCCAGCGGGTGCTGAGAGAACAGGAAGAAGCGGAGAAAATAAAATTCCTGCGTGCGCACACAACTCTGGGTCTCAAGCTGTAAACATGGCTAGCCCGAAGGCCAACGGCCAGTGGAGATATAAATGATCATTCGGTGTTAAGATAATACTACAAATTGTGATCTATCATCATGGACAGACAAAGACTATACTACACACTACACTTAAAAAAAAAAAATAATATATATATATATATATATATATATATATATATATATATATATATATATAAATAAATATAGTGCTATCTATTTTGGCACCCCTCTTATATTAGACCGTATCCATCTATCACTATTATCCATTTACTGTTCCATGTTAATATGCTAAATAGTGTTACTGTGAACTGCATCCACCTTTTTCCTTATAGAAAGAATTCATGATTACCTCAGTCACATTTTCCTGACTTCCCTCTATCACACCAGTGTACCATCACCAAGTAACAATTAAGGGACATGTATAGCAGCTTCGCCCAAAAAAAAAAAAAGGAAAAAAAAGTGGCGGCGCATGCCGAAGCCTTATCTATCATCGCCTGCTCCACTTTTGTTGACTTTGCCCTTGTAAGTGTGTGTCATCCGAGCGGAGAGACAACAAGCATGCGGCCTTTTATTGTGGTCGCTCACACCCCTGGAGACATACAAGCAAGAGCAGGCTGAGAGAACGACGCTGGAATAAAAGTACAGAATTAAAATTGCTACAGAAGTGTCAAGGCAAAGGGCGTTTTAACTAATATGACACTCTTGTGGCACTAGTCTCTCTGGTTTCAGCATAGCGCCCTGTAAACAAGGCCGGCTTGTATTTCCTGTTGTCTGCCAGGCATGCCTTGTCCCAGGATTCACTTTACTTTCGGGATATGTTGACAAGCAAACACATGAAAGCGTATTAATATGCAAACTGGGACAAAAAACATTGTGACCATCCCGTCTTATGCAACAGCATACTTTTGCTGCAGCGCCACTTTATTGCTGTTGCTGAGTTAGGGGAATAATACGGCTCTAAAATTAAAAATGTCAATTGAAATGTGTTTAATATCGTGTAGCGTCAATCATTAGAAATTTGCCGTGTGTAAAAAAGATGCAGGGTGAGCATCTTTGGGGATGATGGGAAATACAAGTTCTGCTTACAGAAGACATGAAGAGGAAACGGTCAAAGCAATCAGATGCTTAATGCGAACATAATATGCGATATGATGATAATATAAACATTCAAAGTGCTACTTTACACTCACCGAGCAGCAACGCATACTAATAGCACTTAAAACGATACTCCCAGGCATTAAATATATTAACCTTCTACTGTGGGAGTGACGACTATTACCGGAGCTTAGTGGGGGATTTTTTTTTTTAATTGGCAATCCATTTGACATAACGGAATACATAATTACAATGACATAGTTACTGTTGTGTAAACTCTACAAGGGGTGCCAAACGCTGATATTTTGTCTGTACTTGTATGCTGCAATAATAATGATCATGAAAACATGCGTGTTCACTTTAGTATGCGTGTGTGTGTGTGTGTGTGTGTGTGTGTGTGTGTACATTTTAGTCGTGAGGTGGATGTTTTGGAGGGAAGGTGGTTCAGCCACCGCCCTGACTGACTTCCAGGCTCCTCGGCAGAACCGCAAAATCCTGCTCCCCTCTCCTATCCAAACCCCGACTCCCTCCGCTCACCCCCACAGAGGCCGTCGCCAGATTCAACACTGCATCTCCGAAACAAACACAAACTCCCACTGTTCTCGCCGATGCGGCTTGCGGCAGTTGAGCAAGACATTTGGTCGCAATTCCTTGTTTATGTCGCAACCATAACACGGCGGGTCTACAAAGAGGCACTCCGGCCTACAAAGCCGACCCCTTCAAAAACATTACTGACCACCCTTTTAAACAAAGAAATTGAGCCTCATTGCAACGTGACGTTTTGAGGCCGGTGAGGTTTGAGTCTGCCTGGAAACACGGCGTGCGCGCCTTCTAATCACAACAGACTCGAGTCATTTCACTGGGTGATTTGTTTGCAGCTCATATGGGTTTTATGCATACGTCACGATAACGTATGAATGTGTGGTATTTGTGTCTATATGGCAGGTAGTAAGGGCCGTTTTCCTCATGTCCCCCTCCATAAACCTTCAGCACGCCTCCCAGTCTAAGCACCGCCACTCTGTAATTGTGGGGAAACCACAGCACACAGCCCCATATATAAATACCCTTTTCTTGCAGCCTTGTCAAAATAAAGGTCGCGCTGGAGGAAAGAAATAAGGCTCCGTTCGGTGCCGATCATCCCCGCTTTGTTGCTATTTTGGAGCAAACTAACTTTGGGTGAAGTTCCGAAGGTATGAAAAAGGAAGACTCATTCGAGGGGGTTACTTCCGCTTTTCAAGTGTGGGTCAACACCAAAAGATGATTAAATAAAATGCCAAGAATTGGTTTGTGAGGTTAGAAAATTTAGCAATTGAAACAAATGAGCCCGTTGCAAGTCAGTGGCACATTTGATGCGACGCTTTAGTCACATAAGTCACAGGTGAGCTGATCTGACGCCTGTACGGAGCAAAGTCTTGCCAAGTATGATGTGCATAGAAGGCCCTTAAGCTGTGGGGAGTACACGGGATACTGTTGATGCGCTACTGCTTTGATGTGTGTGTTTTAGTGGGCTGAGACTTCCTCGTTTTCATTGCACTTACCTGTCTGTGTCTACAGTCTGTGTGTGTGTGTGTCTATGTGTGTGTGTGTGTGTGTGTCTAGTCGCCACTCAAAACACACAAAAATGCTTTGAAAGGGCTCTCGTCACCTGCCTCTCACGGGTAAACGCTGGCTCGGCTTTAGACTGAAGCATCATTCGCTGAACTTCTACTGGGATTAAAAAGATCAATTCCATTTTCTTGATTTTTTTCTCTCTTTATACATGCAACACAGAGGGGGCAGGAAGAAAAGAATTATCTAATTTCAGTTGTTCCTGTACCACCTTTTTCTTTTTCCATCACGGTCCAAATATGGTCAATGTCATGATTTTTTTTTTAACAAGTCGATCACATTGATCTGTCCCCACATTTTCTTATTTTTAATATATTATTTAACCAATTTTAAGTGTTGAAAGCAGCCTGAGTACAGATACACTAGCGCTCTTGAACACTTAATTACCTGAGAAGTGTTGAGTAAAACATTGCCCTCTCTCCTCACTCCGCAGGAGCCGTGTGGCATAACGTCGCCTCAAGATTTCATGTCTGAATATTTTTTAGGAAGTAACAGTTGGAAACAAAAAGTTAGATCCATTTCAGGAAGCCTGTTTTATTAAAAAATGGATTCCAGTAAAACTGCAGAAGGAACTGGTCAGGCAAAAAGGTGTGCGTGCAGATTTTTAAAGACCGTATCTCACCAAGTGCTGAATGCTTGCAAACGAAGCAAATTTTGGGTTCGACTATACTTGCAAAATACAGTCACTGAGCGGGAATCAATGAAAGTCAGCAATATGTACCGCTACTCTACCAGAGACGCCGTTATTGTTTTTGTTATGCAGTGTTATTATATTTTTGTACTTGTAAGCCACAGCGAGATGCGAAGGAAAAACATTGAGATCTTGTGGTTCATTATAGGAAAGTCTATTTATAAAACTTGCTCAATGAAGTTTAAAAAAAAAAAAAATGAAGAACCAGAATGCACTTGGCTGGTTGCCTTCCAAAGCCGCTCCCTGACAGCTGCTGTTACGATGGAAACAAAACAAATGTCACTAGTGGAATCACGCAATGCTCAGACATCCTTTTTTTTTTTTTTCTCGCCACACCTGCCTTGGGAGAAAACATGACAGGCAGCCTGTTTGGATTTGGGTGTGGCGAGGAGCCAGTCTGACTGGCAGGTGAGGAGGACTTATGAACAATAAACGACGACTTGAAGGTAACGCTGAGCCGCCAAAAGGTCTTCTGGATGATGCGGAGATGTGGGTGCAGGTACCACTGAGTCTGGTCATCAGACGAATTTTTCCACAAAACTCGAGTACAAAACCACCAAGAGTTACCAATTTGTGCCAACGCTTGCTGAACATAACGATACACCTGCACAAGATAGGTTTCCAAGTACAACTGTGTTGCAATAGAACCAGTCAGTAATTATCACACTGATTTAAAAATAGAGTCTGTCAAAGGTTCCGACCAACATTGTTATCTGATGACACAGGTGGAACAAACACACCTAGAAACACCGCATGGCGTGTCCTCAAGAAATCTGCTATGCATTATCAATCAAATTTTAAAAACTTTTTGTCGTTTATATTTTACACTTTTAGGTTAAAGTGCGGCCACTGGACGAAGCCGCATTTGACTTGCAACAGCTCTGCGGGATGTTTTACTGGTTGCCAAAAGTGACTTGAAATGTGCAAAATATTCTATTGTGACATCACATTGCATGCAACGATGCCGCTCTGGGTGTAACACATGTACACGGTACAGCTGTGTATAAGCTCTAACATATATGCACAACCGTTGCATCTTCCACTCATTTCCTTTCCCTACTCGCCATTTCACACAAACACACAACGGCGCCCCTCCCACCCCGCCCCACGCACGCACGCACACATACACAGACCGGCAGCCATTGGTGGAGGGAATGCGAGGAATGCTCCAAACCCCAGGCTGGTGTTCTGACTCGTCCCAGACTTCATGCCGTCACCGCCGGGGTCTGTGGCCAGACCTCCCTGTGCCAGACCCACTGGCTCCAACACCCGCCCAGGCCAGCCGAGCTGCAGCTCGCGACCCATAATTAAGCAGCAAGCCGCATTTGCAGTGCACATCCTCTACCCCGCTCCCCACAGTACTGCGAGGGGGCCCCCCTTTGAAACACGCACACTGCGCATGGCCCAACGCTGCAGCCCGTCGAGGAGGATGCTCCGGACTCGTGTGTTTGTACAGTATGTGTGCAGGCAAAGCATTATTCGTCTAAGCTTGCCGTCGCACTCTCTTGAAGGGCATGAATGCCTTAGCGGCAAATTAGCATGCAACGCAGAACATATAATTACAGCAACGAACATCAAAGGGTTGACGCACTGGCATATGATAAGAGGAGTTGTTTTTGTGTATTAAAAGCAATGATTGGGGCACCTGGTGCGACTGGTTGAGACGTATGTCGGTGAGGTTTCTTCAGATCTCTCAATCATGTCGCCGCCTACTTTGGGACGCCTGAGCTTTGAGCGCACGCATAAGACGTTCCTCAAACTCATTAAGATTTTGTCTTAAAATGCCGCTGCTCGCTTCCGAAGAGGGAGCACGTCATTTTGTTGCTTCTGGGGGTACCGAGGTCTAGGCGGAAGCTCAGCTCGGGCTTTTTAGTTTGGTGGACAATATAATGTGTCCAGCTTTGAGGGAAGAGTTGAGGGAAGACCCTGTTCTGTTGCGGCATGATAATGCACAGTGCATAAAGATATGCTTGGAGGACTTTTGGGGATCGAAGAACCAAAGAGCCTCAAGTTCATAGTGGAGAAAAAGGTGTTTTAGCAGCAAAGACTTACTCTATGTTCTATCAGTTTCATTTCACTCTGGAGAAATTAGCAGGTGCTCTGATAATTATGTTTGTGCCCGCACTTAAAGAGCTAAGCAGCGCCATAAAGCACGAGATCAAGAAGCTCCATCTTTTCTTTCCTCTTCCCTAGTCAGTGGAGCCTCCTTCCCGCTGATGTGGGGTCATGGCTTGTAAATTTCACAAGGCTTCCTCGAGGAATACCTCATCCTTTGAAAGAGAAACAGGAAAATTACATGGTGGACAACCCACGTGGGTTTTTCACCCCCTTTCTTGCACTGTAATTTGCTTCTCCAACGGGTCAGCCTAAAATAACCTTAACCTAATATTCACACCATAGAGAGACTTTGAGAGATGCTGGAGGTCTCCCTCTGGGTGGCAGTGGGCTCTGTCTGAAGTCCACAGGTCTTTCAAAGACTGCTTACTTGATTACCTTTCATATACATCGAGGGCATGTGGACATGGTGCTCATTGAACCGTCCGTGAACCGTTCCCAAATAGAGCCTGCGAAATGGCTGTGAGCATGATGCACATATGAGAGTCTGCAATGGATGAGTCATGCTAGTATTGGCTATAAAATGCGGTTCATCACTGAAACGGCGTATATAATAGAGAGCAGATCCTGTGCGCCATGGCCATCGCCTACTGAGCTCATCTCAAAATCCACCGAGCCCGACTATGGGTATCACAAGAGAAATGCCCATGATCTCACCAGAAGCAAAGTTTCCACCATTCAGGTTTCTCATTAATCAGGGGCTCCTCTCGTCTCCATATCCTCATCTTATTTCCATCTCCAGCGACCATGACGCCGCAGATATTTATACGGGCAAGTTGAGAAAAGGATCAAGTCAGTCTCGGTTCCAGAAGGCGTGCTGAATAGTCAATATCCTGAAATGTGACAGTGATTCATGATGTGTCTAAAAGGAATATGAACTGTGGTTTCATGCCCTTATTGTGAAATTTCATGAGGGGGATCTGTTGCATTTGATATGAATATGTATTTGAGAGTCACACTTTTGCTTCTATTAGTTGTGCTTTAAATGTGAGGGAGACTTGGTATTATTTTTTTTTTAAATGAAAATAAAAATAATGACGCTGATGCAAGACACAGCATGCAAACCTCCCGACAATAGCGAAATACTTGTGTGCATTTCCTCATAAAACTTTTTGTGTACTCACACAGGCACACAAACGAACCCTCCCTCCCAACCCCCCTTCTCCTCCTAACCCCCACCCCAACACTCGCACACCACACCACAGGCACCACACACACAGTGGTTCTCATATGGAATATCGTGGGTGGCGCTGGAGCAGTAGAAGGCTCTGCAAATAGCACCGGAGCAACCCCTCCATTTTGGCGACCCAAATTTCCTTTTCTGAGGTCTGCTGCCTGGCCTGGAAGTGCTGTACAGCAAGTCTCCAGTCGCCACCGAAGGCCACAGCGGCCGCACTGAAAGGCGCTTCACAAGGACCACGGCATGGCGACGGTGACCAGATGGCCCTGGGCTCACATCGTATGTGCACGTCGAGTGCTGACGTACGTGCTAGTAGCCACGCGCTAATGTCCGAATGAGCCGTCATGCATCAGCAACTTTCATTCACTTTGAGGACACCGTACTGTGTCATGGACTCGCTGAGTGAAAAAGGGTGAAAAGATGAGAATGTTTGGGTGGTAACCTGATCAGGTATCTTAAATTTTAGACCCGCGGTGAAATTAAATCGTCATTTTATCTGTCAGTGGGGTGGCCCATTTTGTGGGTTTACTTAAACGTGAGAATCAATTTTGATAGAAGACTCTGAATATCCAAGCATGCATTTTCTTCTCATAGCTTGGGTTGCGCGTGGGCTGGAGCCTATCCCAGCTGACTTTGGCCAAGAGGCACCCGCCAATTGCAGGACACATGCGGACAAACAAGCATTCAAAAACACATTATATGAACCTACGGACGATTTAGGCACTGCAATGTCATATTCGGTCGACAGCAAGTGGGCAAACGGCCACCCCTTGAGATGGTCAATGGGTGGATTTCACTTCATATTCTACAAATAAAATATGAAACATGGTAACGACTTTAGCCAAGTGGGAGCACAATAGTTTTGACTTGACTTCCCTTTTTGAGTGCCCCCAAAAGATTACGAAATCAAATCCTCTTGAAGGAAGTGCGCCTATATTTATAAAGCTTGGGCTCATTTTTATTTATTTATTTTATTTAAAGAGCCAATAGAGGACAACGAATGGAAAATACTATACAATTCTGGTATGACCTTCAAGAAACAACATCAGCAAATTGTCACAGTAGATGAAAAACCTTACAACCTTGAAATAGACCTGAGCCATGAGAGACTACAACAAGGGTCTGGGCAGGAGAAAGACTTGCCCCATGTCTTTCCTTCAAATGTTTTTTTGTTTGTATTGAAAGGACTGAAGGTTGCCATTCATTTCGGCCATTTTAACTTGGTCCAATATTTTACAAGCCCTTCAGAGAGGACCTTTTGCTTCCTTTTCCTGTGGTTTGGCCCGGGCCGAGCTGTCAGGAGAGGGGAACAGCCAAACCCAAATGTAGATGCTCATCTTGGCAGGCTCTCCGTGGAGTGTCCTGACCAGACAAAAGCAGGGAGCGAAATACAGCCAATTTATTTATATTCGCTGTGGTTTTGCGTGTTACGTCCTAGACTTCCAGACCCTGGGTGGATATTCCATCTGAGGATGGAGATGGATGGATGCCGTTCCATTTGACATACATAAAAACTATAACTCTAAACTAAACAAACTATACGGGATTAATGTCAGATCCGTAGTGCATGTGTTAATCGAGTGTGAGGTTTTGAAGTGTGGTCCCTTCCGCGTTTTTGGTTTTTTGTTTTTAAATCATATCCAGAGTCTGTCAGGCTATGATAGAAGAGAAACGGACCCACTTTTATGACTTGACATTTTGTGTGATTTTTTATTTATTTTTTTGGTGTCAAGGCAGCGGCAGAATACGCACGCAATTTGAGTGTCGCCAGAATCACAATGTTGAGCGCCTTTCCTTGGGGGATGACCTCACCACTGTCAGAACGAGGTATGGAACCAATTTAAGGGAGCTCCCCCGGAATCACTCGTGTGTTTCGCTCTGTCAAAACTAAGACATTTGGAGCCACATCCACTCTGCTGCATGGACACGCTCTCTTATGGTGGATACAACTTGAGCAGGGTATGGATTTTAGGAATCCACCCCCCCTCCAAAAAAAAAACCTGACTCACATCCTCGTACTGTTGCTGTGTGGGCGAGCTCATAAATGAGTCAACCAAAGATATTTGGATATAGGAGGGTTTGGGAGATGCATATGGTCATGCGCACACGCACAAGCACACGCACACAGTGGCTGTTGCCAGCGAGACCTCTCTGGTCAGGAATCGCTGCCAAAAGCAAGCCGAACAGTGGAACACTGGGAGTCTTGTGCCTGATTTTGGAGACTCTTGTCTCTCTCCCGACCTTGCTTCAAAATATACTGCGGCTTCAGGGAACAGCACTCTCAGCAGTAGGGAGGCCAGGCATGGAAAATTTAGACGCAACACGAAAGATGTCGGCGAAGGGGAGGGTGGGAGTTGAAAAAAAAAGAGAGAGAGAGAGAGAGAGAGAGGTGGGCTGAATTCATTCTCATGCTCATTCACATCTGTGGCCATGAGCCTTTTCTTAATGGCTTTAGCACATTAACTGTAAAAAGGGAATGAAGCGAAACTGCACCGCGGCAGTAGTTGGTGAGGATAACGGGGAGCACAAAGTTATAGGAATCATTTTTTAAATTAACTGTTAAATCCAAGGATGACTTTTGTCAGCAGGGAAGATCTATACGCATCTCATAGTTGTCAATGATACCAAGAGCGCCGATACAGGTACAGCGGTTGTACGAGTGACACGGCGGCTGATGTCTCATAATTACACCTTGTCTTGCTAATAGCGAGTGTTACGGCTGCACTACCCTGTAATCTCTCACTTTTCACGTGTTGGTAATGACTAAGAAATATCAAACTGGCCTAGAAATGTTCACTTCGCACCTAAGCGCGCGACAACATGCGAGAAATATTGTCGAATCAAATAAGATCGAACACAAGAAATGCAGTAATTACAATGAATATGAGTAATTGAAACAAAAAGGTTAAAGAATAATTATAAATACACAAACCGAAAGGTGTATAAATAGAAAAGTAAAGTACCACAATGGTAAAAGTATTTGATGATATGTAGACTTCTCTTCTTCTTCTTTGTTTTGAAAATGAGTCGTGCGGAGCATTTCAAATATTTTTATTGCGTTGTTTTGCCTCGTGGAAACAACGCATCAATGAGTGGAGGCGGGGCTTATGCTTTAGGTTATTTGCCTGCAGCTGGTCTTTCCGGCTCAAAATGAGGGAGGGATAACTGAAAAATAGCAAGGTATGCTGTCAGGCACATTGTTATATACTGTGCTTAAAAAAAATGCCCTTGCGAAATGTTGCAATCTTTGTTCTCTCAAGACGGTGCTTCAAAACAAACTTATAAGCAGCCACATATACGGTATAGTTCAAGCGCTGTCTGAGACTCATCAAAGCCAAATGTCAATTTTTTATTTCTTTTTTTTAAAGGCCGCAGTAAAAGGCCTCTATTTCCTTTCATCATTTTATTTGCTCCAACAAAGGCCTGACATGAAACCGAGCATATCTAGGATGTTCGATGGTGACTTTGTGGTGTGCAAATCTCACATCTCTGATATTGAAATGGTTGCACAAACGGGTCACCTGCAACGACAAACTCTCTCAGTAATAGCTTGACGCTTATGACAAGACTTCTTAAAATCAACGTCAACTATACTGCAGTTTTCCAAAGAGTAAAAAAGGCTTAAATTGTCTTTAGATGATGAGCAAGCAAACAATGCCCCGATTCAAAATGTTACAATATGCAGTTGGGCATTGAAACCATCAGAGTAGAAGGGCGCAGGCAGTCAGCCATGAACCTTTTTCGGTGCCTGTGGCACACCATTTTTGGGTGGTAGTGACGCATTTGCGCATGCCGAGACTAATCGAGACCCCACATGCATGCGATTCTTCAGGATTCCGATGAAAATAAAGCTTTTAGCTTTTTAATTTTGGCTTTTTCAGCCTCCAAAAAGCAGTGCCCATGCAGAAGACCACAGGCTGAATTCTTGTCCATTCCTGGAAAATAAAAAAAACTTCAGATCTGAAATGTCATCCGAGTGACTCAACAAGAACGGCTTGACTATTTCACTACATCATGTTGGGTGCTCTCCAAATTCTGTCCTGTAGAACCCATGTAAAAGTTAAAACTGATCATCTCCTTCCAAGAAATTCTCGATGTTCATACGAGCAATTCTGAAGTGTCGCTTCATAACTTGATTTGTGCATAATGTCAATTTTACGCAGGCTCAAATGGGGGAAGAAAAGCTTAAAGGTGGTGGCATCTCCCCCTGCGCACGAATGTGTCGCCATATCCCGAAACTGTGGTCGGGTCTCTAGCACCGGCGAATCATGGTCGACGCGTCTTCATTCTGTTTACAAATGCTTCCGGCTGTTTTGAAAACACTACCGCAGTGAAGTGAAGCGTTGGATTCGCAAGGAAATTCCAAACATGTTCCAAACTGTTTGAACAAACCTGCAGCTAATAAACCGAGACGCATGATCAAAAAGCAAATGTAGAAAAGCAAGAACCATGTCGCGTCAGAGGTGAAACAACTTCCACTAAAAACCGTAAACTAAATAGAGCTTGGACGTATACTGTCCATACTGTCCTGTATATGGTTGACGCACATTTTGTTCTTCCCCTTAGACTTCGGCGATGCCCAAGGACGTGAAACCCGACATGTTTTGTCTGCTACCGCCCTCCGTTCACACCTCACCACGCCTCAATACACCTCGGCACACTTCATCACAGAATGACTTACGATGCACGGGCACGCCTGTGGGCGACAAGAGAAATTATGAGGGAAATTCACCTACGCCAAATCGGGCCCACGTTTTGAGTTGGGGGGGGATTAAGGTGGATGGTGGTTGACAGAGGGGAGGGAGCGGGTGCTGAAGGGAAGGGAGGAAGAGAGGCAGGGTGTGGGAAGGAGGAAGGAGGGGAGGGGATGCTTCCTGTCGCCATTCCGGCCTGCCCACATAGACAGACGGAGAAAGAGAGTGTATCTGAGGCTGACTGCAAGCCACATGACATTCTCTCTGGGTCCTTCGCTCGCCTCTGCGCCGAGTGATGTGCTCCCTCCCCTCCTTCCCGTTCCTCCCGCCTTCCCTCCCACCCTCCCGCCCTTCAAAGCTTTGACATGTCATCTCCCACCACAAAAACAGAGGTGGGAAGACTCGCTGGCGCTACCGCTGCCTCAGGGTGTCTGGCACTAAAGCTGCCTGCAAATACAGCGAGGGAGAGGAGGAGGAGGAGGAGGAGGATCGAGGAGACAGAGAGGATGCCGGAAGGAGGGATAGAGAAGACAGAAAAGAAAAATTGAAAAAGAAAAGGACGGTGCGCACTGAAGGAGACTCATAAAAAGCCGGGTGTCAGAAGAGCTGTTCGAAAGATGGAGGGCTTTGAGATGCGTCTGTTCTTTAATGCAACACTGCTGCAACCGCACTGTTGCCTCATGAGTCACACGCACGCACACACACACACACACACACACACTTGCAGCAGCTGGTTAGAAAGGGGGCACTCAAAAGTTTGGGAGAGACCTTCGGGCTGCACAACTGCTCTCTCCAGAGAACCGCAAAAACACAAAAGATACCCAGAAAGGTTAAACACATGAAATGAATTGTATCCAGCTAAATGAAAAATGTGTAGGCAAGCCGCAATCCTATAATTGAACATTGGGTGTATTTTCTGGTTCTAATGTGATTTTTTTTTCCAAGACCAGCAAAGGAGTATCTCTACCAACTTTAAACACACCCTGGACAGCCACTGCTTTTGAATAAATGATTCCAGGCCAAATGTTTGCTGCTCGGATGCCACAAAATTTGCAGATCGACTTAAGGAGCAATTACGCACTTGGCTTTGGAGCCTCTGAGGCTTTGGAGGATGAATTGGTGAGTGGCTCCTGGACAAAGTAAGCACATCTGACCAAAGTGGGCCTTTCCCATCAGCTGAGAGTGTCAAGGAAGCCACAAGACACATACACACAACAACTCTGATAACGGGGCCAAATTCGTGGCCTTGAGCTCTGCAACAATTGGACTCACAACTGAATGGAAGACATTGATGCAGCTAATGCAAAAACAGCTACAAATAATAGTATTCCCTTGTGTGGGTTATGGCTGACTGTTGCTTGTTCTTTTGCAATGGCAACTCTTGAGGTACTTTTCATCTTTGATAACCCCCCAAAAAACGTTTTTCTCAAAAACCATGACATTCAGTACATTTGAAATTTGAAAAGCTCACAATTATTGCCCTGCTCACCCGAAGTGACTCCGGGATTTTTCTCTCCCTTGTTCCCCCCCAAAGCTCAACTGTGGCATTGCAAAACAAACTGAAGCAGGGCTTATAGCTCGCAGTGACGGACTGCGAAAGAGTGACATTTCAATCGAGCGCGATGCCAAAGCAGTAGTGGAACACGCAGGAAGTATGAAGAATCGTTTCACTGGGTATGACCACACAGTCACAAGTCGACACACTGTGATTTACTTTCAGTCAGCTGCTTTTCGGGCCTCTGAGGGTGATCTGTTTGCTCATGATGTCGCCCCCAAAAAGCGTGACTGCTGATGTCTGCGCCGGCGTCGCCGACAATATCGCGTCCCCTTCGGCCTTTGGTCAAGGAAGTCAAAAAGGCGCTTCCATCACGGTGAATGCGGAGTCTGTCTGAGACCAGTTGGAAGCGCCCAGTCAAAGCCAAACACGCAAAAGCAGTATTTCACTCAAAAGAGAACATTGATGAGCCATTTTTTTCTTCTTCTCAAGAGAGGAAAAACCACAGGAAAGTGCCACAGGGCACCAAACGAGAAAAACAACTGAGGGAACCAGAGAGTTGGTGGCACTCCGACAACAGAGGGAAGACTGCCATGATTTACGACATCATGTCAGCGAGGCTGTACCGCCCACCATTGTATGGATGGAGTCTTCATCGCATCATGTCTGCTCTAGTTTGGCGTTCCAAACTTCCAACATTAAACCGGTTAGTCATCTGTTGCAAACTTTTGCCTACGATTTAATTCAAGCCATGGAGGAAAGTCATCATTGATATTTGTTCTTTTCGATTTCGTCCAAAGTTTCTTTTTTCCATTTGACGTCAGAAAAACCAACCTGAGGATGATCATTTTCACATCTTTCAATTTGAAAACAAAATTTTGAATAGTGACACCACACTGTCTGGAATCTCTTGTCCTCAAGTCTCTTTTGGCATTTTAATAAATGAATTATGGAGCGGGTGGAAATGCGGTTTTGTGATATTCTAGATATTATGGAATATTTATCCTGCATTTTTTGAATGGACGATTGGCAAACAGCACTGCAATGAATCAAAAAAATATGGTCCAGTTATTTAGAAAGATATCATGTACATAAGTAACAAACATGTCATTGAAGTACTGGATGAAATCATGATTGCCGCCTGGAAGAAAAATAAAAGTGGGCTCGCGGCGTGTGTGGGACAACACTGCCACCTACTGGAGTTGATGTTTATTGTTTTCAGTTGCAAACAAACCAATTTTTTTCCTTTTGGATATTTTTTAAGCAAATCATCTAACAATTTGTATAAGACGTTAAATATTTGATATAACGACAAAATGGTAGATAAATTTAAGACGTTAAATATTTGATATAACGACAAAATGGTAGATAAATTAAGTTTGAACCTTGAAATGGTCCAAATTACATTCAGAAGAGGGAATATAAATTTGAACCCGTGCTGTAAGTCTGCTCACTCAAGTGCTACCGGTGAGAATATCGAGTAGTAATTAGATTGTAGCTGGTCACCAGGTTTGCAAACTGCTCAGAAAGGATTTTGGCCCACAAGAATTCTCTAACCGCATCAAGTTTCTTGGCTTCCACTTGGAAACGGAACCTTCTCCTTCCTGGGGTTGAGGTCTGGACCCTGACACGCTTCTTCTCGAAGCGCTCTTCTCTGGCACTATGCTCGGTCATGCCTGAAGACCCATTCACGACCCGTCAGCTGACGTAGGGCAGTTAACATCCCAAATCTCACAGTACGCGGTTACGTTCACGCAAATCATCTCAACTTTGGTTTTTGTCAAACATCTCCCCCTGGTGGCATCTGCATAGACATACCTCAGGTCATTGCATGACTTATGTTTTATGAGGGGGAGAGACTGCAAGTATAGTAAGTCTAGCGCGTAAAAAACTGAACGCGACAGCAGCTAGTCATAAGATTGACAGGAGGCATTTGTTTCATATTACTTTAAACCACAGACAAATTATGAGTTGATACACTGACAATTTCCCCAGCCCGAGGGATGACAATCGCAGTTGTTGAGTAGGCTGCATTTGGAAGAATTGGCAACATTATTTCAGCGCACAGTCATAAACAAGACTGCATTGAAAGTATCTGCAGGAGGTGTTGACCACAAGTAATAAATCACAAAGATTAAAAAAAAAAAGATAAAATTCCATTGGCAGCTTCAAATATGTGCTCTTTTTTTGATAATCATCTCAATAATCTCTTCGACGCACTTGAGCCCAGTGTGAGAACAAATCGACTATGTTTGCGATGCTGCCACAGCGTATGGAACATAACACGTTCGTTTGCGTTTCAGCCAAAATAACATTCAGACTAGCTCGGCCTACGGTCGTGTCGGTGTCGTCACCTCCGAGAGATCACAACGGTGCGAGATGAAGATAAATACATTAAATTGACCAGCTCAACAGTGTCGCATGGAAATGCGGCGCCGTCATCATGAGCGGTCTTTGAGACGCAACTATTTGATCTGCAAAAACAGGCCGGATTTGCATTTGAAGCACATTTCTTTTGATTCATCGCTGCAGGTTAAACTGTGCCCTACGCCGCTTGGTCACGAGGGGCCATGCGACTGTAGCGGCCTTTTAGCCTCTAATTGCCTCGGCTTTTCTAGTTTCTCAAAGCACCTGCGCTCGGATGAAAGCGTGTGATGCTTCGCAGAATGGAGCAACTGAATTTGGACGCTTGTATTTAATCCTGTCGAGAGGGGCGGGGTCTGGAGGCTTGGGGTTGTTGACTGTGGTATAAAAGGCAGCCGGAGTCCCAGATGAGGGCAATAAAGAGGGAATAATTCACGTAGCACATTTTCAAACTAAGCCGTTTAGCGCGAATGAGGAGAAATGGACAAATGGAGGCTTGTGTTTGTTTTCGTGACTTTCTGCACATTGGTGCAAATCTATGAGGTGGCGTCTCGCGACGAGGAAGAGCAGCTGCCGTTATCGCATCACATGCAGGTGGGTTTGTGTTTGTGCTAGATTGAGAGTGTTTTACACTGATTTTTTTCTTTTTTTGCTGGGGTGTAGGGCGACGCTAAATCAACGAAGGGGGCACTGCTCTGGCCCATTGCAACCCTTGTGAAAAGATCTAAAGCCTTGCGTTTCTACGGACTCATGGGGAAACGCTCGGGTGACACTTCACATCCCGAAAAAGTGTGCCCGCACCAAGTATTTGGGCATGTCATCTTTCACTTTTGTTGTTGTAATCAAGACACACAGTAGTGCAGAAACCCTTGCGTAAATATGTGACTAATTGTCCAATTACTGATCAAGGAGTTTAATATTTCGGGACCACATTGCTCAGAGGTGAGCAAAAATACAAAAAAAAAAACCCCACTTCATACAGACTGCTTGAACGCATTCTAAAAATAGAACATCCTGTAAGTCCATGTCAAAACTAACATATACAGGCCAAGACATTTTGTTTAGTGTCCGACAAAATTCATAGCAGGTGCAGTCTTCAACAACACATTCTTTAGATAAACCACACAAACAGCATGTGTTTGTAGCAGTATAAAAACCTGAGGTTGTTTTATTTGATTTTATGTGCTTTTTTTTTTACAGTGGTACTGTCAGAATTTCAATTTGCAGCAACTCCAAAATTATATTCTTTCATTATTAGGCAAGTTTACCAGAGGAATGGGTATGAATCCTGTATCGATGGGATGGAGCGTGCAAAAAATGAGCGACGCACCTCAAGAGAACATCATTATCATTTGCTTTCTTCGGCTTCAAAGAGGGAGAAAAAAAGGACAATAACTGATCCATAATGTAGTTATGTATTCTTTTGTAAGGGCACAACATTCATGTGATCATGTGATCAACTGTCATTGAACATTCGAAACTCAACTTGAGATTCTCTACCTTTTGATTTGACTGAAACATATGGACAAAATGGGTCAAAAAAAACAAAAAAAGCTGGGGGGAAAAAAAAACCAACAACAACAACAACGAACAAAGACAGTCTGATCTATAATGACAGGAGGTCGAGGCTACTTGCGGCTGGTGATGCTGAAGGCGAGTTTATTGAGTAGCCTGAGGGCGGGAGTGCTTAAGTCCCCTTGGGAGGGGTCCATTTCAGTGAGCTGGGGTCAATGGTTTTGTTGCCATTGCCTCTCTTGACCTCCTTTGCTTTCCACTCATCGATCAGGTCCTGCATGGAGGGAAATAAACTAGAGGAGTGAGCCCACGTATGTGGAGTGGTCAGAACTCATTTTTATATAACAAGGCACATCTTTAGGAGCACGTGTTAATTAGCATTAGTATGAGCTGAAATGAATTACAATGGAGTTGCATGCAAACCTTACAGGCACGTGTTAAAAGCTTCAAGATTAGTAGATTAGATTAGTTGAGTAATACGCAAGGTAAAATCGACGGAGAGTCTATAGAATCGCGACATGCAGAACTATGAGCACAATCATGCCGGTATGTAATCATGACATGCATTAGCGTCAGCACAATGGGGGGGGAGGGGCTTGACTACACAAACACAAACTAAATGCAATGGAAATACAAAAAAAAAAAAAGAAATAGAAATCTCACCTGTCGCTTCAACACCAAGTGCTTCCCCTTCCAGTATTTGAGCATCTGAAGAGACTGTAGCGTGCTCACAATGTCCACGGGATTGACGGCAGTTTCCTGACTAATCTCTGTGCATTAAGTAGACAGCAAAACTTTGTTCCAAGCCCTTTGCCCAACATTTTGTTTGTTTGTCTGCGCAATCCCCTTTTGCCAACCTGTTTTTTTGTTTTGTTTTTCTATTCCATGGATTTTTATTTTATTTTTACCTTCAACTGTGTAAGTTGCATCTCCTCCAGTGTGTACGGTCTTACCTTTGATCGAGATCTCCTTTCCTTGGAAGTTGTGCATATAACGGAGTAACACTTCCTTCCAGTAGCTACGGTAGCTGATGAGGCCGAGGTCCGACAGAGGCCTCTCTGGCGAACCCACCTTCTCCTCCACTTTGGACAGGAGGTAGCCTACAGAAGTGAAGCAGACAACGGTCAGCGCGGATGCTTTTTGACCGTTCAGATCACTTTTGGGGCGAGTATCCATACTGAAGTCGATGAGCATCTTGCCAAAGCCCTGCCTCATGTACTGCGGCATTGTCAGAATGCAAGAAACATTGTAGTTGAGGAAGGAATTCTTTTCCTAGAAACACAAACACAAAAACTTTTTTTTTTTAAATCACAGTGATTCTTTTCCCCCTGTTGAACATATACTCAACTATTCGCTATTTTCACTGCATAGTTTTGCTCTTTCATGGATGTGTTTTTTCCTGTGTCGAGTGGCCATTAAAAAGCTCAGGCTAGTAAAATCACATGGGTGTCATTGTTGGTATTTTTACACATGATGAAGTAAATTAGTTTTCTCTAAATTATTTTGCGAGGTTATATTCAGATTTTTTTCAACCTTTCCGCCATTACTCGCTGACAAACTAATCTATTGCCCGTGGGGCTCGGTTCTGTACTCACTTTGGAAAAGTATCCCACCAAATGGCAGCCCGTGTTGTCGGCCTCAGTCATGACATAAAAGAGGAAAGGCTCCACATCGTAGTATAACGTCTTGTGGTCCAGGAAGAGTTTGGCAAGTAAACACAAGTTCTGGCAGTAGATCTGTGGAGTCCCATAACCAATTTCATCAATTAGTAACATGTCGCAGTTCTGTACGAGTCTGCATTAGCCCACCTTGTTTTTCTTGCCGTCAACTTCGAACACAGATATGGCGCCTTTTCTGTACACTTCGTCTCCTGGAGGATGTTTCCACACACACTTGGCCTGACAAACAATTCAAAAACGGAGAAGCTCAAGAGCATTTACACGGTTGGTGTAGCAGTAGTGACGACACCCGTTTGCGATTCTCACCATGTGTCGCCTGAGGATGGTCTGGCTCTTCATGTACTTGAGACAGAATTCACACACGTAGAGGCGACCCAGGCGGGCGTACTCCTCGGGATAGGGCGAGTGGTACCAGGTGTCCAGCTCGTAGCGCCCAAACAGGATGGTCTTGATCATGTTACTGCCCTCCGTGATCTGACCCTGAATGCGCAGCTTCTCCTGCGGGCGTGCCAAAATCAAGAAGCAAATTGATGACTACCCTGCCGATACAAACTTTGGATCAAAAATGTCTAATTCGGGGTTAAACAACTGGATTTTTACCAGGTCCTCAGAGGCACGAGCCTGAGCTTTCCTGAAAAGCTCCAAGTCATAATCGCTGGTGATGTTTTCCAGCAGAGGCTCCCTGGTGTTGCCGTGCGTTTGCCGATGCTCCTGCAGATAACGCAGGAAGGCAAATTAAAGATGAGACCACCTAACAAGTGACGACCAACTCAACTGCCAGTCGCTATGGCGACAGAAGCGAAGATCCCCTGTAGTACCATGTGTTTTTCTTTCTGCTCCTTCTGAAGCCCAGAGTTTCTCCCCTTCCTCATTTCAGCCACCTGCTCTTTGTATCTGCTCTGCTTCGATGTTGGCGTCTAAATAAAAGACAAACAGATCCAATTAAGCGACTCCACTGATTACAGAGCCAACTAAAGTTGCTTGAAAATTTTCCCAAACCGGACCTGGTGACGGGTTGCATGGCGGGAATTGCTTTCTTCCTGTCCCTTCATCTCGTCGTCTTGCTTCTCACGGCTGACAGCTTTCACCTGACAATAAAAAGCAAGGTGGGCATGTTATAAACACAAACTGAGGGCTGGTTTTGCACAAAACAAAAAAAAATGCTGACTGTACCCCACCCCCCACCTTGCATTCATCCGCAGACAGGTTGTGGTACAGAGGGCATCCTGACACAGCAAAGTGTCGTTCATGCTTTCCTGTGAGGTGACCTGTATGATGTCATTGAAATAATACATTAATTGATCGACATTTTCAGAAGCAACTTGAGCCAAATGTAAGGTAATTTTACCCAGTGAATTACATCCAGGGGTTGGGCATTTCATGTTAAAGTTGTACGTCTCATGGCACCTGCGACGTTTGGGTCGGTGGGAGAGGTCCTTATCAGAGTCTCGGTTGACCTGATCTTTGGCCTGGCTCTCGTCATGAGAGCCATTCGGGCTGGAGATATCCAGCTCAGACTCGGAGGATGGCGCATTTCCTGTTGGTGTCAGTGGCGGGGATTCATCATGATCAGCAGCCTGCTTTAAGTCAGCCGTATCTGTGTTAAACAAAAAAAAAAGTCAAACCTGAATATCTATTCAGCGAATGGAATGACAAGAGTGGTGTTTCAATTACACAAACCATGAGAACTCTGGCTCAGGCGTGTGGAGGCTCTGGTGAGACGCTGTCTCTTGGTCCGGGTCCCGTCGCTTTCTGAACTATTGGTCTGCTCTCTCTCAGCAGAGGAGTCCGAATCTTCAGTTCCATCAGAACCACTCCCTGCCATATGTCTCTGTTGTGATGAACAAACAATTCAGATTCAGATTCAGAAAACTTTATTTATCCCCGTGGGGCAATTAGAGTTGTGAGGCATTTTGCCTCAAAGACTTGGTAGTTCAACTCGTTAAATGACTTAACATTTGATCGTGAGACTTGACAATTGGGGTTATCCACCAAAGCAACGAATTACGTGCTATGCTATTTCTTTATTCCGAAACCTCTGTGGTCATGCTTTAGGACAGGCCACAGTTAGCCGCCTATGCTACGTGACCCACTGAACACTCAGTATTTTTAATATAAAATTCCGTCTCAATCACATTAAAGGTAGACTTGTGTGTCGTGGAATAAGGGTGGTTTGATCGGAGCGTGTTAACATCCAGTTTCGAACCCGTTTTACACACATACCTTACTCAATTAGCAAATCAAAACATTTCATACGTTACACTCACTAATATAATTTCCAGCAGCCGTTTCTGTATCAATTCCCTTGATGAACAATTACCGTGATCTTTTTTTTCAGTTCGGCGGCTGTCGTTTAAAAAAAAAAACACTTCGTCCAAAATTTTAACAGCAAGGCTATCTATAATAATTAGCTTCTTCTCAACCAGCTGTGGCTACGATGTTACGCCGTTTGTTTGTTTTTTTATGAATTACAAGCCAAATCTTAAAAGTAACAATTTTATACTTCCCTGTCACATATACGTTCGTAATGATATTTAAGCAAACAAAATATTGACGTGCGGTGTGATATAGTGGAACATTTTGCCCACAATTCGAGTTCAACACTGTCGCTAACGAGCTAACCCCATTGACATTGTTAACTAGCACGCTTTTTTCCCTTACCTGTCGTCTGCGAGGCATGTTCAGCTCGATGAAGATTCGCTTGGACGCACGTTCTAAACAACGGGCACAATTTAAAAAAAAAGAAAGGTTGTCAAAGGAACGTAAAAACGTACAAGTATAAGCTAAATGTAAACGGTGTAGTATGGCTCTGGCGCCACATAGCCTAAACGGACTAAAGCTAAACGACGCGGCCAGCAGACGGCGCCTTGACGCGTTCTTCCGTTTTTTATTCTTCTTTTGTGGTGTTTAATAGTGGTTACTTAATGTACATTACTGTCACCTAGTGGACTGGAGAGTAGACTAAGCCCACGTTTCATTCGCCTGTTTTCATTTATTTTAGTTTTAGTTTGATCGTCTTTTATCATAAACGTTTCAAAAGGTGTAAATACGAAGAAATTAATTTATAGGAGAGGCAATAAATGCGTTACCCACTATCGCCAATGTCAACCCATCACTGATTTTTTTCCCCTTTTTTATGAAGATGCAACATGAATTTGCTTAATATAAATTAATGACTTGACTTTCATGACATTCAAGTGTACTTGTGCTCATTGTGTGACTGATAAAGAGGGGAGGGAAAAATCTTGGATTAGCCCACGGTCCTGTTCAATAATATATTCTGATTTCCTAAGATTTCCTGAGAATTCTGTAAAGTGATCATTTGTAAATGTAAACATTTGCAGAGATGAATGGAAAAAAAGTTTGCATATGGATGTTTATTTGTTTCTTTGTTAAAGTGCTGATAATGAGCCCACTTGAGTCACGTGACAGGTGGCACAGCATCAAAACAAAACAGGTAGAGCTGGGTACCAAACTGTGTCTACTCCACGCAGCTGGGGGTAGCCATCAAGGGTAATCCAGAAAATACATGCATCCAGGAGAAATCCACTGGATGACCATAAAAGGTAGTGGGAACCCCTCCAGTACTCCCCACCCCCAAACAGCTGATACCAACTTCTCCCAGCTACTATAAATAGCATCTTCCAGGCCTTTGTGATCCATTTGAGCACCGACCTTGGAAGAGTGAGCAATCCTCAGTATAGTTTTTTCTGTTGTGCTTTTCTACAAATCTTTACAATGAACAAACTTAAAATTGTTAGACCAGAAGAGAGGTAAGTGATGCCCTTTTCGGTTTAATGTTGTGAAAATATCTCGACAGTTTCCTCTGTTCTTCAACAGTCAGCCAGCACATGCGGTGTGGTTTGACAAGAAAAAATATGTCACCATTAACTTCAAGGTGCAGAAACCTAAAGATGTCCAGGTTGACATCCAGACGGACAAAATGATCTTGTGGTGAGTTTAAAAACTTCACCAATTTGTGTACATCCCTTGGAATTGTAAGCACGTTTTGTGTTGTTGGCGCTGCCTTGCTTTATCTTTTCCAACAGCTGCAAGAATGACACAGATGATGTGATCTACAATGAGCTCCACTTTTATGAAAAAGTACAAATCCATGTCAGTGTCCGGTTACATGAAATCAAATCTAACACGTTTATTACAAACGGTGTTTAAAAATCTTTTATTTCTTCAAAGGATTCAAGGGAAAGAGTATATGACCGCACCATCAATGTCTTGCTCAGGAAAATAAAGCCCGATTATGCGTGGCCTCGTCTTCAGAAGGACCCGGAAAGGGTACATGTTTATTTTCATGTTTTATTTTTAATTGAAGACAGTTGGACAATTGCATTTGCAGAAAAGATAAAGGACTCCGTGCTTTCCTTCCTTATGCAGCCTAGTTGGATTTCTGTGGACTTTGATAACTGGAGGGATTGGGAGAATGAAGAAGAAGATGGAAGGGAAGAGTATGAAAAATATGCCGACGTAAGTAAAGTCATTTACTAGTACAGTATTTCTCAAAGCATCTGCTTTTTGTGCACGGAAATACTTCTGCCCCTCTTAGATGATCCAGGACATGGCCACCAGTAATAAAGGAGCAGCACCAGACATGGGGGATCTTAGTGATGTAAGTCCAGTTTGATGCAAAAATAAAATGTCAGAATTTAAGAATATTGCTGTACAATACACTGATTACTGATCCTCTCACTTGCGGCACAGTCTGACTGAGACCAACAGCGTCTTCTGCAGGTTGGAAACCATCACAGTGTTATGTGCTTGTAAGTCTCTTGTGAACAATTTACCAAAGTGAACTTTCACTTTGTAATAATGTATTCATTGTGTCTTTTTCCATGCATACATCATTGTAAATATTAATCCAAACAACTCGAATCTGTAGGTTGGAAACTACCACGTTTATTGCAGATTGTTTGTTGGTGCTTGTAATTGTCTTTTGAACTATTCATCTTATAATAATAATAATATCATATATGTATTAAATAAACATGTTTTTGTATGTATAAAGTCATGAAATCATTGTCATTTTGAATAAAAAGTTTTCCTGGTGTCAAAGACTTTCATGAATCATTTAATGAAATATAATTTGTTTTGTCCCGACAAATGTTTCCTTTACCTGGAGATACATGTAGACAGCATCTTCCTGCTATCCTTAGAAATGTGTTTTAAAGACATAACCCAAGACGTTTAATATGAAAATGTCAGCTATATTAGCTTTGTTTTTTTTTCTTTTTTCTTCTTACGTTGTGGGGAAAAAAATTCCCTTTGTTAATTTTGGCCATCCCACTACCCGTAGAAGAATATCAGTTCACTAGCTCGAGACTCCTCTGTACTTCTGTTTCTCATCATTTACGGCCTTTCTTCAAAAATAAGTCAGTATGGCTTTCCAATGTCAGCGGGACTGCTATATGAAAGAGGTAAGAGCATGACTGGGGTCGTATGTCAACGCTTAATTCTTTGAAACAATAACGCTAACGTTGTGTTCTCTGCAGAAGTGGTTAGCACGGCTGCTAAACGGCTGCCAAAAGTGACAGTCCTGTCTATTGTTATGTTATTACTTGTGGGACTAACGGGTTGTTTTAGTATGGGGTTTTTTTGCATACAAATGTAGTTCCAAGAAAAGACACATTCTGCAAAATGATCAAAGTTGACCTATGAAAAATATTACATTTCAGTTTCATAAATGTTTTTTCTATTTTTACAAAAAATACGTATGAATCCTTGTTAAAAAATAAAATTAAAAGTGCAGATACTGATTTCACTCCTGTGCACGTTCTTTGTAATTAGACTGAAATGTACTTGTGTAAAAGTGAGAAGTAAAAATGTTTATACAATTATTATATACAATATATTCATGATAATTTGGCACAATGTAAAAAACTCTGCACGAATTTCTCTTAGTTTGTCACAACTGTAGCTTCCTGCTGTCCTGCGGAGCTCAAGCAGGAAATTGGTGGAAAGAAAGAAACTGTGTGTGGATTCACTGTCAAGCTGCAAGACACCATCTTATTCCCCGAGGGAGGGGGCCAGGTATGCATGATTTTGCAATCACATGAAGTTCTGAATTGAGAATTGAATGGCATGATGATATGGGAGGAGCGGCAGTAAAACATGCAGAAATATTTGCTTTTCATAGCCCTTTTTTTTTTCACTTCTTCCACTAGCCAGATGACCACGGGCTCATAGCGGACATCCCCGTTTTGAGGGTGACCCGACAGGGCCAAGACGCCGCTCACTTTGTGGCCTCGCCCCTGGAAGTTGGTCAGGAGGTGCGAGTGAAGGTGGACTGGGAGAGGAGGTTTGACCACATGCAGCAACACTCAGGTGGGCCTTGCAAAGAGTTTTCGAGAGCTAATACCGACACTAATGGCCGTTTTATTTCCCCTTTTAGGACAACATCTGATCACAGCCCTGGCAGAAAGCATGTTTGGATACATGACCACATCTTGGTATATGTTGTGTATGCTGCCTGTATAAAATGAAAACACTTCACATTACTGCAGAACACCTGCATCTTTTTTTTTTAAAGGGAGCTTGGACGTCAGAGAAGCACCATTGAACTGGACACCCCTGTTGTTAAAGCAGGCCAAGTACTAGCACTGGAGGAAGCCGTCAATGAGAAGATCAGAGCTCACATCCCAGTCAACGTGAAGCTACTTTATAACGACAGCCCTGAGTTGGAAAAGGTGTGTATGTCAGTGCTCATTAGAGTATACGTCACAAAAGAATGGGGAATTATCTTAGAGTATTGCAGATCTTGATCAAAATTGCAGTGTATTGACTCCGTTTTTGCCGGTGTTGTGTGTATGACGCAGGTGAGGAGTCGAGGACTGCCAGACGACCACGCGTGGCCAATTCGAATTGTTGATATCGAGGGAGTCGACGCCAACATGTGTTGTGGAACGCACGTGTCGAACCTCAGTCACTTGCAGGTGCCGAAAAACACTTGGCCTTTATTTCCACCATTTATGCTCAGGAAAATACAGTGTCTCCAGTAATTGCAGAAATCGATTTGGATTTTAGGTAATTAAGCTGCTGGGGACAGAAAAAGGAAAGAAAAATAAAACCAATCTGATATTCCTGGCGGGAAACAGAGTGCTGAAATATGCAGAGAAGAGCTACAGCACCGAGCGTTCTTTGGTGGCTCTGCTCAAGTAAGCTGATCCATCAAAACAGTCGGCAATTTTTCAGTCAAGAGCCTTAACTTTACTTTCCACCAGCAATCGTTTGCGTGAATGAAACCGCTTCTTTTCTGTCACCAGAACTGGCCCAGATGAACACGTCGAGGCTGTGGACAAGTTGCAAAAGTCTGTGAAGCTTGTGCAGAAAGTGAGACAACATTCTCATTGATTTACTCACAAGAGGCTTTCGTCATCTTTTTGTTGAAACATTTGTTTGTAAAATGCAGACTAACTTGAACCTACTTCGTGACATGGCCCTTCTCATCGCTCACAACTTTAAGAATGACCCGCACAGAGGGAATTTCTTCAGTTTGCACAGGTAAGAGCTGCTTCTTGTCCTGTTAAAAGGTCAGCTTTTCCCCAAAGCGTAAAGAAAATGGTCTCCTCCGACCCAACAGAAAAGAAGGGGACCATGAGTTCATGAACATCATCGTCAATGAAATAAACACACAGGTAAGAATGAACAATTTTTTTGGTGGGTGTATTACATAAATTATCGGTCATCTCTCTTTTGACTGTTACCAGGAAACTTTGATTTTCCTGACTGTCGGGGAGGAAAAGGGGCCAGGTTTGTTTCTGCTAGCTGGACCAAGCGAGCAAGTAACACAGATGGGACCACGGTAGGGGGGGGGAAATCTCGTTATCACAAACTGCACAGTATTTCTGTCATCAAGCGCCGATTATCACGAAATTGTGGGACGCCATTTATTTTATCCAACGTTTTCTCCCTGCAGGCTGTTAGACCTGCTTCAAGGGAAGGGAGCCGGAAAAAATGGCCGCTTCCAAGGCAAAGCCAACAGCCTGGCGCGAAGAGGGGAGGTGGAAGCTTTCTTGCAACAACGCTGCAACCAGTTTAACTTGCAAGAAGAATAAATCCATCTTAACATAGCGTCATAGTTTTTTTATTAACAATAATACAAAAGCACTTGCGGGAACATGTTAAGTGTGGAGCACATCTGATTAAGCCAATATCACAAATTTTGGCTGATTACAATGTAGTTCAATGTGTAAAAATCTTTATTTCTAATTTAAACAAAAATAAATGTATGATTTTTTTAAAAAAGTGTTGTGTTTGTAACTCATGTTTTTAACGTTAAGAATAGAACCCACTGAGTGATGCCAGTGTTCATGTGGAAAAGTTAATCACCATTCCTGTTGACTTAATCACAGTTTTGTGTGTGGCAGAATGTTGAAATAGTGCAAACAAGCAAGCATCCCTTCCCATTCACAATTGTTTAAGATGACATGCGATTAAAAAGACAGTGAGATAGTTTGACATTACTGCATTTTGATCCTTTGGACATTTCCATCGTCCTTTACAGGTCCACTGTTCCTTGGCGGCCGTCCGTTTTATTTGAGTGGCTTCACTATCTTCATTGAGATGTAATTCTGGAAAAGACAAATGAAATTTAATCATTTAACAGAGTACTAAGGCCTCTAGGGATACACTGCTTGGAAAAAAAATGACATAAGGAATACATTATTTAATTGAGAGAGTATCTGGCATTAAAGCAAGACAATTTAACTTGGGTGATCACTTTTATTTGCTTCATGTGAGATTTTCAGTTTTGCACTGTTCCAGTTGCAATCATATGTTTATTATGACACCGACAAGACGGCCAACGCTTACCGGTAGAGAGTACAGCAAGATGGCGAGGAAGAGGAGCACAATGGTGAGAACGATGAGTCCAATGAAGAGACAGCGGAACCGTCGCCACACGATAAACTTCATGGTCTTGCACGGGTTGGTGAACCAAAAGAAGGATGTTTCGGGGCGCCTGTTGGTCATGGAGAGGTTTCATAAAAACGACGTCCACGTTAAAAAGACGAGCAAAGTGTTTGTTAGCGGGTTCCTACTTGGGAAGGTCCAGTTTCGGGTTCATGTTGGGTTCATCCCTGCCTTTTCCTGCCGGTTTTTCATCCACGTCATCCTCGCTGATAATTTCCAGAGTCATCTCTACTTTGCCCTACGGACGCATAACAGCAGCTCAGCGTCCTGATTATCTCATTTTTTTAAGAATCAATTTTGTCCATTCTCACCCCGAGGGTCTTGTGCCCATGCTGCTCAATGGAACAGGGCCACCAGCCCCTCGCTGACTTCTGGGTAAACAAGCACTTGGCAGCTTCGGGCTTGTGGGGCACGTCGGTCTCCACGTCATCCATCATGGACAGCGTACACTTCTCTGGTGTCTTTGCAGGCGGAATCAAGTTGTGCAAATAGAGCTCCAGCGTTCCTGGGATCCAAGAAACAACAACAACGGTTATTGAAGAATGAGTTTCCCAACCGTTAAATAGTGCAAACATATTGTTAAAAGTGTACATCTCTCACCGAGATAATCATCCAGTGAGAACTTGTCATTGTCCCATATCTGGATCGTCAGCTTCGGCGGGATCCTGAACTCCGTTTTGTCCAGACTCCAAAAGTGCTCCTGTTGAAATAGCGACTGTCAGTTTGATATTCTCACACCAACGCTCCTCCCCGCCCCCCCATTTGTCGCACAATTTATTGCAAATGATGTTGCTTTTGAGAACCACTGGGTCGAAACTCCAGAGGCTAACATAAAAGGCAGACGAGGAAGGGCGCTCACCTTCTTGGAGACGAGGCAAAGTTGTTCTGCGGGAAGGTAGTCAAACTCAAAGACGAACCTCCAGTTGAAGTTGCCGTCTCCGTCGAGAGACCTGTAGTGGACGTCGGTCCTCTGCTTGTCCTCCTCCATTCCTGGCATCCAACTGCAGCAAAAAAAAATGTAACGTTCGTCAAACATGCATTTTTTTTTTTAATGAGGGAAGAAGTCGAATAAAGCGTAATTAATCGTTTGTACCCTTTGACGTAAATGTCGCTCATGTGCTCTCCGGTGACGCTCGTTTCATCCAGAATCACGTCCGTCGTGTTCCAAATGACGACGCGCAGGAAATGTCTGAAATAAAAAATGAAATCTGGTCTCAGCGCTGACGCCGTGATTTGCGAGCGAAAAAGCACGCTCACTTCTTGGCCTTGCGTGGGGTGATGTCAAAGGGTGGGCCGGGCGCGCCCATGCTTTTGGGGAAAACGTCCACCCACATCTGAAGCCTTCCCTGTCCACGCACCGACAGGTTATTAGAAGAGGCCGCTTCACGCGGCGTGTATGACAATCTGGACAAACCTGGGACAGATTGGGCTGAAAGCTGCTGTAAAGTGTCCTGGTCTCCACATGCTCAGGCACCAGTCCCTGCGTTCGCAGGATGTGCAGACACAGACGCTCACAGGCTGGACCCAAGTGCTCATGAATCTCCTTTTTGCCCTCTGGAAGGGGGAAACAAGTCATATTGTCTTCTTAATGTCTTTTTTTTGAACATCTGGACGGAAAACCACAGGTCCCGACGACGGCGCAAGTGCAGCACGTCAAATTTGGATCAACGCCCGCAAAAGTCGCAAGTGATGAACTGACCAAAGTGAGCCAGAGTGTATTGTTTTCCGTTGAAGGTGAGCGAAGTGCCGTTGTCCTCACTCCGAGGTTTGGAAAAGCCTTTCAGACGAGCTAGGTTGTCCAAGATCTCGGATGGCTTCAGCTGGTCGCGCCACTGGTTGATTCCAGAACTGACAGCAAACAAATACGGTTAAGAAGACACTATCGTGATGTCATTGAGTTTTTGTCGATGCAGAGCTCCATTGCAAAAAAAAAAAAAAAAGCAAACTATCCAATTCTGATATACAAGAAGAGCAAATCAAGCGGATTTCACTCATCCACGGTTGCCTTACGTGCAGTAGGTCTGCGGGACGCCGCAGTAGGAGTTGTAACGGGACAGGAAGCGGTTCTCCAAGTCGATCACGGTCTCCCCGACTTTCTCGTCGCGACTCAGGAGGTCATAGTCGTACACGGAGATTTTCAAGTCCTTGTCTTGGGGTAAGAAACACTTCATCTCAAACATCCTACGACAAAACCAAAGGTGGGGGGGCATATGAACCACATGTTGATGAACAAATCCTCCCCCGGGCGTCAACTACCTTCCAAACACGGGGTTGGTTGTGTTGGGGAGGTAATGGTCTCTGTCCTCTATTGTGTTCTTTCCCAGGGTTATCTTCATGTATGGGTCACACTAAAAGCAAAGCGACAAGGTCAACACGTTGCGTAGACCTTGTTATAAAAAAAAAAAAATGCAGTTTGTTGCCAAGTCATTCTCACTCTGCCGTTATTGTCTTTCGGCTGCAGATCGATGGCCCGGACCACGTAAATCCTGACCAGACACTCCTGAGGACCACTGTCGGGGAGTTCTCGGAATTGCCGGGGAGGAGGGGTGACACCGGGGTCATCTGGCAGCGGGTACACTTTAAAAGAGCCCTGCAGGTGCAAAATCACAAATATCACTTCACAGATCAGGAGTGTTTTTTTTTTTTTTTTTTTTTTAAATCGTGATTGTGTCAAAGTACCTTGAACTCCCCAACCACACTCGGGTCATCGTCGCCATCCTCGTTCTTGCCTCGTTGCAGTTTGAAAGTGCTGCAGAAGTCTGTCAGTCCTTTGAATTCTTGAATGTCTTCTAGTTCACAATCATACACCTGAGGAAAAAAAAAAAAGTCAAGCTCATGAAATCTAAAGGACGACAAGGATTGCATATATTGAGAAGGCTTCATAACCACACAGTCAACCTGTCTACATAGAAAGCGAAATCTTACTGTGAGGGTGTCATATCCTTTCTTGAGGTAAGGGCCACATTTCTGATTCTCCCCCACTGAAGCGTAGAATTTACTCCACCAATCCACCGTTTGCTTTTCCTAGGAAGTGCATTTTCCCAATCAATCCATTTCCTCACTTTGAAAAAAAAATCAATCGACGGTAACTTACCTTCTCGACGTGCTGTGCATACACAGGAAGTAAAAAGAAGAGAACGACTTATTTATCAAATTAAGACATTTTTCCTCAAAAAGGCATCGCAGCAGTTATAATACATTGAGAAAATGAAGCGGTGTACGATTTGAGCTTTAGATTGAGGACTGACGAGGCCACTGGTCCAGAACGTTTGTATCTCAAGCACATTGGCACATTTACCACCACCCGTAAAAAAATATTGTTGAGCAAGAGCTTTGTTTTTTTTTTTTGCCAACCAAATGAATGACTTGCACGTCAGCATTCAGTTTGGACGCTTGGGTTCCATTTTTCACGGTGCTACTGATACAAACGTCGAGGCCTTGTAGGTTCCAGGCCATGGTCGCGCTACTCTCCTTCAGTGACAAGTTGTATTAGTTTGGATGTGCTCATTAGATATGCGCCAGAAATGAACAAAAGAAGAGATTGCAAAAGCGTGTCGTCTCCAGCACACATTCATGGCATTGTGACTTCATGAGCGCTGCGTCAGCTTTCCAGTGTCTTTAGTGTCCAGCTTTGTGATAGAGCGAAAATAGCAACGACAAGTATCCATACATACAAAGTAGGAGGTAGGGGGAGTCATTTTGTTGACAGCAGCCGACATGCTGCACATTAACTGCAAGCCAGAGTGACACCATTTGTCAAATTTGACTCCGCAGGTCAAATTCTGACTTTTTAGTCAAAAGTCCTTTGCAATTAAATCATTAGAACATCGGATGAAAACATTCTTAATACGACTTACCTGGGTTTCTAACAGTAATCTCGTTTCTTCCATATTGATGGAGAGGTGTCCGGATGGAGTCGCCGCCATGAGGGCCACTGCAAGGAGAAAACATCAAGCATTTGGGACTGATGATTTTTCATTTGGAACTTGATTGACACTTGAAGATGTGTACTCCGTTGTGTCAGATGCCCCTTCAAGTGGAGCTATTTTGTGATCCTTACTTTTGGAAGCCATTGCTCCCTCAGCCGTGATGACGTATGGGTCACAACGGAACTGCTCCAAAGAGGTGATGGTGCACTGGCCCACCACCGGTTTCCTGCCGAATGGACGGTGGTCAATCACCTTCAGCACGATGGGAGGCGTGTACATCTCATCCTTTGGTAGAAGCTGGAGGGTTGACGGGGAGACATATGAAACGAGTCGGTCCACGTGCCAGTTGAGGCCAAGTTTCAAAAGCATCGGAAACTTAAACAGGTCTTGTTCATTTGTTGACTTGACAAATGTGATGATTCAGATATGCCATTTCACCAAATGCAGTTCAATGCGGTCTGCGGTTGGTCGTTACCACTTTGATGAAGAGCACCGAGCTGGGGAAGTTGGGACTCTTTTTCATGTTCCTGATGACTGTCGATTCCACCCTCTGCCCGCCGCACTCCACCACCAAGCTGGGGGAGGACACGGTGGCCAGCTGAAAGGGCTTCATGTTCCTCAGACCCCATGCTAGAATCTGCACGTGGCAATTACATTTAGTTTAAATAGACATTTAGTTTAGAGACCTTGTGTTTCAAATTTGTCAGACGGACAAAACGCAAGGCGTTACCTCCACGGCAGTGAGCTGCACAACGGGGCGGATGCCCTGCGGAACCATGTAGAGGTTCTCTGCCCTCATTGGGGGAACAAGAGGAAGATCTGACTCTCCTGACTGCAGAGAGAGCAAAGAGGAGTGTGATCATCCTGGAATAAATCTTCATTTTGCATGGGACTTAAAGTTTGCAACAATTTTGGGAAAAAAAAAGTTTGACAAAGTCCAGAGGCATTTTATGGGGCGCAGACCTTATCTTTCAGGATGAGTTCAGCGGCCACAAGTGCCTCCCCTTCCTCGCGTCCCCTTTGCATGATGGGGTGCCATAGCAGTTTGGGTGTCTGATCCATGCTGGGATTCAACTTGACCAATGGAACGCAAACGCACCGACCCAGCAGCTCATCCTTGCCCTGGCACAGTCAACGATCTTGTCAGGGAAGGAACATTTTCTCAGACCGGATGAACTAAATGACTCCCTTTGTGTAGCGTTACCACTTGGTCATGGTCGTAGAACTCTATGACAACATCCGGCGGATGTTGCGCAAGAGCCTGCGGGTCCCCGTAAATTTCCACATGGTTGAAAATCAGGGTTTGGTCCCATGTTGGGTTTAACGTGGCACGCAGCTTCTCCGTTGTCTTACTTAGATGCAGGAAGGAGACATGGGCGTAGGGATCTGTGAAGAAGATGGGAAAAAAAAGCATTGGTGGATTGTGGCCAAAGATTGTTCGAATTTATTTCACTAAAATGTGCAAACATACCAGAAAAACTGTCTTTGTCCATCGATGTCATGTTTCTTGCTTGATAGACATAAACACGCAGGTGATACATACATGACCCTGAAGGGGTGGGCGGGGGAGGGGGGGTTAACACAATCACTAACACGTTGTGGGCAGTCATTTCTATTTATGCCTCCACTCAATATGCTGCATATCACTCACTGTCTAAGGAGCAGGACACAGTGGGTGTGTTAGCACCAAACATCTTTGTGACATCGCCCTTGGAGCTTTTCTCTTTCTCCTCCGTATCAACACCCTGCAAAGTAAAATCAACATAGGATCCAAAGACTGCTGAGGGAAATGGCACACTTCACACTTAATGCACAAGTCAATATTTAATACTAGAACTGGTTCATGATACCAGCCTTCCTTTTATTTAACAATGATGGGAGTGCATATTTCCGTCAAGCTACTGTAGGCCTAAGGACTCGGAATCGAACAGATTTCTACCCACCAGTGCACCCTCCAGTTTGAAGATGGCCGACGCTCCCAAGCGGTCTTCCGGCGCCATCTTTCTCCTCCAACGCCTCCGACGAATCGTATCCGACGATCGTTCCTTCCGGTGGAACTTCCAGCCGATCAGCGAAGAGAATTCCCAACCCTCCGGGTCGCCCTGGTCCCGCCTCTGCGCGCAAAGCGACGCGTCGTTAGAGCCATTTCGCTCAAATCGGAGCAACGGCGACAAAATGCTGACCTCTGCGGTTGCACCTGCGGGAAGAGCGGCTCTCCTGCGAGGGCGAACCACCCGTCGCCGACGATGGACATGGTAGACCTTCTCTGCCGGCACCCAGGACCGGGGCTTGTCATCCGGCGGAATGGTCAGTCCATATTCCCAACCTGTGGAAAACACATTTTTCCCTTGAGTTTGCCATTCCGGGCCAATGGATTCATGACAGCACCTTGATCATCCACAGCTCTGTTGTCATCAACTGTCCACTCGTCCTCCCACGCCCAACCGGGAGGACAATCAAACTCCCGTGGATTTCGGCTCTTCTCACCATTCTGCGCAACAAGACATTTTATGAACTCAAAGATCCGCAAGAAGCAAAATCGACCTCAATGGCGGCGTTCATGTTTGTGTGTGCACTTGACAGCTTCACGGGATATTTGCACGTCTGCGCTTTTCTCACCACGTCGGTGAAGGGCTCCGAGGCCGATTTCCACTCTCCACCGGGGAAGCGGGTCTCGTTTTGGAAAACCTCATCCATGAATTCAGTGTGTCCTGCGCGGCCTCCGTTAAGAGGCTAACACAAAAGTCGCATCAGAAGAAAGAAGCGAACAAACAAAAAAAGTATATCTTCTGTCGTATTCAGTTGCACCTTAGATGGCTTTTGTACTGTACAGTGGAGATGCAGATAACATATACACATTTTGTAACAGAGGGGTAAAAAGTGACCTTTGACCACCCTGGCAGGACTGCTATTTTTTCAAGAAATCACGGTGAGTGGCACGAGAGGAATGTTAACACAAGCGGCTGACTCATTTCCTCTGCAGAGCTGAGAAAATGAACATGATAAATAACCACCCTGAAGGCATTCATAATAGCCGGTGTCATCTTGCCCCCTCCCCCCACCCCTGCCCTCGGTTTTCATGGAGGACAAATGCCTATTGACTGATTAGCATGCAGCTGCACTCACGCTTTCTCCGGGTCAATAAACCAGTCCGATTCCCACTCCCATCCTCTGGGGGGCATGAAGTACTCCTTTTTCAGCTTGAGGTTGCCTGTTACGTCAGAGAATTTATGGCGCCCCACCAGTCCTGTGGTTCCCCACTTTCCAAACATACTGGCTTGGTTCTCGTACTGCAAAAAACAAAAAGGCACCATGGCTCAGTTTCAAATGCGCGCTGGCTCCAGGACTCGGAATCAAAACAAAGTGAACAATGTCCTTTCCTCCTCCTGCAATTTCTGCCTGCCAAGCGTGTGCCCGACTCTGACATTTATTTGAAGGAACGTACCAGCTCTGCAAACACACTGAAAGTTCCCTCGGAGAAGGAGTTGAACTTCTTTTCATGTGCAGATAAACCCAGCCACATGTTGACTCGGATCTGAACGGGCACCTTCAAGCCTCTGTTCTTGTCCATGGGGTACTGAGAGGAACAAGACAGCCGGCTTCGACTTGGATCGACAGGAGGGACGTAGGCGAGCTTTGCCGATATGTTTTGATTGTAATCTGTACCTTTAAAAATATGGTCTGGGTTTTGCCACAATGGTGCCCACAAGCCTGCTCACAGTTTGTGGAGTAGAGGATTTGGTGAGCTGGTACGCGGCTGTAGGCCACCCTCCTCTCGCCGCGCAGCATCCAGATGATCACGTCGGGCATGCTGTTCTGAGGCTGAAGGCACACAGAGTGGGGAATTATGCATGTGATGCTACAAAATTGAGAGACACCCCAAAAAAAAAAAAATAATCAACCACTTGGAAATAAGCATGACCACACAAACATTAACGTTAGATTCTCCGTCGTTTGTGCGTTCACCTCTTCCGCAAGCGCTGCGAGTTTGTCCGCCCATGACTCGATGTCGGCCAGAGTGTCGGCAATGTCTTGGGCCTCTTGTCTCATGCGAATGGCTGCCTGCTGGATGCCCTTCAGGCCATTGTCTCGCAGCTTCTTGAGTTGGATGTCCAAGGACGTCAGGTTGGAGCGACCCTCCAGCTCCGGTGTTGGGAAACTGGACAAAGGAGACCATGTGAGACCACGGGTTCTTCACAATCCAACGTGATCCAGTGAAGCGCCGTTTGATTCCGATCCTTCACTTACTTTGCTATGTCTTCAATCAGCTGAGTCAGCAACTTCACCCATATGCCAGACAGTTGCTTGTCGGCTGCCTTAGCCAAGACCGTTGTTCTGAAGACCTCTAGATTAGATTGCTGTAACAGGGAATCAAATGCCTTGATGAACTCTCATCCCCCCCCAAAAAATGGAATGTTTTATTTGGGGACAAAATGGAGCATTACCAAGCGGCGATAGATGTAAAGGATGATGTTGACCGTGTCCATGCGGTGGCTGATGTCCTCCCAGAATGACGTCACCACAACTACTGGCTTGGTGCCCGCCCACGGCAAGTAATAGTAGTGGTTGCCTTGAAACATGACACGCCGTTAAAAAAAAAAAAATACAATAAAATACATCTTTAATTCGGCAAGAATTTGAATTGAGGCTCACTCACCATCAAACACAGCGCAACTATACTGAGTGGTGGAGGCCAGCGGTTTGCAGGTGTTGTCCAGTTTGTTGCCATAGTTACCGATGCTGACCTCAAACTGAATTGGCTCGCCTGGTTCCTGTATCATGGAAGCACTGTGGAAGACTGCACAGAGGCAGTATTTCCTTCTCCTCTGGTACTTCTGATGTAAAAGAGAAAAAAAGGGCAACAAAATGAAGTTACAAGTTGGAATTTTTTGCATTGCCTTTTTGCATCTCTTGGCAAAGGAATATTACCTGTACCACCAAGATATCATCACTCGGGATGCTGTCTACTGCTTTGTCGACTTTGCCCTCTAACTTAGTAGACATTTCGACCAGGACCCTGCCCCTGTAGGCCACGCCTTCACCCTGTTCCAAAGCACACGGTGGTGGTTACAAACCCATTTCAGAAACAACTAATGAACATTTTAACTCAAAGGAATAAACCGAATAAACTAGAAACTGAAATGTCTATTAACGTCTTTATTCCCTCGATGGAGAAATTACGCTTGTACAGCAACGGTGCATTTGTCACCATTACCTTTCCCAAATTGAGATCTTCATAAGGGTCGGGTAGTCCAGTGAACTCTCTGGGACTGCCATAGAGGTTGATGTAGCAGGGACCAAAGACTGGGAGGAAACCGATCTCCGACTCTCCCGTTCCGGCTTCATGGAGATACAAAGACAAATTAGACTTGGATTTCACCGTGCAGGATAGTAAAAACATGTGTTAGTAAGCAGCGAAAAGCTTTTTAGTAAGCAGTGTATGCAGCTCTTGATCCGGCAAAATCATGTTTGAGAACGAATGCACAAAAAAGCACTTGCGTTTCAATTTAACAGTGAACCCCCAGTCACAAGGGCGATGGGCAAGACGCACCTGCTGTAGGTGAGCATTTTTAAATATGGTGGTTTTACCCCTCCCGCACGCTTTAAACAGTCCAATTAATTAAAACAACTTTCAACACAATGTAAATGGATTTGGAAACAAATGCAATCATAAAGTGTATAGGAAATAGTAATCGTATAAAAATTGTGTCTGTCAAATATGTACCTCTAAAAAAAAAAAAAAAAGACTGCTTTAAATTTCGACACTAAAGCAGGGATTTCTGAGACAGATGCGCTCCAAGAAAATAACGGATTACAGTATAGCAGGATGGGAGAGGGGATAACAAACTGCAACAGAGTGGGGGAACACTGTACTGAGCAGTTAGCCGGCATTATATTCATAGCACAGAGGCGACACGGCAAAGGAGAGCACGGATGAACCTTCATATGATGACAATTCTGTACTTCCTGCATGCTCCTCTATTTCAGGAAAAAAAAAAAAGGAAAAAGACAAGAATGAAGGCACCATTTAGAAGTCGGTAGAAAAAGTGGCAACACTGTTCACAGGAAAATCATGAACCTATTAGTCCAAGTGATGTGGGGTGAAAAAAAAAATAAATCAAGCACCGTTTTGGTGAAAAATAAATCATTTACCATACCTTCAATTTCGCCCCCAGAGGAGGCAATTTTGGCCAAGTTGAGGTACGTGGTACCAACAGCATCATTCCCAGTCACGCGATCCCTGCAGTCATACAAGTCACATTCCTTAACACACAGCTCAGCGCACACATTCAGGTGGCAAGATAAACATGCATGAGGTGCAAAGCCCACAATGGATTACCATGCTGTGCTTTTTAAAAAATCGCGGTATGGTGGCTATGCAATCACCATCCCACAATATTAAACACACCACTCCAACATAATTTTTTGGGGTGATACGGCTCTTGAATTATTCACTTAATGTGACCTGCAAGTGTACCGGAACATTTTATTGTTCATGTCTAGTACCGTACTCAGCAAAGCATGTTGGGTGGGAAGCTTTCACCGCAAATCAGTCAAGCTTTTTTCACACTTCCTCTTCCATCTATTTCCCTCCTGCCTTATCAGACATATTGTTCGCTCGGGAGTACACGGTGATGAAAATGAGCAGGAAGACGGTGCCAACAGGATTACAGAGTTTGTTATTGTGAGGGAAGGGAGGAGCCAGCACAGTCTGACTCATAGGCCACATAATTCTCATCCGGCTGGTGATGGAGCGCACCCGTGAACTGCAAAGTCAAGCTGACGACATGGCGGAAAGAGTGCGCGGCGACGCTTCTCAATACCAAAGTAACGGCATGCGCTTTTTCATTCGGGACTTACCAATCAAAGACTGTCAATTTGACACGCTCGCACATGGAGGGGAACTAGAACAGAAAACAGTCTTTCGTCATGACCTACTTTGGTACAAGCTATTAAGATATCAAATGGATCACCTTGACCTGAAGATTCAACACTTGGTTCCACTCCGGGTTGGCGTTCCTCTCGATGATCTGAGTACATAGCTGCACGGACGAGAGGAGTCAGACGTATCCTTCCATGGTACCTCGCGTATAAATATGAGGCCGTTTCAAAGACGAATGACTCGAGACCTTTTTCCCGGCAAAACGGGCCTCGATGAAAGGATCAACCAGGTTCTTCTTATTCTCATTTCCGCCAAAAACCTCCTTCAGTGACTGGATGAAGGCATCGTCCACTAAAACAGAAGGCCAACTCTAAGTCTTCAGCTTGTCGTGAATCTAACTGCTTTCTGCAAAAGCGTCTTACTTTGTGGGATGTCCTCCGCTCTAAACACCTTCAGTGATAACGTGGCCCATCTTAAAGTGACACCGGCTGGAAGCAACAGGTTGCTTTCGATGTCATCCTGGTCTTCGTCGGATTCCCTCTTCTCCGACTGGGTGAGGACGAGGAAAAAGATTATTTGCGCGACAAAAGAGAAAAGATGGCGCCTAAAACATCAAACAAGCTCTCCTGCTTTCTTACCGGCTGCTCATCGCCGATCCCGACCACGAACAGACTGACTTTCAGGTATCCTTTCGCTCCAGAGCTGGAGTCATCCGGATCATTCAGGAGCAGCCACTTCCTCATGACACAGTGGCCTGCAGCGCAAGATGCAAATTAGAACTCGCACATCATCCGAGTGACTGCACTGAATAAATTGCGCGACTATAAAACAGCAGTTGCGACTTTCCCCCCCTGAGTGCGTTAAAGTCTTGGAAAATGCAAAGGAGTGGTTTGTCACAAGCTTACCTGCTTCGTCGTACACATAGCCGACGTCAAGCTGTGTAGGAAGACAAAAAACGTGAGCTCGACTACCGAAACGCACGCATTTGAAACCATTTGGGCAAATCCATATCAATTCACAATGGCACCTTAAATTCTCCCATGAGACTGTCGGCCCTCAGGGAGTAGGAATTATAAACCTGCAGCAAGAAAAAAAAAAAAAGGAAGTCGCCAACTCAAAAAGACTCAACTTTCACAGTAGGCAGAGATGCGCTCATTTCGGTCGACTTACCCGAATACTGATGTTCTGTTCAAACAGGTCTGACGGAAGCATGTGGACATTGTAGAAAAACATCTGTTCAAAAGCAAAATGCGTTAAGAACGGTTGAAACCGCACCATGTGAATAAGAGAAAAAGAGAATAATTTGGAGTACCTCGTCAAAGAAGGGGTTGTTTCCCCGCTTAATCCTTGTCCTGTGGGTCTGTCCGCACGCCTGGACCTTGACCACCGGCTTGATGTTGTTGCCTGGCAACTGACGGGCCTCGATGATGCGGATGCGGATCTGATCGAGAGACAACATCGGAAAGTGTGAGTGGACTTAAAATCCCCCCCAAAAATGTGTGTAGCTGTGTATCGAGATCCTTTTAGCAATTTTAAGATTTGAGCTACTTCTTTTCTGCCTTTGAATGTCTTCAACTGTTCTACTTGTAAATGCTTCCCGATGTCAAATTGCCTAAAATTGCCTTGCCGAAAGTTAAAAAGCTTCCATCGGTTCATTTTTTCCGAGACTCAATTTACAGTCCCTGGAGTTACCTGGAAGTCCTGAGGTTTGTTGACAAGCCGGTGTCGATTCTGAGACCTTGCTATCCGCCTGCGCAGGCTAACAGAGTGACCGGGAGCGGAGGGGCCGGTCGCAGAACCGCTCGGGGCCCCGTCGGGTGCCGTCTCTTCACCTTGCTCTCCACTGCCTGAAATGGTGGGACATGTGAAGGCGACGTAGAGTTTGATGTTGTCATAAAATGAAGTCCTGGGGTTGAACATACCGGATTCCACAGTGGAATCACCATCGTGGGATTCGTCTGCATTTGGGTTCGCATTGGGTGGAGGATCATACCCAATGACGAGGTTCATAGTCGCCTGTAAGGAAACCATCACATATTTTCTATGTGCAACAAATGTCGGCCCCCAAAAAAATTCACTAAATGTACTTACGCCGATATTGTGGCTGTTCTCGTCAAGCAAATGCACATTTTTGGCCGGGAGTGATCTCAGTTGGCCGGAGGCAAGTTCTCTCAAAGGAATTCTTGTTGACCCGATGAATCTGCCACAAACAACACACACAGCCTAACTCTCATCAATAGAACCTTATCTTGTGTTCTCTGTGACACCTCTGCACTGATTTCCCCGTGTCAAGTCAACTCTAGCTGGCTCGCCAACATATTAGTCAAATGTATGTGCCCCGTGGTCATTCAGTGCCGTATGTGTGCTCAGAGACGTCATTCACGAAAAAAAAAGGGGGACAATAAAGGTCACCACCTAGAGCCAACAAGCCCTGCCTGCTGAGGCAAACAATTGCGGCAACAGAAGCCGAGCAGTCACAAAGCAGCCGCTAAACAGATTTTACAACATTTAATTGACAATTTCAACATCCCCACTCGTTGAGCAAGCATTTTTGAGCGCCTCGAATGCCAATGCTACATGCGTCGGCTAACATAAGATACAAAATTCCCCAAAAGGGCTTCGCACTTGATCCAATTCTTCCATTTACCCCCCACCCCGAGGGTTGGTGCACTCCTGTAAAATGACCTTTCGGCTGATTAAATAACTGAAGGTAAAGCATCATACAAGCCTCTAATCAACACAAACGCGTCAACAATCTTGCTTTCTCTGCAAGAGACGCTGACAGCTGCGCACATTCACACTGTGGCCAAACAAGAGACTTTTATTGGGAGGATAGCGCGTCGGGGGTTTTGGCAAGACTTTGCATCCCTCATCAAGAAGGACGCTGATTTGTGTCAGTGACTCCACAGGCCTGGTATGTTTGCTCAGATGCACGAGTGTCCAACAATATTTATTGCGTACTCTAATGGGATCTTACTCAACATGGGAGGGGGGGCTTCACTGCAGGTTTAAGTGACATTTCTCAGGGAAATAACTTGCACAGGCAAAAGAATGATTTTACTGTGTTCCTCAAGATTCATCTTCTCTTCCTCGGTTGCTTTCTGACCAAAACGGATGACGTCACAAAGTAGGACTGTTTCGTTAATAGCCGACAAGTGATGACACCGATCTGATGATCTTCAGTGCTGGGTTGAACCATCGCTGAATTGTTGTCTGAGCAAAGCATACACTCAAATGTGACTGACCGCACTTAACTTATTGAGCTACATTTGGTTTGGGATGTGTAGAGGACATGAAGGAATAAAAGTCCAAAAGTCCGTCTCGCTTTCACACAATCATTAAAAAGAACTCACTGAAGTGAGGAGCCTGTATAACAAATAAAGGTCCTGTCAAATATGGATGGTGGAAGTGTTCGCATCAAATTGATTTAGCCGTTCATCAGCCATTTAAAAAAAAAATATTGGTGTTAACAGGTCGTCACTAAAGGAATCTGCAAATCAGATGATGCGATCACAACAGTGTTGCTTCTAATTTGGAAAATTGAATCAGTCCAGAGGGCACGATGGGCGGGTTCCCCCCCCCTTCGCGTTGCCATAACAACATAGGCTCAGCCCAAAAACAGGGGCTGGAAAACTACTCAAGAGAGGGAGGGGGGGAAGGCCCCGTGCTATGACTGCTTGCATCTTCGGGGAGTGTGTCAGACAAGCCAGCGGAAAACTTTGCTCAACGTGGACTCATACGCTGGAGACATTTGGAAAAGCGCCCCCTCCCCCACTTCGCGCTGTCACATGTATGGGGGTGACTAAACTTAGTATAAGACATGCAAAGAAACATACAAGAGAAAAATAATACATTTTAAAAACAAAACAATCTGTTTCTAAGCTTAAGAGTTGCATGGCAGTAATTAGTCCGCCAGAGAAAACATTCTTTGTGGCTGCTCTCAATTAGTCCCATATGTGATTCTGGACTTTCAACCAAAGCTGTTTTGGAGCAACTACACGCTTCTTCTTGCGCACTCTTAAACATTAACATGTCATGTAGTCCAGACATGATGGAACTCGAATGCAGCAGAGAATTTGCCCCATTCTCTCTGCCTGAGAAGACAAGCAGCGGTTGACTTGTCTATCGTTGCCCAATCAGCATCAAACGTCCCACACAGCTCGGCAAGTCTCGGCACGGCAAGCGGGGTGTGAGGGGGCAGAGGCAGCCAACAAAGCATTGTTCTTTCCCAACTGATCACAGATGCCACATCAATCTATACAATCTATTTAGTTAGTTGGCCAACTATATCGACTTTTTGGGAGCCGAATCTCTGGGGAGAGTGTCGGGGGAGATACGCCACTTACTTATCTTTCCCAAAGGTCTCAGAGTCTTTCACAATCACATCAATGTGGGAGTTGGGTTCGAGCGCAGCTCCATTTAGATTAAACTCAAGGACCTGCGAGGCAAGACGAAGCAAGCGTCAGATGTAGTAACAAAAGACTGCAGCAAGTCTCTTTGCATAAAATGTAACCAGAAAATGGTATTGAAAGAAAACTGGAACATTCAAAATGTCAATGTATGTCATACTCTTTATGGGCGCCGATTTGAAAATCTACAGCTGTGTGCAAATTGCTACCAATGTGTTCTGCTCATCCAATTTGGCTTGCCGAGTTCCAACCAATCAGAAGAGGCAAACATTCTGATGTTATATTGGACTAGCTAGTGAATGTGAGGCAATTTTGAAATCTGATTGGTTCAAGAAACTGCAAATACTTTAAAGATCTGAATGACATGGCAACAGATAGAAACTGAAATGCTGTGGATTGTTGTTGGACATAAACATTTACCTCGTTCCATACCGGATTCACCTCACTATCAATAACATTTGTTTTTTTCTTTTCATCTGAAAGGGAGAAAAAAAATACATTTTTAATGACAATCACAAGTTATGACAGCAAGAATTTCATGACATTATAACACAAAATGCAGCAGTCGTGCCTTCAGAAGTGTTCTTTTTAGTCATTATTTCTGATACAAGAAGTGAGCTGCAGTTGTTCCCTTATAAGGGGAAGCAAAAAGAAGAGGAAGGGAAGCAACCACACCTGCAGTCTATAGGTGCCCACAAAGCTGACACACTTGGAAGGATTGAAACCATTTTGCCTCTGGTCTGTTAGTTTTAATATGAGAGCTGTGACCCAACTTGACAGCCATTTATAAATCCTGTTTCATTCCAACGTTGCATTCTTTTTCCTGTCTGATTCCCACTAGCAATGTTTGGGCACGTAGAGACAATTTGCTCGGGTTTGTCCTCAAATAACATGAGTGACTTTGGGAAACGTTTATTTAATTGAAGCACAGGATAAAAAGAAGTAAATACATATCACAGCACAAATGCCATTGAATATAGAAGTATTCAATGTTTTCAAATCCTGTACTTCTGTCTGGATATAATAACTTCTAGCAACAACAAAAAAAGAAAAAGACTTACCTCTAAACACCACTGTCGCGAATGGATCAGGACTTCCAACTTTCTTTTTTGGCAGACCTGTAGCAGATTCTACCAAAATCCGCAACATGATGATCCAGTTCAAGAAAACGAAAGAAGAGGGAAAAAAAAGAAACAAACGGTAGTTAGTGAGTGAAATGATCAATCCTGAGAGAAATAATCAACCCTGGCATCTTCCCAGACGCGTCCGGGACGCAAACAAAAGTTTATTTCCAAGTGCAGCGTTGGGAAGTGGAAAGGAGGGCGGGCCATGGGCATGTAATTATCCTGAGTGGAGACAGATCGTGGGCAGCTGCTGCCATCCTGCGTGCAGCTGACACAACACTGAATTTCAACTAGCAAATACATAAGCGGGATGTTTTAAATTAACTATTACATTTGTAAAACGGACTTTGGGCACCGCTCAACAAAAATTAACTCAAAACTTCCACTTGACTTCCCACCACAAGTTTACGCAAATATATTTTACTTTGTCTCCATCTAGTGGCCGTACGGTTCCATCGACCCATGAGTACCGTACCAGGGAGCACGACATTTTTGTGCGGGGTTAAAAAAAGTCTATCCATAAGTTGGTTTAAAAATATGTAGAATACCATCCATTGTCGTTTTGACACCGAGTTATTCACGCCAATCGCCGCCTCTTGATGTCACTCCAGGGTGACGAATTATATGCACCTGGTTCTAGTTGCGTGGTCACGTGACTGCTCTCGTGCCTATTATTTGCGTTTGCAATGTTCATCAAGAACACACAAACACTCCTGTTAGAATAAATAAATACGTAACATGTTGTAATCCTTATCTTATTTATGAAGGACTAAGACAAATGCGTGATTTCTTCTTTTACCCCCCCCCAAAATTGAGCGTGTGATACCTTATTTTTCCACTTGAGGGTGCCAAATGTGTTCTCTAAACCCGAATCCAGTTTCAATTCACACTGCCACTTTCAAACTACTTGTGGTGTGTACTAGATGATTTCACTTCCCTTCAACTCCTCTTTTCAAACCCACATAAACAACTTCACCCGGTCCACTTAGTTGCATTGACCAAACATTAATCACTTTGGCCCATCCCTCACCTCGCACACAGCTGCCAAACTAATCCGCAGCATCGTCGACTCCCATCTCGACTGCTGCAATTCTCTTGTTTGTTCTCCCCCATCAGTCACGCCACAAATTACAGCTTCTCCAGAACCCTTCTGGCAGTATTATCACCAGAGCCGCCACCATCACTCCCATCCTGCGGCCTCGCTGCTGGCTCACCGTCTGGTACCGCATCCAATCTGAAATACTCATCCTAACTTTTAAGGCCATCCATAACCTTGCGCGGCCATATCTTTCTAACTGCCACTCCCCACTGCCTACCTGTTGTCATTATTAAATGCAATTTTCTGCAATCTGGGGGAGGCACAAGCAGCATACCGTGGATATAAAAAGTGTACACACCTTTGTTCGAATGCCATTATGTTATACGAGACTAACTGTGACCATTGCGTAACTTTTTCCACCATTGAACTCAACTGTGTTGTTTGTACAACAACATAGAAATCTTGAAATCCTCTGATCAGGTTGCGGTCAGAGGGGCCTCTGTCAAAGCGCTCTGCCACATGAGGTGATCCCGACCTTACTTTTCGTGCCAACTCTTCGAAATCAATCAAAGGTACCATTGCAAGTACTGTAGATTGCGCAAGGAAACCAACTGGGTTCCATTTATGCTGTTGTTGCCTCCGCTCTAACAGACTGCAGTGTTCTGAAACGATCCCATATTTTATATCAGGCAAATGTGGGCAGCGCAAATGTTGGTCAGCACAAGTAAAAATCTTCACATTCTTACTTTATTTTGACTTTCTGTGCCTTGACTTGCTATTTATGGCGCCGAAACAAAAGCAACAATGCCACGCTGCAGCCGTGGGTCACGCGAGGTTGCGACCGAAATATCCTGGTCTATAGTAATGACTGAATCACTTCTTCTATAAAAACAAAACAAAACACAATGGTGAAACTGATTTAGATTTTACAAAAGGCATTTCGGAGCACTGTTTTTTTTTGGGGGGGGGGTGCAGCCTCAGATCAGTAAAAATTTCTGATCTGCGAACTCAGGTGACAGAGACACCACAGGTTCACTTCAGATTGGGAACACCTTCCAAAATGGATTGGCAAGGAGGAAAAAGGAGAGAAGATGTAATCAACTTTATCCTCAAAAGGTGAATCAAGGCAACTGGATTCTCCGTGGCACCTTTAATCCCAAATCTTCAGTGGTAAATCTCTGTGCGAAAGTACTCCACAACCCAGAGGAGCCCAATTGCTTTAAATGGACATTTTACGACAGTATCGACTGCCAGTGTTTCATTGCTGGAGGCGAGGCCGATAAATGCGGACATCCTCGAAGGTGGCCGGCAAACACTTTGTCCTCACGGACTCCACAGATGGCTCAGTTGGACTGTGGTCAACGCAGGGCGATCATGCGGGTTTTTCTCTGGACTGGACTCGATGTGGAACATCACAGAGCCAACAACATACCAGAGGTGAACCTCATACGTTTCTCTACATTGGCTCGATCTCAAGTCGGGGCCAGATGTCTCAGAGCATACTCAGAATTATTGTGGTTGCTTCATCCATGGCGAAACGACCCGTATGTATGAATCGTCGAGACATCAGCCGGGGGGGAACAAAACTGACGGTTGTGTTTTTTAGGCCCAATGAGAGTTAACAGTGTGACCCACCGGCGATATCCAAGATGGCGCACGGTCATCATCGTCGTAAACAAAGTCATAAATGCTAAAAAAGGACTGAAAAGAAAACAGATGTTAAGGATATCAAATTATATAGTCCAAATTCTGAGGACAAAAGGGGCAGATTTTCTCCAGATCTAAAAAAAAAATAATAATAAAGGAGTCATGAAGAAATATGTTCAAGCAGTGGGCACCTTTTCCAGGAACTGGCATGTAAAATGTCGGTTATTTATTATTTATATCTTGGTCTCGTTTTTCTTAGATCACCAAAACCTGGCATGTGAACAGGGGTGTGTAGACTTTTTAGACCCACCGTAAGGTCCCTTACCTTAGCTGATATGGGTTAAAAAAAAAAAAAAAAGTGGATTCAAGTTGCACATTCTTGAGCATTCGGCCAGGACTTTTCATCCCTAGAATACACTCGCCACAAAGTTGAAGACTGACTAAAGTTCATAAACTCTGGTTTGGCTCCGTCATGTCAGATTTTTGGGACACACGTCGGATATAAACGGGACCGCGAATAAGAAAGCGGTAGTTGAAGAGAAAATGAGAAACAGCAAAAATGTGTGGTTGCATAGTGAGAGACATTCATGGGCCCAGAACAGAGAAGCTTCTGTGTGTTCATTTCAGGCTACTTTTGAAAAATATTTTTTCAGAAAGCCAATCAAAAAAAAAAAAATAATCCTTGCTCATAAAAACGGTGTGGTATGCAAATAGAATGAAAAACTCACATAAGAGGCCAGCCGACGCCGCCCTGCAAAATAGGGATCGGTGTCAAGGAAGTATCATTGAAGTGATTCATTTCAAACTCGATGACAGCGAGGCCGAAACTGAAATGAGGAGCTCCACTCCATGCGAGCGGACTTCTCAGGAGCAATCCTGTCCCGAGGGTCACTGTAACAACAGATGTTTTGCACACACAAACAAAAAGGTCTCAAGCTCAACTTTCCCCTTTGATCACCTTTTTTTTTTTTGAGCAGGAGGAATTCTGCAGTGTGCTGAGTCAAGAACATCTGGAGGTGCAGATGTTTGAAATGGCACTCATAAAGGGCGCGTGCACTTGTGATTGCAAACAATTTGTTTTCCTGTCATGGAAACCCATTGTGTCGAGAATAACAGATGGGGGCTCCGCAATCACACCCTTCCAGAGACACGCAAGGTTTGAGGAGTTTGGGATTTTTCATGATTTATTTTTTTTAATGGTCGTGTGACTCTTATTTTAGTTAGTTTATAGAGGAGATTTGCGAGTTTTAATTTTGATGTATGTATTTATTTTTTTACCCAAATAGCTTTTTTTTGGGGTATTAGTTTCAGTTTTATGGCAAAGCACCGAGGGTATTTGTCTGCAAAGAAATTAAAAAGGTGACAGTGTTTCATAATAAAAACAACAACCAAAAAAAGGAAATTTTGCCCAAACAGATATGAGCTATTTCTGTTTGAATTCGTTTTAATTATTTAACTTATTTTCTCCATCAAGAACAACTTTTACGACATGGTGCATTTTGCAAATCCCTGCAACAACCCCCTACCCCCCCAAAAAAAACCTCAGCAAAATGGATTTTTATTTTTCTCTGTATGCATTCGTGCCATGTGCGCGGGTTTCAGCTTCTGCACATCCACCAGCGGTGAGCACAAGCGACTATAAAAGGCTCTATCAAGTGTGCAGGAATGCGCCAAGCTAGTGGGCCGCTCTTGTGGGCGAGCGCTGTGGCTGCAGACTTCCACTGTTTGGCGGAGGTTGCCCACAAGGAAAGGCAGGAAGAGGAATGAGTTATATTTTAGGTGCATCTGATGTGCGGGGGGCGGGGGGGCGGCCTCCAAGTGAGGCCTATCGCAGTATATTTTTCATTGTCTGGGCCGGGGCTCCTCCGATGCACGCGTCTCCACTGCGTCTACGTTGCTTCCCGTGAAACTGTGATTTGCTGTCTCGTTGAGAAGTTTGCGGCCAAGAGTGCCAGTCGTCTAGACCGACCGCTGCGGGCTTGTAAAAGATGTGAAAAAAGATCTTCTGCCAAAGGGAAATGTAAGGAATGCTTTGATGGGCAGGTCTCTCTGCTTCATCCACTATTCATAAGACGTGTGACGCTACCAAGGCAGCCCAAACACTTCCTCTCTCGTATTTGTCTTCGGGCGGGTGAAAATTTACCTGCAGTCCCTTGAGAGTAGTCAAAAAGCCAAGGCCAAAGAAAAATGGGCTTGCTTTCTACTCATTCAAACCTTCAGACATGAGAACTGCTTTGCTCCTCCCCCCCTCAGGAAAATATTGTAAATCAAATGATCCGCATGAGAAAACCTGTACAGGGGACGATAAATTTTGTTGCATTGTTCCCACTAGTTAAGTTATTTTAATAAAAAGAAATGAAGTTGCAAATGCTGAATTACATCCACATTTCTGCGTGTCATGTGATCTCCAAGCACTCGGGGGGCTGTTCCAAACGAAGTCATATATATATTTTGAAAACCTCCCTTGGCAGCAAACGTGATTCCCCATGAGAACTTATGCAAGGAGACAGCCTGAGTCCTCCCCCTTTGTAAAAGTGTAAACATATAAATCAGAGAATGACATTTTGTCATTTGTCAACTGTAATTAATGGGTACAAGATGATAACTCTCGCAAAACTACAGGGCGGGCCTTCCCTTCAGCCACCATTTTAGCGCTATACTTTCCACTTCACACCAAAAGGCCTGATCGAAATCTAAGAACGATTTGAAAAAAAAAATCCCTCATTTTGCAATGCACTCGTTTCTTGAAAACATCTTTTTTCGTGCAGCAAAGGAAAAAAAAAAGTGTGGCGCCTTTCTGGAAAATCAGTGACGAATATAAACAGGCTGTGTGCCGAGCGCACTCTTGACCCCCTCGGCCACATCAACTAATGACATTTGGAGTATTTTTAATCGGTGGCAAGCGTCAAAATAGGCCCCATTTGACGCAAGCGCTGTGGTTAAACACTGTTGACACGCGTCAAAGGAAAAAAAACTCTGTGTCACTTATTCAAATTTACACGCAACATCTCCCCACTCGCTTTCTGTGTTTGTGCTGGAGAGATCATGCGTGCTCTGATCTGGTTTAATGGCAGGCTGGCAAAAGGCTCCTGACTTTGTTTTCCCTCCAGATCGAATTAAAACAACTCCCAGACACTGACGTGCGGCTTTTCCTCCACCCACACCCACGCCGGCAGACGCGCAAACAACCCAATCACGCCACACATATTCCAAAATACCACAACAACACACGTAGCTAGCTTTTTTGTAGTTTTAACCTTTTTTTTTTAATTGTAATGAGGTCTCATGGAGCCGATGGAAGAATACTTCTCCAACAATATCTCAAATGATTCTGACGTATTATCACCTAAATACGACATCAATGTCAATTATTCGCAGAGTTTCACTGCTGCAGCGTCAAAGGCAAACACTTCTGGAAAACCAGCGCAGAGTCCAAATGACTAAAAGACAAACTTTGGACCTGCAAAACTGAACACAGAGACAGCCTAACGCGCTGTCACTCAGACACTCCACCCCGACCTGCGGGATTCCATATGATGCGCCCACCCCAAGAACGTTCCTAATCGGTGTTTGCATACCTGCACGCTGGCGCCTCCCCCCCCTTCCTCTCTCTCCCTCACTCACCCACTCTGTTGCGCACACAGTCCCTCCCTCCCTCACTCTCAGTGCAGCAGTTCACAGGAAGCGGCCCAGCTGTCAGTGACTTTTGCAGATACACACTCACGCCTATTCTCGGTTCTTCAGTGACTGCCGAGGGACGTGCCGGAGTGTGCGCCCGGGGAATGAGTGCACCAGTAGCGTCGAACCATCCAGTGATGCCTCATCCAACCTGCAGAGAGCCCTTATTGTCAACTCGTTCTTCTTCCCTTCTTCAATAATGAGAAAAGAACGTCTCTTCTTGGCCGTAACCCTCACCGCCATCTTCTCCGCCGACCTCTACTTCATCCTCTTGCCGAAGCTGCGGAACGCCGGAGATGGATCGGGACGCTTTTGTTCGTGCCGCCGCAGCAACTTCAGCCTCCCCAGTCAGTTCTCCAACTGGACTTCTTTGACGCTCCAGGACCTGGACCCTTCTGGACGCAGCAATGGGAGCTCCAAGCTTGACGGGTTGTTCACCCATCCTCTTTATAACATGGAGAACCCCACGGTGGCACCAGCGGAGAGGTTGCTGCAGTTGGACCAACTAATGGACTACTACAGGAAGAAAGTGGCACGATGGGAAAGGTCAGCTTCTGTTTTCTTCAATTATTTTTGTTCCTTGTTGAGAAGGTATTACGACTCACTAAGGACCTATTTTAAGGTTTAGTGAAGAATCTCTGCCGCATGTGTTGCAAATGGTACTGAATCAGAAAGAACATCGTTCTCTCTCATCATTGCGAAAACGGGCAGAGTTACCGATTTTAACGACAGCCAGGAGTATAAATACACTTTGGCATCGGTAACAGATGCGCTCCCGCAGCTGTAAAATCACAATAGACAATATAGCGCATGTTTGCTTTGGGGCAAAGCGATTAAGGCAACACTCACACGTCACTCCAGTCCATATCGCAAACGTGTTATTCTGAGATCCCACGTCTGGCGCGCTTGAAGGTGAAAAGGTTTTGAAAGAAGCGACGCCCATCTTCGTGTGCGGGAGACAAAAGAAGCTGTCTTGGCTTGAGACGCTGGTCTGACTGCTCGTGCAGCAAGATTGGGAGATTTTTTTGGACCCTTGAGCTGGAAAGGGAGAAGAATTATGAGCAGTCAAGCTCTACTTGATGGCTATTTCCATTTTCTCTACTGCTGTTTAAAGCAACAAGATGTGGTTAGGTTGCCATCAAATGACTACTTTAAAATCAGTTTGACGCAATGCAAGAGAATATCGTCTCGATCATTGACGTGGTGAAATAGCAAAATTAATTAATTATTTTTCTTTAATCTTTGTGTCAAATATTTCCGGCACTGCACGTTCGCCCCGCGACGCGTCCTCAGACACATGAAGCTCTACAATGAAGCTGTAGCCGCTTCCAACATCACTGTGACCGACTACCAAGTGGCCTTCGACACGGACGCCAACTGGCTCAAGTTCCACGCGGGAATAAGCCGCCGCGCTCTGTACTCACGCCATGACCCCGCTATTGCACGGCTGCTCCTGGACATGCGCGACATGACAGTGATCAACTCAGGTGACGCGTGGACTACGTTCGCAAATCCTCATTTCTCGCATGTATTAAATTCGAACATGATTGTAATGATGGAAATTGTTCTAGATTTCACTCAAGATGAGAAGGCCCTGAAAGGAACGTGTGACTGCAGCCAAGGTAAGGTCAGTTCAAGCTTTTTACAGTCACCTCATGCGCATTCAAAGTTTGTATTTTTTTTTTAATCCTTTGCAAAAAAACTAAACAAAAAACGCCAGAAGGAGCAGTACAATGTGCACATTCTATTTAATTATGTCATTTATGTATGTTATATGAAGTATAATGTTATAGGGTGCGATTAGTCTTTTTGAAAAACAAAGTGATCACCGCATTGTTAGTTTCACAAATATCCTCCAGCTTCAACGCTTACAAATACTCCCCACTATTGACACTAATCTGGTTTATCAGGTTTCTAAAAGTGACCCCTCTTCGAAGAAATTTTAGGGTAATGGTTGCTGTCTATCTATCCAGTGGTGAAGCCCAGTGGACACCACCTGAAACTGGCGCTGAAGATGCAGAACTTTGGCAAGGCCATGTTCAAGCCAATGCGGTGAGCTCACGTCTTCTGAGACTCATCGGCCATCTTCACGAGCGCTCTTGTAAATTATGTTTTTGTGCACGAGTATCAGGCAGCAGAGGGACGAGGAGACTCCAGAAGACGTCTTTTTCTTTGTCGATGTCCAGAGACACAATGCAGAGATTGCTGCGTTCCACCTGGACAGGTACTGAACCTGCATACACATTTTCCAATGCAGTTCACTTCACTTTAACAGCACAATAGCTGAGGCAGCGTGACTAACTTAAGTACAGTCATGCTGACTAGACGTTATCATTGAAGCACTTAACATAAGGACGTAAAGCATCAATTCACAAAGATGTCACAAACAACATTATATAGAAAGAAAAACAATCTATTATTGTCATTTTTGAGGGCGCAGGGGGTCAATTCAAATCGAAATTTTGTTCATGTTTCATAAGAGAACCGTCCTCATTTTAAAACAAAGACACGAGGGTTAATTTAGAGAGCTGAGATTTTTTTTGTGTGTGAATTACTGTTAGGATCCTGGACTTCCGAAGAGTACCACCGGTGGTTGGCAGGTTTCTGAACCTCACCGGCGAAGTTCTCCAAGTGACAAGAAATGACGATCTCCGGGCTGTCTTCTTCACCTCACCTGGTATTAAATAAATTAGAATCATTTGGTGGTATAGTGTAGCGCTCAAAATGTAATGTAGTATATGGATTTCGCTGACCTTTATTCAAGTTGACGGACACCTTTGATCTCGACTTCTTCTTCGACTATGCTGGATTTTTCGTTGGGCAATTGGCGTCATCTAGTGGGCAAATAACAGAAATACACCCAGATCGACGGAACGAGCATTTGTCTTTCAATAAGACAAATATTAGAAAAACAAATTTACGCGACGAATTTGCCAAAGAGCACCCATCCTTATGCAAAGGACAAAGAAGCATAAATTATGGAAGTGAAGCAGGTCACATGAAATAAAGCTGGGTGTAAAATCAGAATTTGATATATCACACTGCTCTTCGGCATTGAAACAATACCAGTCTTTTGTCTCCTCTCATTACAGCAAACAACACTTGTTTTTTCGCCAAATGCTTGTACGTATGCAAGACAGAATACGCAGTCTGCGGGATCCCCGACCTCCTGGAAGGTTCCCTCTCGGCCTACCTCCCCGGCCTCAGCATAGCCCCCCGCATCTCCATCCCCAACCCTTGGATCCGCTCGTACACCTTCACCGGACAGGAAGAGTAAGAATCTTCCATTTTATCAACCTCATGAACAGCCAAACTGAAGCATTTCTGGATAATTTGCTGTCAATCTCCTGGAAAAGGTGGCAGGTGAATCCATCGTACTGCGACACCATAAAGACACTTTATCCTTACAACTCGGGCAACCGGCTCCTCAACATCATCGACATGTCCATCTTTGACTTTCTTATGGGTATGTTAAGATTGTGATAAATCATCACTTCATTACAACACCCGTATTTATGGTCTACAAATGTAAATCCAATCTAAATGAAATAAATACAAGTAAACTCAATGTGCTTCACACAATTAAGAGAATATTTGAAATAATTTAACTGATTCATTCATTTTGCAGTGTTTTTTTTTTATTTCAGAGAATTGTTTTTTTTCAAGCATGATCTCATTAAATGACTGCTTGTGGAAATCTTGTGAGTAAATAATAAAACATATCAATTGTGATGTTTTGTTCCCTCTTTTTTTTTTTTTTTGCAGGCAACATGGACCGACACCATTATGAGATTTTCACCAAATTTGGTGATGAAGGATTTCTTCTCCACCTGGACAATGCAAGAGGGTGAGAGCTAAAATAATTTTCTTTATTAAATTAAAAAATTATAATAATTAATGCTGGTATGTGAACGCATTGCTTTATGTGATCGTAGATTTGGGAAGCACAGCAAAGATGAGATGTCCATCCTTGCCCCATTATCTCAGTGCTGCATGTAAGCAGAATTCCATCGTGCGTGCAAAAACAAAAATGATTTGTTTTCTATTGCACTTGTCCAGAATGAATGAATGTTGATATAGCCAGGATTGTATTAGCCGCCTTTTATTATTCTCCCACAGGATAAAGCGTTCCACCCTCCTGAGGCTCCAGCTCTTGGCCCAACCGCAGTTCAGACTGAGCGACGTGATGAGGGAGTCTCTGCAAAAAGACCCCCTGCAGCCCATCCTAACAGAAGCGCACCTCTCAGCCCTGGATCGCCGGCTCATAAAGATCCTGAGAGCGGTCCAGCGCTGCACGCGCAAGCTGGGCGACGATCAGGTTATCACTGATGACTTTGTTCGAGCCATAGTGAATCCTCGGGCCTATGCAGAGAGCAAAAAGGCCAGGTAGCGGCGGAGGATGGAACTCTACACCGCTTTTTTAAGACTTCGTGATGAAGTGCAGTCGTTTCAATTTTAATGGAACAAGTCAGGATTTTTTTGGGGGTCATTCTCAAAACCTGGCCACAGATGGGGTGTGTTGACTTTTTTACAGCTCCATGTCACACTCTACTGGCCAATGTGGAAAATGAACATATTCCCCCCCCAAAAAAACGGTGAAGTCACCTTGCAGCGTAATAAATGTGCAAAATAAACAACGCCTGAGGCAGGTTTGAATTCTTTTGACTTTTTTTATTGCTTAAACTGCCATCTGGAACAATCTATACCAAAAAAGGATAAACATCTTTGCAGATATAGGAGGTCAAAATGAATACAGGGAAGAATAGAAAAAGAATGGTCCTTTGATCAACCGCGGGCTCGGAGGACGACAGGTCCCACACGGACCCGCTTGTAGGTCAGAACCAGCAGGAGTGACTGACGACTACTGTAAGCCCAGGAAAAGTTCAGCTAAGGCAAACCGGGACGACTGCGGTGTGGCTAAAACATTTAAAACCGATTGCTGATGTTGCTGCTATTTACACGGAGACAGTAGTCCCGACAAAACACCTTCGGTCCTATCGAGAATCGTAATCCTGTGGAGCGGGATGGACAGGAAGTGACTTAAGGACCGCCTGAGCGAAAGGGCGACACGTCGTGCGGATGATCGGGCTGTAATCGGGGTAAAAAAAAAAAAACACTGGTGACTACACTGCAAATCAGCATCACAATGTTCTCTCTTCAGGGGGAAAAAAATGACACAGGAATGAAGGTAGGCTGAAATCACTTGGATAGGATACTCATGAAGTAACAAATTGAATATTCAATAACGGTGTCGCTTCTGCACAAAGCTGCTGTTCTCGCGCCGAGGATGTGTCACAACAACATGCCAAATAAGCGCAGAGACCAAATCACAAGCGGGTGAAACGACAGGCAGCGTTTTCCAGTAGGCAACAAAGCAAAAGTCTGAAATAAATAACTCGCTCTTGATACATAAATACCTCAAATGTCCTGAAATAGGTTTCTTTACACCATTTCATTTAGTTGGGGGAAGGGAAAGAAAAAAAAAAGGCGGAACCCATTATTACTCAATACAATCACATACTGTTGTGTCGATTGACAAGAAGCATTTATTTACTTTGTGGCACTGGAAAGCTAAAATAGAATTTATGGAAAAATAAGTGTTTACAAAAGACAGAGAAAACCTTTTTTTTTTCTTTTTAAAGATTATCATCACTCCGAACCATAAATTTAAGAAGAATAATAGTCATTGAGTCATGGATCATTTACCTAGAACATTTTGATTACAAACCATAGCGCATAAATGACCAATTTATTTGGCTTATACTAAAAAACAGAATACTGAAATACACAATACTTTTATTTGGGGGGTTTTCCCCCTTCATATATATTTTTTCTCTTCAAGTCAAGGTGTTCTACTGATTAGGACAAAAAGGTTTTGAGGAGAAAAAAAAAAAAGAATCCTATTTAATGCTCCAAACAGGCGGCGGTAACATTTCATTTCACCGTGTAATAAACATTTGGCACCAGCCTCCAAGCTGCACACTAAAACTTTTCCACGTCTTGACATTGTCTCGTTCTACCGCTCGGAAAGCAAAAAAAAAAAACAATAAGAAAGGATTCAAAAACGAGCCGTCACGCCTGACTGACATTTGGTGCATTTGTCGTCTCCTAAGCTCGTGAGCTCCTGCTGCGTGTCTCTAACGTGACTCGGAAAAAAAAACCCATCCGTCTGTAACTAATTCGCCATGTGAGGTTTTTTGATTGTCCTGTCCTTCAGAGCCCAGATCTCCAAACAAATGTTGCTTTGCCTTCTCTGAAAAAACAAAGCGGAACCGGCGGATCTATGACGTAGGTAGCGTGATGCAACTGTGCCTACACGGTAACGTTACAGCAGCTGGTACAAGCGCTGGTGAACGGCTAAAAGTCACCCCCGGAGGGGATTGAGGGGGCGGTGGGGGGGTGGAAAAGAAAAGAGGGGGAAACTCAAGAGGAGAAGCAAAGGAGAGGCCAGGAAGTGGCGGAAAGCAACTTACGTTGGTGGACCCGAGGTCGGAAAGGAGCAAAAGAGGAGGACGGGGAGGGGGAGGGGGGGGGGGGTCACGCGAGCCCCTTCAGACCGACAGCGAGACAAAGCTGTTGTACTGTTGGATGTTGCGTTTGAGGATGTCCGAACACGGGCCCAGGACGCGCTCGAAGCGAGGCCGGTCCAGCTTGACGCACTTCAGGGGGCCGCGGGCGACCACGGTGGCGGCGCGGGGGCGGTTCATCAGCAGAGCGATCTCACCTGCGTAGAGAACGCAATCAACACGAGGTCAACGCCGACAATATCAAACGGATTCTGATAACTCTTAAAAAAAGGAATGTTGCCACGTCTTCCCAACAACGTTAAATGAAAATATTCGCCCGTTAATTACCATCTGCTATTTTGTCATTATTGGGGGAAACCTTGATCGAATGTTTTTAACTTCTTTACCGAAATAGTCCGATGGTCCTAATCTTCCCACTTCAACAAACTCTTCATTCTCCGAGCGACGCTGCAACACTGCGGCGGAACCCTGAAATATGCAAACACACACACGTTCAAATTCCATCCGACGCTGAGCACGCCATCGTCACTTGAGGCTCTTGTGCGCGCTCCTCTTTGGTGGCTGCGAGGGCATTTACCTCCAAAATGATGAAGAACTCATCTCCGGGTTCTCCCTGCACCACAATCTTCTGGCCATCCTCAAACTGGACCGGCTCCAGGGCGTCGGCGACGGTCAGTCGCTCCCACTTGTCCAGGGACTCTGAGAAAAAGCAGGAGAGGAACAACGCAGCCATGACACATTACGTTTGAAAAAGAGTCAACTTACTGGTTATTAGTTTTGTTTTACTTCCTGACCTTTTTTTTTTTTAATGACAGGGATTCTCAAAGTGTGGTATGTGGGCTCCCTTCAGTGGTTCATGAAAGAATCAATCACTCACAAAATACAGCCTGACACTGTGCATAATGTTGCATTAGCTTAGAATGATGCCGAAAACGCAACAGGCAAAAATAAATTCTTCTGCCGATTTCATCTTGACCGTCGCTGAATAAAAACAAACCCACCTAAAATCGACACTTTCCTGAGGAATTCCTCGTACATCTTCCTCTTCCTCAAAGTGCTTCCCTGCATTCCAAAAATGAAAGCAGAGTTTGGTGAAGATTCTCGGCAACCGCGTGATTTTCTCCCGACGCCTCCTCACCATGAGTATTCTCCTGTAGCTGTCTCTGTCGATGCCCCACAGCTTGACGTTGGTCTTGGCTCTGACAGTGGCGGCCCTCGGGGTGCCGTATATCAACGCCAGCTCCCCGAAGCTGCCGCCTTCGCCGATGCTCGTCACCCATTCGTTGTTCACGTACACCTGCATGATGGAAGCGGAGGCACATTTTAGTCCTGGATGCGTCGCATTTGCGTTAAGATAGCAGAGCACTTCCTGTTTCGCCCGATTTGTATTTCGGTCAACCTTCAGAACTCAAACGGGAAAATACTCACATCCATCTCCCCTTGGTCAATCACGTAGAAATTGTCACCCTCGTCACCTGCGGACAGAAAATAACGAACAACTGACCCTCCTCGCAAGCATGTGCCACGATTTGATAGTCTTGTCATTTTGCCAACACGATCCTACCCTGCAAAATAACGGTCTCCCCGGCGATGTAGGTGACAGGAAACATGGCGTCGAATATGTCACTGCAAAGAAAACGATGGAGAGTTAGCCAGAGTCGATCAAACCTGGAGATGAGTTTTTCCCCGCGAGCTGTCTGGACTGAACTCAAGCTTTTGAAGGAAAATCAAGTTCAAGTCAGGTACCTCCTCTCATTGTCGTCCAGGTGAGAGAAGAGCACATTCTTTTCAATCGCTTTGGCTAAGGCTGCCATTGTCTTGTAGTCCTTCGGAATCACCTGAAGAAACAACACGTGTCACTATGGACTGAAGGAAAAGCTTGTCCCTGAACATCAAAAGTGTTTGGTGTGTACCTTTCTGACATAGGAGGCGGCATCCTCTTCCGTGTAAACCTCGGCGCTGAAGGCGCCCCGCCGCCTGCGGCCCTTCACCACGGGGTTCATGGGAGGGGAGACCTCCTCATCGCGGGAGTCGGAGCGCGAACTGCTGGCCTTCTGCTGGTTCTGGATCTGCTTGGCCTCCTCCTGGTCAGGAGGAGGGATGCAAGAGTCAAAAGACTGGCTTGACTGCAAAGTTTTGAAAGCTCAGGATTGCCTAATGTATTCCTCCAACCGTTTTCCAAAAAGAGAACTGAATATACGTAATATATATCGCACACTTTTTCACATTATGCTAACTCTCTTTCTGTCTAGCGGGCAATAACGTGACCAAAAAGGGCTGTTACGCACCTTCTCAAGCCTCTCAAAGTACTCCCTGAGGAAGGCCATAGGCCGGTCGGGCCGGGAGGTGCACAGCTGGACAATGCAGTCTTTCAGCAGCTGTTGAATGTTGTGTTTCTGCACGTACTGCTCGCACTCCCTCAGGCTCCGCTCCTCTTCGCTGCTCGTGCTTCCAGAAGCCATGACGACAATCGCAAGCTTGCTCGATGACCTCTGACCTTGGGAGTACAAGAGAGAGCCAACAGGAAGAGGGAAAGAAAACCCCCAAAAAACAGATGTGATGAGATGTTCTCAATGCCATAAGAAGTTACAGGATTCTAAATGAGGCATGTGGCACTTTTAGTTTCTGTGTGAGAAATGTGGACAAAAATAACAAGAACATGAGAGAAATGGAACCGGAGCGAGAAGGCGAAGAGACGTTTGGTGTTGTTTAGCGACAGCCCCGAAGACGGTCAGATGATGTCTGCCTTCAGACCGCAAAATTTTTCATCTGCTCGAGTCAAGTTTGATGTCACAAAGACCGGCTGTGAAAGTGTGTCATGCACAACGCATGCGCAATTTTGCTTGAAATCAAGTCACACACCAAAAGCGTGACCAGCCTCTCGTTTGAGGTTGCATGTAAACAGAAAACCGCTTCTCAGAAAAGCTGGTCATGATCGTGTGATCAAAGTCTGATATGACAGTGGGGTGCTCAGAGATGGTTTGGACTTTATCAAACAGGAAAGACTCTTAAGTGACGTTTTGAAACTGCAAGGATCTGTAAACCACATGCATCCTGTGGCGGCAACACTATCGAGCATGTGTGACATTTAAATAGAATTTGAACCACAAATAAATAAGCACAGGCATTTGCATGATGTTTTACATCAGATGCTTAATGTCAGGTGATGGACAAGGCCAAAAATGATATTGTTCACTTTTTCTTTATATTAAAAATAAATACAGTGGTACTTTGACTTATGAATGACCCAACTCTGCTGATTTTGTTGTTGTCTTGAGTTGTGTGACATTTTTTTATCATCATAGTAAATATTAGTCGAGTCTCACCAAACTCATCAACGGTTTCATCATCATGCACTTAAATAATGTCAGGTGATACGATGCAACGTGTTCAGAAACCTACACAAACCAAACACTTATATACCTTTGACACTTTTTTTAGTCATACGCTTTTACGATTGTCAAATGAAATTAATCAACTATTCTTCAGACAGGGGATATATAAAATTCCGGTCGTCAGTTATTTGGAAGAAACAATTGCACAGCTCAGTGACCTTGCTAAACAAGCGGCAGTTGAAAGTGCAGTGTGAAAATAGCGCCGCTGGTGAATGTAAATCTGAAATAAATCCTGCAAAATGAATCTTTGAAGTTAACATTGTGTGCAGTATGCAATGACGTCTAGGTCAGGGAGTGCTGGCCAAAACAAAGCTTGACCAATGGGTGAATGTCACGTATCCTAGATTAGACACTAAAAATCAACGTGGTTAGAAATGCTTTACTTCTCTGCCTAGGGTAAATTCCACGTTAAAAGCTTGTTCGAGGTTTTGATGTATCGCTTGCTAGCTCCGTGCAAAGGCAAAGCCCTCTTGACGCCATCTTGGGTTCCATCATAAACAAACGCGAGACAAGGGGACACAAATTTCGGAGGTTATGCCTTTGCATCGGCGAAAGGGACGAGGGATACTCACAAGATGTCGTGAAATCCTACCGAGCCCTACGACAGCGACTCGGGACGGGTGGTGTTTGTCAAAGCAGTAACCGTTAGCAGCTTCTGCTCTCTTCGATCTTTTTTTTTCCCCGAGCCCTGGACCGCTGCCCCACCGGATACGCCTGAGAGCCAATCAGCGACCTTCACTGACGTCAATTCTCCTCGTTCTGACATGTGAGCCAGTAACCCTTGGCAACCTTAAAGGCGCCGGGTCCAAGAGAATGACGTCAAGGCGCTCAACTTGAACTGAAAAAATGGAAAGGGGGGAAAAAAATAACGTCACGTAAGTATAAGTCACGGCGGGTCAGCTAAAGTGATGTTTTATTTGTCAATTCATTAATTAAGAATGAAACATAGTGGCCATAATCAACATTTTTGAGGGGGTGCGTGTCAACGAGTGTGGTGCAGCTACAACATGTGTGAGTCCATTTTATTCATAGAGCACTATTCACAAATACAAAGTGTTTCGCGTAATTAAAATAAGTAAAAACCCACCTCTTAATACCAATATAATGTCGCAACTACATAAATCATTCCATACGATACAAAAACACAGCAAACTGAGGCATGTGTACCATCCGGAACAGTTCGGAAACAATAATAATCGAATAACGTGTCAAAGGTGTTTATAAATTATTAAATTATCTTCTATACGATGGACGTTATCATTAAATCCTAGTCTGCCCTGAGATTTTTCTGATGTAGAACAGTGAATGTGCTTAAATGTTGAAACGGAGAGCCTGGAGCCATTTTGTATAAATAAAAAAGTATACGGACCATATGCTATTTGGGTGCTAAAATGGTGCGTGTTTTTAACGATCCCCTTTAAAGTTTGAAATACAAAAATTTGAAAGATAATGTGCTTTTTTTGACGTGATATTTGCACTTCGTTAGAGTCTTGTGACATAGTCTACAAAGATTGATAAGATTGTTAGCCAATCGCCTCACCAAAACAGTCCATCGATTGTGTCGTTGACCAATCAGTGAATTGCCACGTAATCTTATTCGACTGACAGTCACTTTGACAAATCACTGACTTGTGTTAAACAAATTTGCCTGCGAAAACAAAGGGGTGGGTCTTATATGATTCTTCCAGCCAATCGGAACGCACTTTATAGTGACGCTTTCTCCCATCAGTTGTTATTGTTTTGCTGTATGGAGCCTGGAAGTTAATATTCATATAAACAGCACCGTCGTTGTTTGTCACCGCCAAGCGATACGATCAGTATCGTTTATCTCATTCACAGTTTTAAGCGATTGGAGGATCGTTCGCTGTCGGTGCTTGCATGCTTACCATCCGGGGCTAGTCCGTCCGGACATTCCTCTCCCAGTGGACTGTGAGCGTGGCGTTTGGAGTCGGGGCAGAGGAGGAGGAGAAAGCGGAGGAGGCCCCGGTGTGGATCGAACCGAGACCGAGGCCTCTGAGCTCGGCCAGCGCGAGGACTGGGGAAACTGGCGGCTCGGATGGATTCCCAGGACGAAGCGGACGGCGGACCCGAGATGCTCCGAGGTTTCATTTGTGCCTCGTTTAATCAGGACACTACGTAAGCAACCTGAGGGCCTTCATTGCCCTGCACGAACGCAAGCTCATTGACGCACCTGCCTGTTGTATAACCACTTTGATAAACACTTAAAAGAGCTCTAGATTTAAAAAGAAAAGTCGATTCATCAATTTTCCTCTAAGTCTTAGTCCCTGAGCAGTTTGCCTGTGTTTGCCATTAAGTCCTCCCCAACACCTAAATATTAACTACAGTGCTGTTACACTGCTGATTTTACATGCCTTAACCCATGTTTTCATCTCAAAAACTATCACATTCAGAGTGCAAAAATAATTTGTCGTGGGAGAACAATGAAATGCAGCAGCAAGAGAAAAAAATCCTTTGATAGAAAATAACTTGCAACGTAAAAACTGAGATACAGTAATTACATTAAATGTTTTTTTTTTTTTTTGTAATCATTACAATTCACCTCAGGTCCAGAGAAGCACAACCTCTTCACAAGGTTTCGAACGTTCCTCCGTTAAATAAAGGTCTTACTGGCGCTGGTTGAAAAAGAAAGCAGGCGGGCTGCACAGCCTTAACCGTCATTTTCTTGTCGTCATCTGTTATGAACAAAGCAAGATTTTCAGAGGTCCAGATGGTACTGCAGGCTGTGTCACAGATCAGATTTCCTGTCTGACACATGAGTGAATCACACACCCTATGTGAGATCTGTAAACAAAGTAATCAGTGAAGGTAAACCAAAATGATGCCTCTACTCTGCCCTTTGGTTTCAGATACTTTTGTGTGTGTGTGTTTTAGTTCCCTGTCGGTGGGCACCAAGACCGGCTACCGTCTTTTTTCAGTCACCGCCGTGGACAAACTGGACTGCATCCATGAGGGAGGTGAGAAAAATGCTTCTCCTCATGCATACAAAATCGTTTAGTACATACAATGAACTCCCTCTGTTCGCGCAGCACGGCATTTAAAATGGAGGTAAAGCACCAAGACCATGCAGCTAACATGCACATAATATCTGAAGCCATGTTACATGAACGACAGCATTCAGTAGTGAAATGATCCAACGCAAACGCCGCCTTCACCTGTGGCTCAGAAAATCGTGTTAGTACTCGGATGCTCGCCGAAATAACACGCAGGCTCCGGTTGACGTGACATGGGCAAACCAATATTTTCCTCTCACCCCAGTGGAGTGTCCCGATGTGTGCATCGTGGAGCGGCTGTTCTCCAGCAGCCTGGTGGTGGTGGTGAGCCAATCCGTGCCGCGGCGGATGAACGTCTATCACTTTAAGAAAGGTACCGAGATCTGCAACTACAGCTACACCAACAACATCCTCTCCGTCAAGCTCAACAGACAGGTAAGATGGCCGAATCATCGATCGCTCAACCCGTGTTGCGGGGCGGCGAACGGTGTTCCTTGGAATTCGCGCCATGTCTGCAAATCGCTGTTGATAGTTCGTAGTCGTCGGCTTCCGCGGGTCAACCAGCGTGGCCGCTAACTTCCCCGTCTGTCTCCCCGTCAGCGACTGGTGGTGTGCCTGGAAGAGTCCATTTACATCCATAACATCAAAGACATGAAACTCCTCAAGACCCTTCTCAACACCCCCACCAACCCCTCAGGTGAGCGCACGTGGTGCTACGAACGAATAGTTTGGTGCTCCTTAAGAAAGTTTCCTCCAAGCCACCGCTAATGGGAAAGTAGTCGTAATTGGTGTCAAGGAAGGAAGTGGAATTGATGCATCTTGAGTGAGAGACTAATGTTTGGAATGTTGGGGAGGAGCTAAGTTTAGCCTGGGTTGTGAGCTGGAAGCTACAGAGAGTTTTTGTCATGTCTTCAAATGATATCAAAGTGTTTTGGCATCATAGGCTGTGGCATATTTGATACTCACAACCTCTTTTCTGAAATTGGTCATGCTTTCGCGGAGCCTTGAGCAAGTGTGATGTCATTTTCAGTTGGCAGCAAGGGGCAAAATGGCCGCCCACCTGAGATGGATTAAAACGGGTCGATTTTGTCGCTGAATTCATATTCCACAAACGTAATATTAATCAGGAATACAGCGTTTTGTCTAGTGAGGCCGCGTACATCATATTGTCAAGGAAGTTTTTGACTAGACTTCCCCTGGAAGGTTATAATTTCATTTTTAAAAAACTGCCAAATAATGCAACAAATATTACAGGACCATTTTTTTGTGTAAATGCTCGGTGGGCCGATTAAAGATGGGGCACCTTGAAAATAAAAGAACTCCTGCTCCCTCCTTCCCAGGTCTCTGCGCCCTGTCCGTCAACCACGGCAACTCTTTCTTGGCATATCCAGGCAGCGCCACTCTTGGCGAGATCACAGTGTACGATGCAAACAACCTGGTGAGTCCTCATTCTGCGCAATGGTCAAAAGCGACATCGCGGCAAGCGATTGTGCCGATAGCGTGTGATTGTTTGCCTTCCGTTTAGAGCACTGTGACGCTGATCCAGGCCCACGCCAGTCCCCTGGCGGCGCTCACCTTCAACGCCTCCGGCACCAAACTCGCTAGCGCTTCGGAGAAGGTGAGTCCTTCTCTTCAACGTCTTCCTTCGCATCCACCGGCGTGACCCGCCGTCGTCTTGTCTTCCTCCACAGGGCACCGTGATCAGGGTGTTCAGCATTCCCGAAGGACAGAGGCTGTTTGAGTTCCGGCGAGGGATGAAAAGGTTAGCAATCATATCGCCGAAAAAGAGATGATGAGTCAATGAACACGATTGGCCGTTAATCGATATCTTGGGAGAGGCGATTCAAGTAAATAACAGCAAAAACATTTGCATGGACTTTATCGTGAGAAATGAAAAGATCATAGAGTTTGTTGCGTTCAGTTGGTTTCGTGAATGGCTGACAAATTGCCCTTCTCCTTTTCAGATACGTTAGCATTAGTTCATTGTCCTTCAGCGCCGACGCGCAGTTTCTGTGTGCCTCCAGCAACACCGAGACGGTCCATATCTTCAAACTGGAACAGCACAGTCCCAAGTAAGAAAAGGAAAATAAGTTGAAAGTAGACTTTATTCCTGTGACTAACATCCTCGCACAGTGCTGGGGCCAGTATCTTCTATTTTGAATCACAAAACTACTTTTGGCTTTCTAGTCAAGAGGAGGAGTCTCCCACGTGGTCCGCGTACGTGGGGAAAATGTTCACAGCTGCCAGCACCTACTTGCCAGCTCAGGTGTCCGACATGATGCATCAGGACCGAGCCTTCGCCACCGTGCGACTCAACACGTTCGGCCTGAAGAACATCTGTGCGCTGGCGACGTAAGACAGAAAATTATTTTAGGTGGGCGGAAAAAAAACCCTGATGAATCTTCATATCCCGTTTTGGTGCATTTTGTACGGCAGGATTCAGAAGCTGCCTCGCCTGCTGGTGGCGTCCTCGGACGGCCATCTTTACATCTATAATGTCGATCCGCAGGATGGAGGTGAATGTATGCTGGTCCAAAAACACAGGTGTGTCTTCAGTAAAAACATTTTTCTGCACACAAATCACCAAGCAATTGCATATTGTTCCACTAGAGGGCAGAGGTTTGCGCATAAGATTCAGAGTACATTTAGAAACAAACACCGATTAATAAAATATTGTACCTATTACCGCATTAATTTGGTGTCTGCACCCGGACCCGGCAGGTTGTTCGATGGCAGCGAGGAGCAGGTGGAACAGAAAGAAGACGAGACGCCAGTAGAGGTCTCTAGTCAACCAGCCGGCCAATCGTACGCAGCCACCGTCGCTCTTCCCTCCAGCCCGCCCTGCTCGACCACACTCTTGGGTGAGTTGGATGGGAATTGAAACTTTTCAGGATTTGGGGGGGGGGCTGACCTCAATCGACAAAACTCATCTCGGCCTCCTTTCTTTAATTCCCAGGATACTCGGAGGACGGGGGAGCGCAGAAGGGGGACGTCATCCCAGAGCACGAGTTCGCCGAGAGCCCCGTGTGTCTGGATGACGAAAACGAATTTCCTCCAGTCAGTAACTAGATAAACTCTCAAAACCCCCCCACACCCCTCACTACTGATCCCTCACTGTTGGACGTAGAGAGAATGGGAGGTGGGTGGGTGGGGGGCACTATGAAAACCAGCCGCTTCCTCCTTCCACACATACCCCTGCAGGTCAAGGGGACTAACCCTACCAGAAAGTCCCATCCAGGTGTTTTGGGATTCTGTGTAGACCTACAAACACATTAACAAGGAGCGGACATTTTACTCAATAGGAACATCTCACATTCTGTTTTCGGCAAAGTCTACCTGATCACGCCACAAAATACGGTACAGTGTTCGAATTTGGGAGTGACGTTGCCTCCAGCGTCAAAGGTTGGAATAAATGAATACTGTCAGACATTCGCAGGGGAAAAAAATAAGGTCATTTATAATTTTAGGAAAAGACATGGTTTATAGAGAATGAAGTTCATTTTTAATGTACATTTATAAGATAAACATAAAATTGGATTTGATTTATGATAAATCATTTATAAAAAGAAATGTTTAGGAGAGAAGAGTTGGACTTTTACGAGAATCAAAGTTTTGTTTTTTTTCCTTTCGGCGTAGCCCTATTAATATTTTACTTTTTTCCGTTTATTTCGAGTATTTTTTATGATTTTATTATTGATTTATGATTAGATTTTTTTATGATGCACAGTTTTGAGCGGTATAGCCATATTTTGTCATCCAGGGAGCATGCATGCTGTAAAGTGCAGACGACACAGCCCAGCTACACCCCATAGCACAAAGCCGGCAAGGGAGGAAAAAATAGCTTTTGTGTACAAGAATCCTGCTGAAAACAAACCAAAGGAAGCATGTGGAAACCTCCTTCATGGCGGTTTTTATGTCGTCTTAATTAGGATTTTTTTTTTTGGGGGGGGTTACATTTCTACACAAAAGGCTTCTTGCAAAGCGTGCATTGTTGCAGTGGAGTCTGCTTGAGAGGGTAGTTTATGTTTTCGCACAAGATCGACCATAAGGGTATTTCCAGTTGTATTTTTCATCAACGAAGCCTCACAGTTTGAGTCGCCATCACCTCCAGATAAAGAGTATTTCAAATAAGAACATTTAAATCATGCACTTTTTTTACGGATAACGCTACGATTAACGATGCAGCTGTGATACTAATTCTGGTAGCGAGTGTAACATGAGAAGATATGTGAAGTAGCCAGTGGTTAAATGTGAAACTCTTTAACGCCGCACGACCAAGTGACAAGACACGTCCTTGAATTTCAATATGGTTATTTTTGATTATGGGAAAAGGTTTTACATGTTAACCCAAACTGACCATGCAGACCTATATTTTCTTTTTTTACTTTGTGTAAAATGTGTATATAAATCGCATCCACTACTCACAAAAAAAGTTTGAGGTACTGGGCTTCCTGGTGCAGCCTGCTGATTGACAAGTGGTCACGTGCTGGTCGATTCACGGATAAAACAGCTGCTCGGAATTTTGCATTTCAGTTCCTTCTTACAGACGAGCAAGTTGGACAAAAAAAACCCACACTGAAACCTTCGACAGCTGGACATTCAAAAGTGTCGAAAATGTCCAAATAAGTTCACCTTTAGAGGAAATAGTCCATTTTATGTTAATCCAAAAACTTGACAGACTAACTTTTAAGAGAGCGATGTGTATGGGTGATATTTTGAATTTTGCCAAAAGGTGGTGCTGTTGAGACACCTCACTACATTGCATACTGACAATGAAGAAACAATAAAGCTGATGAAGAATCAATTCGCTCTGAGTATTATTTGGCTATGGCGTGTTTTTTTTTGGGGGGGGGATTTAAGGAGAATGGGGACTTTGCAAAGAAACAAAGAAAATCACATGTTGTCACGTGTTCAGTCCTGACCTGGCAGTAAGGCATGATGAATGCCCAACAACTGACAAAACAAATCTTTTTCTTTGCTTTATTGATCTGACAGGCAACTGGCTTCCCTCTGACCTTGTGCTCGCCGCCCGCTCCTCTTTGCTCTTTCTGTTTACTTGTTTGTTTGCACGCCTCCTTGTCGCATCTGGACATTGTACCCGCCAAAGAGCACGCCGGTCCCCACTGACTCCCGAGTGTGCGTTCGAACTGCAAAATGTTGTCTCTGCATTTTTGTCCTCGAAGGCTTCCTGATGTCGGCCCAGTCAGAAGCAACGACAAACGGGCCGCGTGGGTTCACAGCAAGGCGTGGCCGAGTCGTTCGTGGTGTAGTCGGCCTCCGACACGGATGGGTCGGTGGCGATGTCCCATAATAACCTCTCCCTCCAGACGGCGACCCTTTCGGCTATCACTTGGTATTCAGGTGTTCCGACCTTTAAGGGTGTTTCTTCGGCCTCGTCACGCTCTAAATCAAAAATCAACGGTGGGTCGTGGAGCTCCTGTGTGCCGACGTCACCGCCGCATGCTTCAGATGAGCCTAAAACATGCACACGCGGGGGTTATTAGAACAGTATAATGCCCTCTTGTACAACATGAAGAGGTCAAGTCTTTTTTTTTGCAGATTTTGAATGACAGAGTTTTCATTTTTTGAGTGTTTATTTTGATGGAGGAAAAAAAAAAAAAATGATCTCTTGCACTTAATGTTCATTTCTTGCTCAGCCGTTTTGTGCCATCCTTGAACGCTCATTTTCATGCAGGAGAGCCCTTTGCGCGATTGTCCAGCACACAATGACGCGGATATCCCCATCCAAGCAGAACGAATGCAATGGCGTGACAGAAGAAACGCAAACACGGCGCAATGCCCGTGCTGACAAACTCTGATGAAATAGGAGACGTGCGTGCCACCTACCTGTCACGTAGAAAGCTTTGTATTTCCCAGCTCGCGCTGCCTGCAAGTCACCAAACCGCCCCGCGGCGCCACTATTAGGATGGAAGAGGACCTAAAAAACCAAAACAAACTGATCATCATAACAGCTCAAACTGGTACTTGCTTTCTTATCACCTCTTAACCTGTTAAACTTGTTCCTCTTTGCCAACTCCGCCGCCGAGCGCATTTGTAACTTAAGCCTGGCTCTTAATTGGGAGGAGGCATCGTGTTAGCTTGACGCATTTTATGATCAAATGCTAATCTCTTGAGATCTGAATAAGTCACGACTGCGTTGTGGACTGTGTAGACAGCGAGCCCTGCTACCTTGTGGCCAGTCTGTTCACCGCCGAGGAGGACGCTTGTCACATCCATGCCATCGTAGCGCCGGTCAGAAGGTGGCGTCACCCCGCCAGGGAGAGCAGCGTCGGGAAAATGTCCATCCCGCTGTGAAAATATTTCTCTGTTTCTCATTCGGGACGTCATTTATTTTCCAAGGAACACAGGGAAAGTACGCGTGCCGTTTGTCGGTCAAGTTTGTGTGCCGCAGTCAACAATGGGAACAGGATGCCAGCGTGGTTTCAAGTCTCAGAGGAATTTACAATTGAAAGAACATGCCTGAGCAAGGCGGTACTTGTCGCGTTTGCGGGGAGCACGCCGGGCCAGCAGGCTACCGACGGCACTCGGTGGCCTCCTTCCCAAGTGGTCTTCTTAGCTGAACTCCCACCTAACAAAAAAAAAAAAACATTCTCAAACTCCTCATTCCATCAAGTGTTTCATATTTGTCTGTCTTTTCAGACTCCACACATTCAATCCCAGGTACTTTTCAAGACTGGCTAAAAAAAGGGGGAATTCCGAAATGGAAGGATTCATTGCGTAAATAGCTCTTAGCTCAAAAATTGCACGAATTGGGCGTTCCACCTCTTTTGGCCTGCCATTTTCCTTTGAACGGTCCTGTACTTCCTGCATACTGGCACTTCTTCTCCCAAGGACCGTTGTCACCTACATGTGAGAGAGGCTTTTCAGATCATGGGTGTGCCCGGATGCGGACAAACCGGTCACAGTCGAGGAGCGCCAGACTTACCAGTGAACCAGATGAGCGTCTCATCTTTGTTTGAGGCACTCCGGATGGACCCCACCAGGCGATCCATTTCTCGCAGGCTGGCAGCGTACGCTCGGCTGTGAGGTGGCGAAGGGGTGGCGCCGGACGCAAGCGGCGGGGCCAAGGGTACGTGCATGTGAGCTAGCGCTACGTAGAGAAAAAAGGGCTGTCCTCGCTCTCTGCAAGTACACGGGACAGAAAAGACGATTAATGTCGACGCAGGTTGCAGTTTAGATTGAAAAAGAACAATTTTAACATGTAATGTAAATGCAATCGCACAGCATCAGCTAGCATTGTTCAGTGAGGCGTCTCAACTCCTCTCTCAGCTCATCGGTACAGCACTAAAAATCAATTGCTCCGTGCGGAGGATAAAGAATATGCTCTTGTATTGTCTGTCTACATGTGCTGCTTTATGATGTTGTTTTACGTTTAGTTTGACGGTGAACTTCAACCGCCGCTAGTCACACTCCATCGGTATCACATAATCGTACTCCTGGAGAATGCGCTGCACGCAGGCTGGAATCAGAGTATTTTCGTGGCCGCCACTGAAATCTTTCGCACGACCTTGAATTTTATAACATGTTTTTTTTTTCTTCCACGAGACAGCTGCGGACCAGCAGGGCTGGCACTCCTCTCGCACGCCAACACCGACGCCAGCGCCCAAGAATTTAGCAGCTTTGCTCATGTTCAGCCTCAAGACGATTTGCACGCGCTTTACCTCGCCTCGCGCATCGTTCTCAGCGCGGCAGAGCGGTACCGCCGCGTAAGATTCCACAGGTTGAGCGGCTGCTCCACAACGCGGCTGTTTTCCATTAGAGGAAGGCCCACTTTGGAATAGCAGTCCGTCTGTTGCCGCTCACTCCCCCGCAATCTGCGATAAAGAATAACGCCATGCATAATGTAGAAGGTGCGCAGACCACACGGGGCGAATCGGCTTTTGCAGCTAACGTGCTCGACGAGCAGATTCGGCGGCGCAGGAATACAACAGTGAATGTACTCCCAACTGTCTTATTGTCATATGTAAAAAAATTGTCATGAGGAGACTCGGGTGATCTTTCGGTACACAATGAAACACACATTTCACGATTTTAAAATCAAATACTTGCAAAACCACACTCTGGATTATTTGCAAAATCAAGCCCCGCCCACCTCATGATTTGCACTCCAGAGGAGTCACAACCGAGGCACTGGGGAATATCATATCCAGGGTTGTCGGTGCATCCCATATCATTGCTGAAGGGAATTCCCAAGTAGTAGTCGAAACCTGTTCAAGAGACAAGAAACGGCTCATTTCTGTTTTGTTTCTCCCGAAATTGATCAATTCGCGTTGCCAAACCACACAATTAAACTGTCGGTCGCCGACGTTTCTACTTCCTGAAAAACATTCCCAAGAACACGAGTTGACTGAGAATTCTATCGCACTGTGTTTATCTGCGGCCTTTAAAAAGAATGTATTATTGGGCTATACTAAAGGTCATCGACGATGAATCGATTGAACTGTTACTTTTCAAATCCAATTTTGCGTTCTTGACATGCGGTTGATTTTCCATTTTGAACGAACCCGCAAGGCCGTCACTGGTCGCATTTGTAAATTATTGATATGAAACCCAAAGCGCTGAGGCTGGAAAGCAGCATCTGGAAAGAGCAGCGGAGAATGAGGGCGGGGAGGGGCGGGGGGGGGGGTGACATGGTTTGGTTTCGCCTCGAGTCTGAACACAAACACAAACCTTTAAACACCCGACGATGACATCACGCTGAAACACACGGAAGCCATTTTCTTGATTTGTTTCAAGCGCAAACGATTTTTGCGCAAGGGATGCATTTGGTTTTTAAAATGGTCATTGTTGAGGTAGTACAAAAAAAAATGAGGTAAAAAAAAATGCTTGTAATATTTAGGTTTTTTCCCTTAAATGTTATTATTCAGAATTATTTGGATTATAATTCATTCATTATTACATAAACAAAATGTTTTAAAATATATTGGCTTTTTATTGATAAATTATTTTACAGTTGTATTTACGATGGATCAATAAAATAATTAAACACATTTAAAAAACAAAGACCCAAACAAATATCTACACAGACATAATAATAATTCCGCAAAGGCTGAAATGATATAACGTGTCACTGAAACCTATCGTTCTGTTGATGACGATGCCGGTTCTGGCAGGGCCCCCCCAACACGGCTGACGGTGCAAATTCCACATTTGTACGGTTACGACCTGGTCAGGTCAAAGTCCCCCCTTACCTCTTTTCGTTGGTGCATATGGTCCATTATGGCCGAGATGCCATTTCCCGATCATGGCGGTATAGTAACCCGCCTTCTGTAGGAGCTGCGGCAAGGTGACTTCGGACAGAGGCAGACCACCCACGGAGCTCACGGCAAAATTGTGAGTGACCCCATTCCGGAGTCCGTAGCGGCCGGTCAGGATGGAAGCGCGGGATGGGGAGCAGGTTGAGGCCGGAGAGTGGAAGTCTGAGAATCTGGAACGAAGGATGATAAGAGTGGGAGATTTTACAGACCGCCGCCACTGAATGCGCTTTTCAATCATTCGGCTCCACCTTAATCCTTGCTCTGCCATCAGGTTAAGATTGGGAGTATTGTTGGCCTTCTGCTCGGGGTGGTTCACGTCCAAGTCACCCCATCCTATATCGTCAGCCAGGATGAGGATGAAGTTGGGCTTCTTGTTGTGAGCAATGGCAGCCCGCTTTGACGCCAGGTGGAAAAACAGGCCGCACAGCACCATCCGACAGGCAGGCAGCGGAGCGAATCCCTCCAGCATTTTGTCACCCAGCCTGACAAGAGTCGTGTTTTGGAGAAAAAAAAGTGCTTTTTAAAATTCAACAAGTTTTGTATACTTTGCTAAATGAGATGGGCTCGGATGAGGAAGTCTGTACACAAACAGATATACACACACACAAACACACACACAGTTGCTGGGTTGCTTTTTTAAACCACTTGTTAGGTCGCTGATGATTTTCAGTAGATTGGGTTATTTTTACCCAACATCATTTTTTACTTTATATAAATTTTATTCTGAAAGAGCTGAAGCTAGTGGCCAAACTTTCCACTTACAGCAGTCTTTTTAAAATAGGATAAAGATGAAGAACATTAGGGAAGATCCCCAAAAAAGTTACACCAAAGATCTACCCGCCAAATTTAGTGTATTTCCAAGCACTTTTAAACAATCATGGAAAATAAAGTCACTGGAAAATAACACTTTGCCTTTACGCAGATCTGATTGGCTGAGCAGATGACTCGGAGATCGGCTGTCATGTCATTTTGGCAAAATGGCTAAACTCCAAGGGACGTTTCGTTCTGTGCTACCACTGCTAATAACAGCCCCCGCCCTCTATCTTTGTAAATAATTATCAGGCTTTCTTCAACTGATGTTGAGGATCGCACGACCGGGTGCGCCTTAATTGGGGCCCCTCCGAGCGCCTAGACACGCCCCCCTGTCCACGCCTTACCGTGAAACAATCGCGTTCGACTTCGTGGAAACGACTTGGACGCGAGCACGCAACGCTTGTCACCGAATGACGGATTCCGAGCGCACCAATGACATCCGCGGCCCGAACGGCGCCTCCACACCCTCGAAGGGCGTACAGTGTGCGAGTTGGGATGTTGTTTGGGCGTCTGTGTGGAGAAGAAAAAACTGGCTGGAACCAGATCCGTCTTTAACCCTTCGCTTTGTAATTCCCATGAGGGGCAGTGGGAAGCGCGTGTGGCGACGCAGTCAAGCGGCTCGGGAACTTTTCGACGCAGGGGGGACTCCTTTCTATGCTGGCGGTAGGGAGCGTGCAGGTGAGACGCGACTTGACCGCGGCTTCAATTTTTGCACAGCGAGCGAGAAAAATGAGACGCTGTTGAGATTGTTTTTTTTTCTTCACACACACACACACACCCTTTCTCAAAATGTTGCAACCTAATAATAGAGCCACGGGGAGTACTTGTGATCGCGCAGTGATTGCAGTGTGGATCACCGAGAACCGGGGAAATACGCGCGTACGGGGAGGGGGGGGGGAAGCGAGCATTGCGTCAGCCGCGCGGACGCGCACACTTTGGCCGCCTTCACTTTGCAGCCCCGCCGTTCAATTCGACTTGCGCTACTAATAGAAACATTTGCGACATCGCAAAAGGGGCTCCCGAGTCGTGTTGTGACACATTTCAGGAGATTCAGTCGCTTCTCACTTTAAGTGCATGATTTCGATGACGGGGTACCGGAATGAAACTTTAAAATATGAATATTCATTTGAACATCATCATCGTCATTTAAACATTCGACAACTGTTTGAAATGATCATTTCGATGATTGGCCGGCCAACAAAATGTCACCCAAAAGTCTGCGTATTGAAATCGGTCGTCATATGTCAAAATCTGGGCCTGTCACAAATCTGGTGTCCGCGCAGGAAGCCGTGACTCATTCGGTTGGCATTTTTCATCTCAAAATAAAAAAAAAAGAGTCTCGTGTTGTTTTCAATCAAATTGGAGGCGGGAGAATCATACTAAGTGATAAATGTTGCCTCTATTGCGACCTGGTCATCCTGGTAGGGGGTTCCTCCATCTGCGGTCCCTTCTCTAGGTCTTACAACTGTATTTGTAATTTGTCACAGTATACGCCAAGCAGTGAATGTGTTTGTCAAGATTAATAGTGATGATTGTTTAACCTTTTTTTTTTTTTTTAAAAGAAATGACGCTGTGTGGACTCAAGAGACCACATTTCTTGGGGCCTAACGTATACGCGGAGCCCCCAGATGGAGGCTGGGGATGGGTGGTGGCCGTGGCCTTTTTCCTGGTGGAGGTCTTCACCTACGGCACCATCAAGAGCTTTGGTATCTTCCTCCAAGAGCTGATGAAGGAATTTGGGGAGAGCAACAGCCGGGTGTCCTGGATCGTTTCCATCTGTGTCTTTGTCATGACCTTTAACGGTGAGTGTTAGTGGATAAACCAGGCGCGGAATGATTTTCAATTCATGGATTTATTTTATGGGCATTTATATTTTTTTTTAAAAGCCGTAATAAACCAAAAACAAGCATGCTTTTAATTCATTCTGGCTGAATAGATTTCTGATCAATTATGCACAAGTCTCATGAGACTTGCTCCTTGTTCAAGTGTGTGACGCGGAGAGTCAATATTTTTTCCAGAATTTTCCCCCTCGGGACATTTGGAAAGTACACGATATCAGCTACTTTGACGTCCACGTGCTGTGACGTGAATTCATACCTTGACTGACCTCGAGTGAACTTATCCGACTGCGCAGGCCCTCTTTCCTCCATGCTGACCAACCGCTTTGGCTTCCAGCTTGTCGTCATGGTCGGAGGCGCCCTGATCTCCGCGGGGACCATCGCGACCAGCTTTGCCACCTCCGTCAATCAAATGTACATCACCTACGGCATGGTGGCAGGTTTGAAAATGACTCGTTTTGCCTTTTAAGCAAGCTACGATCGGTCGGTTTTGAGCACGTCTCTTGTCCCGCTGCTTTGCAGGTCTCGGCTACTGCTTGACGTTTTTACCCACGGTGACAATCCTGTCACATTATTTTAGCCGACGCCGCTCGCTGGTCACCGCCATCGCGTCCACTGGAGAGGCCCTGTCCATGTTTGCTCTCGCCCCGGGTACGTTTTCGAACGAACGGCGAGGGACTCGCTCTCATACTTTGGGTCGCTTACTTGCCGTTTCTCTTCAGCCTTCTCCTCTCTGAGGGATCTTATCGGCTGGCGGCACACCATGGCGGCGATCGGCGCTTTGCAAAGCACCATCGTTATTTGCGGCGCTCTGCTTCGGCCAATCATCATCCAGCCCAAAACAAAGCAGGAGACGGACAGATCGTCTCCGAAGAACGGGGAGGCCCAAAGCACGCGCGGGAACGTGGAGAGCGCCACCAAAGGCGACTCGATTGTCGATGAGACCAATGGACGGGATTTTGTGAGGGACGCCGATGTCAGCCGCGAGGTCAACTGCAAGCTAGATGAGAGGACACTGCTAGCAGATGAAGACGCAGAGTCGCCCCCGGAGGTCAAAAATGACGACAGCGCTGGAGGACGGAAGAACGATGTGGAGAAACAAGTGGATAAGAAACCCGTCAAGAGGTTTAAACTTCTGGATTTCTCCATACTCAAAGAGTGCAGCTTCATCTTGTACTCGCTCTTCGGACTGTTTGCCACGCTGGGCTTCTTCGCCCCTCAACTCTACATCATCGAGCTGAGCGTCAGCCGCGGCGTCGAGCGCGATCGCGCCACCTACATGCTGTCCACCATGGCGGTGGCTGAAATTGTCGGTCGCTTTTTTATCGGATGGCTTCTGACACAGAATCGGATCCAGAAGAGGAAGCTGCTCGTCCTCCTGGCTTGCGTCATTTCCATGACCGCCGACCTGGTGGGATTTACTCTGGTCACCGAGTTTTACGGCCTAGCGGTTTGCTGCGCCGTGTACGGGTTCTTCATGGGGACCCTTGCATGCACGCATATTCCCATGCTGGCGGAGGATGACGTGGTGGGCTTGGAGAGGATGTCCTCCGCCGCCGGAGTCTATGTGTTCATACACAGCTTCGCGGGCCTGGCTGGACCACCACTCGGAGGTAAACGTCATTGCGAGTCTCTTTTTTTTTTTTTCTTCGGGACTTGGTCGATCCTCATATTGATCCGAATAATGCGGCGCTGAACGCTTTGACTTCTTCCCTAGGTGTGTTAGTGGACATGACTCAGAACTACGGGTCAGCCTTCTACTCGTGTGCAGCGGGCATGGCGGTGAGTGCCGTCTTCCTGGGCTTAGTGAGACCTGCCAAGGGAGGACTACTTTGCAGGAAGAGGACAGGGAAGCTAAACGAAGACAGGCCTGATGTGGTGTGAGGGGACTTTACGGAAGACGCTGACGGAGGCTCATGAGGAACTTGAACCGAATCACGAGAGATGTCATGTGGCATGACACGCAGGTTTTACATGTTGCTTGAGCTGGTCTTAACGGTGAAGAATATGGTGGCAAAGGTGATCTAAAGGTGGACACTGAGGATTAAAAAAAAAAAAAAAGCGGACCCTTTCAGGGATTGCGGTTACTACAGGGGATAGCTTATCATGTTATTAGGTTACAGGGTGCACATGAAAGGGTTAATATGATGACTGGTCGCTTTGATCAGAAATGTACGATACCATTTTTGACTTGCATACCTATGTACCAAAAAGTGTTTTATTTTGAGCGCAAGTTAATACTGTTCTGTTGTAATGGCTTTAATTTACCACAAAAAAACAAACAAACAAACAAAAAAAACTTTTGGAAATAGTCTTCAGGGAATCACATCGTTGTTGATAATTACCTGATAGCCGGGCAAACTGTGAAGCCAATGTAGCAGCAAATACTGTACATGGAATTGCACAACGTCTGTAACATTAACGCTTGCGTTTGTGTTGTAGGACACCCACCAAGCTCAGGAGAAATGTGTGATTGATTGAAACGTTTATTTTTGAACCGACGCGCACATGTTGTGAGATGTCAAAGATGCACTATTTTTGTTATGAAAAAAACATGTTCACGAGCAATAAAGGAATCTTGTTTTAATCTTTAAATTGTGGTTTTTATTTTACGAGACGTGACTCTGGAGTAATACAATAAATATAAAGGTTGACTCCCCTTAATTTGGACATGGGGCGAAGTATTTGCCTGGAGCGCCCTCCAGTGGTGTTACAACCGCACGATCGTCATCACCCTCAGTGAAGCATTCATGTTGCAATATCGCCGACATTTACAAACAAAATGATCATTGTTGTCCTTTTTAAGGTAGACCTTTTTATCCAGCTCTCGCGTTGGAAGTCATGAAAATTGTTTTACTTTCTATACTAAACTGTATCCACAAATTACTTTTTTTTACTTAAGATGATCTGCAAAGGTAACTCCAGACAGACAGGGTGCTGAGATTGAAACACAACCACGAGGCGAACCTTTCTGCCCCGCATTATCTTTTTTCTCTGAGCGATTGATGAATTACAAAGTAAAATCTTACCCCTATTAGAGATGCTTGTCCAAAGACGAAATTCCAAGAGTCTTCTGGGTACAGCTCAATCGTTGTGATTCCAACAACACAAAAAGCAAGTTTTGGTTTCCGCTTCCACAAAAACTGCAGCAAGTCACCTACCAGAAGAAATGGCAATCGTGTGAACAAAGCATAAATCAAACGAAATTAACAAGCAATTTAAACTGGCACGGTTCATTTATGTGTGATGCCTACTTGGCTTTAAGTGGATATTTCCAATTACGAGTGAGCAGCTGAAAATTTGCTGAGCCGTGGTTAATTTTGAAAGAACACCCTGTTTGTGCAACGATATACACTCTATATATACCGTATAAGTGAAAAATGAATTTAATTGGTTAAAAAAATTTTTTCTTTGTTTCGTGGGCCCAGTACAGAAAACGTGTTGCGGGGCCATACATTAGTATATTGTATAAAAAATGCATTTGGAGACTAAATATGAGCATTTTGTGTGCACGTATATTACAGATGACTGTACTGTGCAGACGAGCAGTCATCGCATTCTTCTGCGTGTATACTGTACACAGTGAAAGACTAATAACAGGATAAACTGTAAATGTAAACCACCTGCCTGGATGAGCAATGCAATCCAGGGTGAGGCATGCAAACAACGGAAATAACACGCAAGTTACGAAAATCAAGTAAATAAAAGAACTACGTCTTGACCCAAAAGCTACATCTTATGTTACGTAGCTACTTCCGCCTTTGTTGGCGACGTCACTAAATCGGGGGCGGGGCTTCTGACGTCAAGGAAACGTTGGGGACGACTGTAGTTGACACGAGCGGGCGAGCTCCTGTCATTGCAAAGCTAAAATGTCGCTTATGTGACTCGACAACTTAAACGTTATCGTGTTTTTTTTGACACATTCATTCAAAGATTTAACCATATTAGTTCTTTCCGAAGAACAGCCAGCTACCGTTTTTTTTTTTTTCCCCCAGCAGGGCGAGTGGAATACGACGGCGGAAGAACTTGGTCACAGTGCAGCGTTTGAGGGCTTAGTTAGCTCCAACATTTAGCTGTGTCAACGTTCGCCGGCTTTGCTTGTCATGCTGATATTTGAAAAAAGATTTTCACTAGGGTTCAACTGTTAGCTGTTCGCTACTTAGCGCAGAACGCGACGATTGTAAGTGTGGTCTTGCATCTTGCTGAACCGGCTGGAGCCCCATCACAGACACACGCACATATATACAAATGTCAAATAAGGAATGAGGAGTATGTCTTTCCGTATAGTTGTGGAGCTATAGCCCGAGCCAGAAGCTTTTTACATTCAAATTCAGCTCACAGGGAGTGTCCACCTTTCTCTTTGCCACATCTGCCAAGACTGCAGCAATGCTGACAGATAACAGGTACAGTAAATGCATTGTGTGGTTTATTTTTGACATTCCATGCCAGTGTCATGTCATCAACTCCATAAAGAACTTAGTGAATCGTCAGTGTCCCTGTCATATTCGATCATGTAACTGCCGTGATTGTGTGTAGCGTAGCTATTTTTGGTTCATCTCGGTGTTCCTTTAGATGCACGCCCCCTCCCCAATACTCCCCCCACCTTTCCGCTCCTCACTGCATCATTCCTTCCAACACACACCACATTTCAGCATTTTCCTTTTTCCATGTTTCCCCATGTCCAGGAAGCGGCATCGGAGCAGCGACAGTGAAGAGAATCAACAGCTGAGTTCTCAGGCCAAGAGGTCAGGAAGGGGTCCGTGCCTGCTTGTATCCGATTTGGACTCCGAGGTACATGTGCAGTGTTGTACAATGTTTTATTCAGCAGCCTAGTAAAAGCTCGTTTCTGTGTCGTATACTCAAGTCTTCAAGCAGCGATAGCAGCAGTGGCATCTGCAGTACAGAAAGACCGATGGTGGTCACGAGCAGGCCGTGCATCCACAGTCAGAGCACCCGCATCCCCCAGTACTCCCCGAGTGGCAAGCCCAAGGACTCGGCGGTTTCAGCGCAGCACGGTTTCCATGGCGACGGCAGCACTTTCTCCTACGACTCCATCAACAAGGTCCTGAGGGAGGCGCACTTCAGCAGTCTACAGACGAGAGGGCGCCCAGGTTCGACATGACCGGCGACGTCCCTGACACCTTTTCAAGTCTCGCAGCCGAGTCGAGCGGAACCCCCCGGGTCCAAACGGGGTGAATGAAGAGTGGGGACGTTTACACATTATGGGCTGTAAGGCTCATCCCCACCCCTGCCATATACCATTTGTGAAGACCATAAGCACATTTGCCTTTTCATGGCCCAGCCACTGTGGTTTATTGTGCAGTATTGTTCGGCGTGTGCGTGCGTGCGTGCGTACGTACGAACGTGACCTGTGCACTTTATAAAGAGGTATCATTCTCTTGACATACGTGCATTGATGTGTGGACATGTTCATTGGTGCTAATCACAAGAGAAGTGGGATCCAAAGTGCTTGCAAAAGTAAATAAAGCGTTGCACTTTACTTCCAACATGTGTGTCCATTTTTGTTGTTAACCATCACACCACATTTGTACCCATGTACAAAATTTATATATATGAAACACAACTGGCAACGCAAGATGGCTGCCCTCTGGCTTCAGAGGCCACTGGTAGTCCAGGTTATAATATATGTCTGTGTACGATTACTACTACTTACTGGTGTAAGTGACTCAGTAGTCTGCTGCAATATTTAATAATTCATATTTAACCCCACTTTAGAAAATAGCTACAATTGACTCCTCCTTTTTGTGCGTTTGTACTCTGCAAATCCCGTGAATATCCGCATCTTGTAGAAATTGACTTAGCATTTCCATAACTGAAAGCAGGTTTCGAAACTGAAATTTATTATTCTCAAGATGGCCTCTGGAACCTCGTAGGAAAAGGCTTCTGACAACGACTCAATGACATACCTAACAGTTTTAAAAGGGTGCAAAGTGTCATGCTAGAGGTCAAGAGTTGAGAAACGAGAAGGCAGACGACTGCTGGCTGCTGTCAGACGCAACCAAAGCTTGGCTGTCAGGTTGGTTCTCTTTTAGAGAGTCCTGTAGTGAGTCTGGGTCCATGTGGGACGTTGTAGTCTCGCACAGAGGCCTCGCCCTGTTCACCAGCTTCATACCACTGAACAGGGACAGTCTGCTGACACAAGGCCGAATACACTCCTCTTGCGCGGCTGTCACCTCAGTCCTAATAGGCGCCAGGAGCAGTTGTTGCTCAGTCAGGGGAGGATTTTCACAGGTGTCCGGAGCGAACGGCGAGGACGGATGATGAACGTGATCATGATGGAGAGAGAGCGTGGGTTCGAAAGAACCCAAGTATGGAGATGTAAGAAGTTGGCTGGATGCGTGGTTGATCTGATGACTGCTGCTGGCTGGATCTTGTTTGGCGGCATGGTGAACTCCACCCATCAGGGCTTTGAACTGTCTCAGGATCTGGTCGAAGCAGATAGGAAAAGGGAGCCGTGTTATCTCCCGCCGGCTTATTGGATTTAAATGTTTAAAGCTCTCTACTGGCTCTCGTACCTTTGTGGCTTTATTGGCCACAGGTCCTGGAGGGCTCTCACTGAGCTGACGGAGCCTGTGTTGCGTGGCTCCAAAAATGTGTTCGAGAGACAGAAGGTCGGTCGTCATGAGGCAGGCGACAGCGCACAACGCCCTCTGTAAGTCAATATGAGAAGAACAATATTAGAATTTGTTTGGAATATTGATTTTTTTTTCGTGATAAATGTAGGCAAAGATATATATTATTGGGGCATCCATGATTTGCAAATGTTGTGCTTTTTGCAGTGGATCTTGCTCCCTAAGGAGGGTTGACTGTTTCGGAAACGGACTGCTGCTCAATGATTCTTACCATGTTAACAGTGTCGGAGGGATCTCGCAGCCTGCTCGAGAGCAACTCTACCACGACCTCACAGTTAAGGATGGCGCACCTGACAGAATGAAACAAACACACTCATGTCAACAAATACAAATACGGAACTTGAGCGCGACTCAATGACGCTGCTGTACTGACTCTTTGATAAAGCGCTGGCTCTCCTCGTTGGATAGAAACACTCTGGAGCCTTCCATCAGCTTGCTAATGAGCGCCATCTCCTGGCCGCAGTCTCCCAACTGCAACGCCTCCACCCTGACCAACAGAGAAGCACAAGAACGAGATTTAAACTGTTGAGAAATTACAAACAGGAGTTGCCTGGTGAATTTCAAGTGGAAACAGGCCTCCCGCTCACCGTTCCGAGAGGTCCCCGCTGCTTTCTCTGCTGGCCCCCGATTGGCTCCCAGTGCAGGCCGACTTGCTTCCTGCCGAGATGTCCTGAGATGAATTGTGAGAGGAGATGTTGCCACTGTCAGTCTCTTCCCAGCCACCTCCAACCTGCCCTGGACACCGCTGGGTCGATCCTGTAGTGGGTAGTAAAACCTCATCTGTCACATGTATGAAAAAAAAAAATCATCCATAAAAATTCAGTTCAATTAATTGATTGCCAACCCGAAAATAAGCAATTATAGACCTTTAAGTCGGCGAGCAGGCAGACTGTAGGCACACGCTGGTACAGCCACTTCTACTGGTGCAGATGGCGCCACGACGGCCCGGTAGTGGTTGTCGTGGAGACGGACGCCCTGGTGCTCCGTCGGGGGGAGGACGGCGTTGGCTACTACTTCTGCAGCTTTCTGGATCTTATCCAGAAGTGAGTCGTTGCCTGCGGAAATACACAGAGATATGGGGGGGGAGGGGGGTGAAGAAAAAGAAGCGCGGGAGAAGATTGCGACTTGTACAAAGAGTGACTCACTGGTGCCCTGCTTGCCGGGATTGTAGCCAAAGCCCTGCATTCCTGCCCTGTAGGAAGCTGCTGATCCCATACCTGGACAGAGAGACACCAAATCAACAGAAGTTGAATAGAATTAGTTTGTACAATGAAGTCATACAGCTAAATAGTGAATTTTTAAAAATCATTTTAACTGGGATGTTCTAGTTTGAAAGGACACCGATGTTACTCACCCATTGTTGAGGTCGGCATGTTGAATGGCAGCACACCACTTTTTACATAAAATGTATCAGTGAAAAGTAGCTGCGCAACTTCCTGTAAACAGGAAAAGGCAGCATTTTTTTGTGTATGGTTATGTACAAATGGCTTGGGAATATTGAAATATTTTTTGTTTTTACCTGCGCCTTGTTTCTCACTTTCTGATACAAAGCCGTCCCGTGGATGGGATCAGGAGGGCCGCTGTATACTTAATACAAAAAAAACAGAAGCTAAATATTTGTCGAACGACAAAGAAGAGTTAAGAAATGTCCAACCTGATGCTTGCTGAATAAAGGTGGAATTCCTCCTGAGTTCAGTCAGGAAATGTTTGGAGCCATGGCCGCACAGATGAACAAAGATCTTCAGCACCTGAACCGCAAAGACCAAGATCGAATCGTTTCAAAACGGTTTTTCCAAACCTCGTTTGTATGAATGGTAACAGAAGGCTAACATCGGCATACCTTCTTCTATCAAAGAGCTTTTCATTGTTATGCCTGTCACGCGACACTGCACTAGACAGACGAAGAATATGCATGTATGAACTATACACTAAGAAACCGATTCACCTTGAGTTTGACATGACAGGATTCGACTTGAAGCCTCTCCAGCAGGTACTCCAACAGACACTGATCACTCGCCAAAGACTCGTGGGAGATTTCTGCAAAGCAAGGCGAGTTAAGTGCTCGATAACACGTGCATCCCTGCTGAATTTGAAGTTTCTGCAACAAACGTGGAATGCAAAGGATACTTCCGATTTCTTGGAAAAGGTAGCCAGGACAGGGGATCTCGTCATCTGTTGTCGCCTTCATTAGAGTCGGAACCTTCAATCGTGCAGGAAGGTAGAGACATTTTTAAATAGATCTACATACATTCATTGAGGTCTTGAGTGAAGACCCCCCCGTGAGATTATTGTTATCGCGTTGTTATCCCTTTCTTTGGAACTCCGACAACATGCAATGATGAGGAAAAATGACAACAATTCAGTCTCAGCTAGCAGGCTATGTTGCGAGCCAGCTATTGGCACAGCCACATAGCTTCTGTGACACGAAGACAAAAATGCCAAACAGTTCATAGATAATTTAGCTCTAGTCTGATTTAATATCTTGTGATCAAAACAACAGTCACTTACTTTCTGAAGGAAAGCTAACCGTTCCATGAATGAAGCCATGATTTAGCAATCCTAGCGGTGGGTTACTCATCTTTCAGAAGGGCCATTGGAGGCGGGGCTGCATGTGACAGTCAGCCAATCATTGGACAAGAAGTGAGAACTACAAAAGACATTTAATTGGCTGTTTAGGAAACGAAAGCAACCAATCGCGGGACGCAAATTTGGTATTGTCTTTTGGTGGACGAACCAGCAGGCAAATCAGAATACAGAAATAGTTAAGTCCATCGGGTATTTTTATTAACATTATTTTTTTTCCTCCACTCTCTAAAAACGTCTTGACGCCGAGTCAACGGCTACGCAAAAGAGGCTGATTTGAAAACGCCTAAAAAGCTGAAGAAACCAATCACATAACGTAAAACTGCCGTTGTCACTTGATTGACAAAACAACGAGCGAATCACAATGCATAATATTGCGCCGCTGGTCTTTGCTTACGTAAAACGTAATGGCGCTGCCCACGTAGTTACGAAGTGCTCATTTCTGTTGAGTTTATTTGTATTGTATCCACATTTAAGAGAAATGTATGACATATTGAAAAAAAAAACGACGAGTCAGAAAACTTTCCGGAACGCTCAGTTTCTTAATATTATCACATTGAGATAAAGCAATTGCAGTTTAGGTCATAACACAGCACTATGTCTGGGTCAAATGTTTGGCATCGCAGCCGGGAGAAATTGAGACGTTTTCCAGAATTCTTTGCACAGTGTGCGGAAGAGGTAAGCATTGAAATCCCTGCTAAATCACAGTTCATTCTGAGCTCGCTTTATTAATAAGCATTTGAAAACCAGCTCATTGAGCGACGAGGTGACGTCACGGACGTCATTTTAAAATCCTCAGACAAACCAATGGCAAAGAAAAGCTCTTAACACAAGTCCGTTAAAATAACAGTTTGGATTTGGTTATGTTGACCGCTTTTCTAAATGCAGAATATATGACACTTCTCGTGTGGTCCATCGTCCTGTTTGTTATTCAGGCAGCAGCTTATGGCAAATGTGTGGCAGCTACCACAGCAAGCAAGCAGGAATTGAAGAAGGACCATTGTGCTAAAGAATTTGCTGCCCTGAAAACGTGCTTTGCAAATGCTGTAAGTAACTTAGTCTGAAATTGTTCTGCAGGTCCGTTTTATTGATAACTGTCTCTTGTTACAGGCCAAGAAAAACTGCAAATGAGCAGGAAATCCCTATTTGGGTTTGAGGATGCAATTGGAGAAATCAACTGAGAGATGAACAATGCTGCGAAATCACGTCTGACAAGGAACGTACTGAATGTAGGCGTCATAATACACTCAAAAAGGACTGCTCATCATGCTCATCATGTGCCATGAATGCACTGTTCTGTTTCTATAGCACTGTTAATAAACTGATTGAGTGGTGTGCACAGCTGCCTCACAGTTCTTCACTTCTGGATTTGAATCTCATTCTATGCGGTTTAAACTGCCTGCATGTGTTAATGTGAATGATGGTTGTCCGTGTGTCCTGATTGGTGACTAGTTCCAAGTCTACCCGAAAGAAGGACTTTCACCATTGCGATGGAGCCTTTATTATCATCCGAGTGCACATTAAAACATTGTCGATAGAAAAATAGTCAGAAAATAACCTCTGTACAAAAGCGAGACGTGCTGACAAAATGGTTTGCACTCCATTTTTTGATACAATCCTGATACTTGTTCAATATATTACTGCAAAATACCTGACATGACCATTGCTGCACATGGATACATAAGGCATGGAAATCAAAGGGGAAATAGAGGATCTTCAGTCATGACTAAAGCGTCACTAAACTGTAAAAAAAAAAAAGTATTCCCCTATATTATAAGAGGCAGCTCCAGCATTACGTTGAATGGAGACATCAACACAGCAAGATTTACAATATTTACACTTCAACTTCGATGGGCGGGATGTAGAAAACAAGAATGGGCCGCCCCCAAAAATAAAGTGACTCATGGTAGATATTACCCACCCTCGACAATCTATTTGCATAGATGTATGTACATTTCAACAACTTAACAATCACTCGCAGACAATAAGTTAGTATGTACAAACTCTTTGCTTACTAAGGACTTTGGACAATTTTAAACTTTGTTTTGTGTGTGGTCAAAATGAAACTCGCGCCGCTCGGCACCACCGTACGCCCGTGTAACAATTCCGAAGGCAAGCGAGTCGAAGGAGACGACGTCACGCTCTCCTTCGCGTCAATCCGGAGGCTGTCCAGGCCGACGTGTCAAAGAGAATGCGTGAGTGATGCCTGTTATTTCATCTCCTCGTCCTCCGAGGTCTGTTTAATTTGCCGCGAGTGAACCATTGCCCCGGCTAGGAGCTTCTCCTCCAGGGCTACGTGCAGGTCGGGCCCGCCCAGCTCCAGCAGGGGCTCCAGCCCGCGCACGGCCTTGGGCACGCCGGGCCCCTGCGGAGCCGGCGCGTCTTCGCCGCCTCCCAGGGCCCTGCGCCTGCGCTTCAGATCCAGCTCTCCCTCGTCGTCCCTGGCGTTCTCGTGAGAGCCCCGAGGGCGAGCTCCGGCTTTGACCGGCCCGTCTTCGCCATCCTCTCCCGGGTCCCCCCGAGCGGCAACTTTCTCTTTGAGGTCTCGTCCTCCTTTCTTCAAAGCTTCGCCGTCTTCTTTCGCAGCCCCCTGCGCGGCGTTGCCGGCGTTTTGGCCTTCTTTGGCTCGCTCTAACTGAGCTAAGCGCTCCTGCGCCTCCTTTTCTTTTTTCTCCAGCAAAGCTTTGTCTGCTTTTTCAACATCCTGCTGGCGTCTGTCTTCAATGGCCTTCTCCTGCGCTAATTTCTCTTTCAGCGCCTTCTCTTTCTCCAGCTTCTCTCTCTTTTCCCTCTCCAGTCGTTCCTTTTCCACCCGAGCCTGCACTTCTTTCTCAATCTTCTCCCTCTCGAGCCGCTCCTGCTCCCTGGCCAGCTTTTCCTTCGCCTCCCTCTCCAGCTGTTCTTTTTCTAATCTTTCTCTTTCCTCCGACGCCGCTTTTTCCTTGTTCTCGCCCTCAAGCTGCTCCATCTTGGCTCGCGCCGCGCTCTCCAGCTTCTGTTTCTCATCATCTAGCTTGTCCTCGTCATCTCTGACTTGAGCAACGTGCTCGTTGTTCGCTGCCGGCGGATGGACCGCGGGTAGTTTCCTTTTGAGAGGCACCCCTCTGGCCCCCAGCTCACTCTGCTGATGGGACTCACCTGGGTTGTTCTCTTTGTGAGGCGCCGCAAGAGCTACCTTGGCTACCTCCTGTCCTTTGTCCTCAGCAGCCTGAGCTGGATTCGGCAACGCGGCGCCAGGCTCCACGGCGGCAACTTGCAGAGCCCCGGCGGCCGCCGGCTCGTCGGGCTGCTGCGCGTCCGAGTCTCGGGGCTTCGCCGCTCCTGCGTCCGCTTCCTCCCCGTGCTCCTGGAGCTCTAGACGAAGCGGCGCATTTCATGGATGAAACACTCAGTTGCGCCGTTTTAGAAATCGAAATAAACGTTACTTTGAGTGATTGCAATTCCCCCCTGGGGCCCTTTTACCAGATCTCGTTGACCTACCGCCCGGCTGCTTCTGGTGGATTTCCTTGTGCTGCTCCTCGATGACTGCCAGAAGCTTCTCCTGCTGGTCAAGAAGCCTCTTCTGTTGCTCCTGCTGCTCCTTGATGACCTGCAGCAGCACCGCGTGATCCAGCTGGCCTTCTAAACGGGGGGCGGGGGGAGGAGCAACGCAATCATCAGTCAACTCAGGGGGAAGACCGGACAAGCCCTTAAATTAGCATGACCGAGGGTCTCAATGGGAGAGGGGGGACTGGGGGAGCGCTACGCACATACTGGACACTTTCCAAAAGTAGCAATTTATTTGCCTTTATTTAAAATAAATAAAAAATGCTAATTTTACTGTGACACGTCAATATTCATTTAAAAACTGATCATTATATTGCTTGGTTCAGGCAAGTGTCCAGCAAGTGTACAAAGACTTCAAATTTGACAGATGAATCCAACACAAATCAACTACCAAGAACCAGTTAACGAAAACTACGTTAGACGGGTGGTGATGGTGCGTTTAGTAAATCACACGAGGTGCTATATTATGACGATGGAACAGACGCGGCTCGATGTGTGTTTTGAGAGATTTTAGTAACAGACCAAGAGAAGGTGGAGCGAGAAGGGGGATGTCGTACCTGCAACCAGCTTTTTTATCACTGTGATCCGGCAGAGAAAGGAGCAAAGAGGGCAAAGATTCAAGAGGAGATAGAGAAAGAGAGGGGGGCAGAAGTCAACAACATAATGAGAAAGTGGCAAAACATAAAAATGGCAAGCCTTGCATCCTGAAATGTTGGAAAGTCAGAGAAAAGCGGCTCTGCTTCAGTCCGCCCCGCGTTTATCTTTCAAGAGTGCGACAAGCAAGAATGGGATCACGGCGATGATTAAAAAGGAGTCGGGTGAGATTAAAAGTAGCAAGTGGCAAACACTGCAGATCGTTGCCGGCGTTCTTGGTGACACAAAACGTTGACCTTCACAATGCGTCGGAGATGCGCGTAGCCGTATTCGGAACAGTAACTTGCCGTACGCGATTACCGCTGTGGATTTATTCATTGCAAATCCATGAAATGTCAAGTTTCGACTCACCGTCCATTTTCTCATCCCCAGCATCTTTGCTGTCTGCCGCTTGGGCTTCTTCAGCAGCAGGTGGCGCTAAAATCACATCAAATATCAAGGGCTGGACTCATCTGATGTAAATATCAATCACTCACGTTTCCCCGCAGTGTCCGCAGCGTTGTCCACTTTGTCGACTCGCTCCGCTGCAGGCTCGTCGGCGTGTGCGTCCACTTGGTCTTTCACAGCGTCGAGCCCCTCCGCTTCTTTCAGGGCGACAACTTCTCGATTCTTCTCCGCCACCTTCTCGAGCACCTCATTGGAACGCCCTTCGCCCCCACCCAGGTCCACTTCCTCTTTCTTGACAACAACTGCCGCCGGTTTCGGCACGTTTTCCGCGCTCTCCTCTGCTTTCGCGGCGTCCTGACCTCCGCCCGGCTCCGCGTCTCGTTTGCGTTCGTCCTCCGCTAATTTCTTTTCCTCCTCCAACTCGGCGTTGTTCTTTTTGGTGTCGATCTGGACCTCGTCGTGCGGGATAGGCGGTTCGTGGCGGTGGGCTTCTCCTTCCGGTACGGCGACACCTGTGTGAGCGGACAAGGTCCAATTTAGAAGCTGGGTCGTGTTCCGACCCGGGTTCGGTTTCCTTACCGGCATCAGGACGATCCAATTGCACTTCTTCCTCCTTCTTGCTCTCCGGCAGTCCCGCCGGTCCATCAATCTGGAGGGGTTCCTCCGGCTGCCTTTTGTTTGGTTCCAGCTCATCCACCGCCGGGAGGTCGGGTTGGCCGATGTCTCCTGGTTTCACATTGGGAAGATTCTCTGTATCCAGAAAGATGAAAATGCAACATGAGTTCTGTGAGGTAGCGTGTGTCGAATCACTCCTTCAATTCGGCCCTGATATTAATTGATTTACCAAACAACTTAAAATATGTTGAACGGTGCAATGCAGATGCATTGATGTCGACGGGCAATACCTCCACTAGGTGGCAGTCTACGCTGGCAAGTACAACACGGGACAAAAAAAATAAAAGACGCAGATTGCATCCATGGCAATAAGATGAAACGGAGGTGACAAACAGGAAACGGGCAAAGGATGCGAGAGCAAACCGTGGGCGACAGATCTCAGCAGATGACTGTCAAACTATCGCGGGCAAAGCGAAACGATCTGGAAAGTGAACACGTCAACTTTCTTTCTTTACCTCCAGTCGCTCTCGCTACCAAAAACTAATATGAGCTCCTTCTGCTTTATAGAGACGCAGCTTAAAGGCCTTTTTGAGGCGCCCGGGGAGATATTGGAAGAAGGTGGTGAAAAGACGGAATCTGCTGGTGGTGGGGGGGGTGGTGGGGTGTCAAGAGGAAATGAGGAAAAGGGGTGTCGAGAAAATTGCCTCAGTCTGAAGGGCATCATTCTTGCTCCATCAATGTCACCCAGCTCAGAGATGCTCAGAGATACTATCAAAGTCTTATCTTCTTGCCTTGCCTGTCTCCCTATCAGTCATTCTGTTGGGCATGGGATGAAAAATAATATCGCTTTATCTCTTTTCTTTTTTTTTTTTTTCCTGGACCCTTACTATGGAATCACATATTCCTTTACGTTGCTCGCGCAGGACACGGCGACCACCGTCGAAGTAAACGTCAGCCTCGTTAGTTTTAACGCGTTGGGAGCCGCCAGTCACGTGTTTTACCGTGCCGCTCAATGACGTCTGGTGGTTGCACATTGCTCTTGTCGGGTGCCGGAGGAGGGGGAGCTTGGACTTTGGTCGCGGGGCCCTGGGCCGAGATGGACAAAGTGGTGAAGGTGCTGATGAGGAGGATGCCCAGACCCACGCAGAGCACGAGCTATGGGGAGAAACAAGAGACATGCTGGAAGTTGGCGAAACTTTTTTGGGGGGAGGGGGCTACAAGAAGTCTGACGATGGTACCTGAGCTATGATGCTATTCTTCTGGATCTTCCTGTAGATAAGAGCCGGGCATATGAAGCAGATGAGGCTACCCATGGTGGCTCCAGTCAGACCCAAAATGGTTTCCACTGGGGGAGACACAGCAGCAATTCATGTTCACCATCCACTACTGATTAAATATTGAATAGCTGACCTGGTCCACTTTTGAGAGCAAAAAGCGCTTGTCAACACAAAGTCAGCTGGTTTTGGTCATCATCGACAACGGCCAAGAGGATTTTGTCTCTTGCCTGCTCCTTATCGGTGGGCGCCATTCATAATCAGCTGCCGCCCAGCCCCTGGCTCTGGGCTGGCATCTCTGGCATCCCGTTCCTGGCGGCGAACGGGCCTCGGCCCAACCCCCCCCCCTCGTATCTGTCGACTCGAGTTGGCTGGATGTCAGACCCCCCCCCCCGCAAACCATTGCTTATCCAGAGGACAGACACCATATTGTCTCCCTCTAGATTTAGTGTTTGTTCTCCCCAGGGTCCTTACCTCCCTTCTCCTCAGTCTATTAGTCTGATTAGATACACAAAGAGCCAAGCGCGGTGTGTTTTTGTTTGCGCGGCCAACCTATCAAGGGTTTAACACGCGGTGCCCATAAAAAAAAAAGGACCAACGAATGCACGAGATCTCACTCTTGCATCGTTTCCGAGCTGCGAGCGGGACCGACCGTCAACCTGACGCAGAGTCAGCGACAGCACAGGTGTGTGTGTGTGTTGATCGGCTGTGTGTGCACCCTCCCAGCCCCCCCACGACCCTCTGCCTACCCATCTGAAAGGAAATAAAAGTTAGAGCCCTGATTTAAGGACTACGTTCCGCCGTGACAGTCACTGACTCGTAAAGTCACATTCACGCGGGTCGTTAAAGTGTCCCAGCGACTCTGCCCACACAAAGAAACACGTGCGCTTTTCGAGACCCCCAGTCGGTGATACGCACGCACGCACACACGGCGACTGTACCGTTGGGGATGAGAATGCCTCCCAGCATGGTGCCAAACACGATGCCGAGGGTGATCATCTTGAAGCGCAGAGGAGGCATGTAGCCACCGGCTGCAAACGTCCCATCTTTTTGCTGCAGAGAATTAAAAAAAAAAAAAAAAAAGGCATGACTAACGCTTGAAAACAAAACAACAAAAATGGGGTTCATTACGACGCCACTGGATTTTTGTTTCGACGGGTTGGTTACGATGACTTGGGGAAAACCGAGAATCTACACAGACCGAGAAAAGAATTTGCAAATGTGGCCCAGATTTGAGTCTGAAACAAGGAAGTACATGATTTACTTCGCATCGCCGCATAAAATGATGTGGCGGGCCAGATCTGGCCCCCGAGCCTTCACTTTGACACCCGTTTATGTTTGATGTCCCTCAATCCTGTACGCCAAACTAAAGTCAGTGATGTTTGTGCACCAAAGCTGTGTGGATATGAAAAAAAAACTGGAATTGAGGTCGTGACTGAGTTCCTTTCCCGGTATGTTTGAGGAGGGCCGTGCCGACACGGGTCACGCACCCTGAGAATGACTCAGCGGTTTCTCATCAAGCACGGCAAACACACAAATTGATAGGTCGAGCGCGCCGCGAGACCGTCGGAGAAGAACTCCCGAGATCACCTGCTGCTCGAAGAGCATGGTGTTGATGGCCTGGCGGCAGGGTAAGATCATCATCGGGAAGCCGACAGCCACGGACATCATGAAGCCCACCCGGATCACTTCGGTCACCAGGTTGGAAGGGAAGTTCATCAACACGTTGCCCTCGATGTTCTCCGTGAAGCTGACGTAGCCAAAGAAGCCCACCTGGGAAGAAAAGACGGTTGCTCGCGTCGTCATTCAGAGGCGCCATTTTGAGGCGCGCGGCCACTTACGGTGATGTAGAAGACGGTGACGACGTTGAGGGACGACGTGAAGATGGTGCTCATGCGCTTGACGGACGGCTCATCCAGGCTGTCGTAGGTCGGAAGCACCTGACTGCAGAAGAAATTGCATTTTTAGGGAATCATTCAGACAATTATTAGGAAGTTGCCAAATGTTGCAAAGTAGACCTCATTAAAAAAAAAAATAATAATATTAATAATGTGTTTCAGTGTAAAATTCTCACATTGAAAATCATATTAATACTCAGAAAATGTAAAATAATAAAAAGGCAGTTTCAAAACGGCACTGGATGGAAATGAGCTAAAGGCAGTTGAGGGGATGTTGCGTGACAGAAAGGAGGTGACGCCGCTCAAGGCTGTCGGACGCGGTTCATGCGTGTGTCTGATTTCCCGCGTTTGTTTTTTTTCCCTGTTCTGTGCACTCTTGAGAAATTTGGAGGGGCCGTGACTTTCGTTACCTCGCGTTCTGTCTTTTTCTCTTTCACTTTCATACGCTTGGGAAGTTTATGAGCGACGACCGTCCTGCACTCCCGCTCCGCGCTTAATCCGCAAACCATGAAATCTCAATGCCAAGGTGAAATAAAATGGCGCGCTATAAGTGGGGAGCTAAGGTGTGCCGACGGTCTCCCAATAAGCAAATACGTATTGATACACGTCGTAATTAATTGACTTTTAAAAAAATGTCCATACGGCAAGGTCGTAAGTCTCAAACTCTTTATCCATATACTGTATTTGTCCATGTGTGAGCTGATCGCCCGTGAGCATCCAAAGCTTTATCTAAAAAAAAACAAGTCCGGCTCCCATTCCATCATAATGGCAATGTTAAGTAATGATGTAACGGGGCGTAAACACGGTTCATGAATGTCATAAAACTCCAATGTGCTGAGAGCTATTTAATCAGCTTGTGAATGCATCAATGTGTGTCTGTAGGAGGGCCGCGGTCCAGCGTGTTGATTAGTGGATTTGGCTTCGGCTGCCTGCCATCTAACGGCGCTCCTGTCTCGCTCGCTCGCTCGCTCGGCCCTGACAACGGGCCAAATGCATCATCCTGCCAAATATCACTCAGCGGCTCTAGCGGGACCTGGCGCCTGGACACACGAGCGTACAAACCTATGAGGAGACGTCCTTCCTCTTTAAGCGCGGGCCCACCTCGGTCGTTAATGAACCCGCCCGCTTAGACGGTCGCATTTGGCTAGTTTTGTCCTATTATAGTGACTAAAGCCCCCCTGTAAAGGGAAAATAAACGTGTTGTGAATTTGACACACCGCAGAAAAGGGCGTTAACAACCTTGCCTAATTAAAAAAAAAAATCTAATGGATATAAAACGAGGCTTCAAAAACGTGTACTAGATTGCTGTCGGCAAATCCACCGAATGTGCTGAAATCACACCACTCTCATGCTGATGCATCTTTATTATGCCTAAACATAGCACGTATATCCCTTGAAAACATATCGGCCTTTTGCACTGTGATTTGCATGCACTCATGGCGGACAATAAGGCACTCCGAATCAGCCACGCCAAATCGGACTTCTTTCTTATTTCCCTTCATTTTTCCCCTCCTGCCGCTTCCACTTTTCTCACCGCGATGTGCGCACACTCATTGCGTACAACGAGGCGTTCTTAAACCGCCACCTCGAACAGCAGATGCATTTTTGGGAACGAAGACACTCGAGTTTATATTATGTTGGGGGAGGGACTCATGATGAAATCCAAAGTCACTAGCACAAGGCAGGAAAACAAATGGCGGAAAATTGTTGAGTACTTCGTCTCTGCGCGCTTTTGACAAATTAACTTCAAACATGTAGAACGTAATCTGTGAATGCGCTTTACAGGGTCTCGCTTCAGTCCCGGGCTTCGTCGCCCCCCTGCTGTCACTTCCTCACTCGCACACACACACACACACACACACACACACACACACACACACACACACACACACACACACACACACACACACACACACACACACACACTGACGCTTATGCATACAGTCCAGATCCTGCTGACCTCCCAGCAACAATCGGTAAATCTCTCTCCAACGTTGTATTCAAATTGCAATTTTTGGGAAATACCTCAAACCAAAGACTTAAGTAGAAGAGGACAAAGAAAAAGAAACAGCATGCACATGGATGTGAGGGTAGAAAAATGGAAACTTATTTTTCTTTTTTTTTTCGAATTTAAACAAGGTGGTGCCACTACAAAAGTGGGGTAAGAAAAAAACTTAATGGAGTAAGAAAATCGCTGCGAAATTCGATTGAATATGTTTCCTAATTTCATAGCTGTCATGTGCCAAACACTGGCAATGTCATGGAGTCGTATGTGCTTCAATTACCGCGTGACTGTGAGATGCACATTAGCAGAATCAGCCGTCTCTTTGTGCAATTAGAATTCTCTTGCACTGCATATTGTCAGATTCGCCCCCCCCCCCCACCCCCCACACCCCCTGTTGTGGCTTTCTGGAATCATGCAAGGATAAAGTGTGCCCATCTATCCGCTGTCGGGTTTACAGGGACCACTCTTTGTCAGTCACTGAGCTTGTGAGACATTTACAGTCCGGTCCAGTGCAAGAGGTGTACTTACGACTGACAGGCGAAGGCCATCCCACAGATGGGGAGACAGCGAAACACCCCCTCCCAGCGCACCACATTGACCTGCCCTAGCCACCAGCCACTGAGCAGCTTGTGTTTGAATGAAGACAGCACCATCTAAGGGGAAGGAGGGGGGGAGGGGTTGTTACAGCGCAAACCAACTCAAGACAGGTGGAGGAAGATGGAAAGAGGGGCGTGGCCAGGGGGCCGGGAGGGCTCCTCCCATGCATGGGCTAACTCATGAATGAGGAGAGAGAAACAGAAGAAATGAGGACATGGATACACGCCATGCTGCACCTGCCAGAATCAAAAAGATGGGCGCGAAGAGCATGGCCATGAAATAAAAAAAAGAAAAGAAATACAGTCAATATAAAAGATGCAACTAAATCCAGCCCGCTCAACCTGATGAAAAGGGGTCCAAAATATTTCACTTGACTATTTAAACACCCCTACTGCTGTCCAAACGCGCACACACACACACACACACACACACACACACACACACACACACACACACACACACACACACACACGTGATCTGAGGAGGAAAAAGCCAAATTTAAAAAAGGCGAGAAGTGAGGAGAAGCTGGCCAAATGTTTCGCAATTGTGGGAGAACTTTTTATGAGGTCATGAAATTCAGGCTTCAACCAATGCCTCCTTCACTGCCCTCCTGATGGTGTAAGATGCCCGGGGGGGGTGAGGGGGTGGGTCCAATGGTTTACTTACGGGTGACAGCAGAAGGTGGTGGCGATAATGGGCAGGCACTGAATGACGCCCTTCAAGCGCCACAGGTGAACCCGCTCCAACCAGGAGCCTGAGACTATGCCGTAGCGCAGGGACGACAACACTATCTACAACATGAGCAGCGGGGAGAACGGCAGGGAGAAAGTAGGGCGGGGGGCGGGGGGCAGTGGGGGTCAGGAAGTCAAAATGAAGGGAAAACAGGACACAAAAGGTAAAAAGAAGGAAAGAGTGGGAGGGATGAGAAGGAGATTTGTGATTGTTAGAGGCTTCGGGGTTATACATGGACCAGGCTGGACCTGCATCTACGAACAGCATCTACGAACACACACAGCAAAACGTATTCCAGGTTTGGCGCCGCGCCGCAGCGCTTAAAAAGGCGCGGCCGACAGAGTTACTGTAAGCTGCAGTGGGAAGTCTGTGGAAGCGGGAGTACATGTGAGGACCCAAACACACAGGTGAGTTCTTACAACAGGCAGAAAATGGGTGCTGGACTCCAGGCGGGGGAAAAAAAAAAAAAAAGGAAGAAGAAGATCTTAGCATGGTACATTCTGTGCATCTGCTCTTGAGTAATAAAAAAAGCAATCGTTTTTACCCGAAGGTGGTTCGATCAATAAGAGGCTGCCGACAGGATGGCGTTTACTAATAATAAGTGGAATATGTAACAAAGTCACATTTAGGGCTACAAATTAAAGCTGACCATCCATCCATCCATCCATTTTCTAAACCACTTATCTTCCACAGAAGGCATTTATAAAATGCATTTGAAATTCGAACTTGAAGTCGGCGACAAAGAGAGAGGAGCGACCGGCTCACCGTGAACATGAAGAAAGTGTAGAACATGAGCGCCATCGCCGAGAAGGACTGAATAGAGGACATCATGTTCCGCTGCAGACTCAGAGGGAGCACTATGAAGAGCGACACGGCGATCAGCAGCAGCACGCGAAAACTGCCCGTCACCTTGAGAAAATAAGGAAGAGGCGGTTCAGAAACCCAAACAAGAATTGGCTTTGCGGTGCCTTCAATTCTGCCGTTGAGATGTTGACTCAAAATCCCACACCTGTAAACCCAACAGCTGGGCAAAGAAATTGGAGCCCAGATCTGCAATGACCACGTAGAAGGCAATGCAGGTCCCCAGCATTAAGCCGATCATACTGCGAAGACACAAGGTGAAGCGGCATGTCAAATCTATTGTGTCTATTTTATTTTTTAACTTGTAAACATTGGTTATGTTTAAGGTAAAAAATAAATAAAATACAATAAAATCCTCAAAACCAAACTATGCTACAAATGTAAATGTGTTGAGGTGTATGGATAACAGTATATATTAACAGAATATTTACCTGGTTTCCACCAGTGCTTTTCCTGCTTTACCATAAGCGTGGAAGGCTGCAAAGACGAATATGAAGTTAGCGTGTGGGGTCTGTCTTGATATTAGCATCAGCAAAACAAAGCACATGTTGCACTAAAAGCACACTGGACATACTGGTGTTTCATTGATGTGCGTATTGAAATATAATCCGATCCATTTGTCGAAGACCTGGTGAGTGACGTGGGCATCAGCCATGAAGGTGTCGAGTTGGCTGCTAACTGGCTCAATGCGTTAGCCTGAGTGCCTCAGCGTGAGTTGTGGCCATCGGCAGCCCGTGTGAATGTGCTTCTTACATTTATCTCTTAAAAGTATGATAAATGCATTTTATCACACGATATTCTGAATTCTTCAGATTGCGCCACCTATAAGAACTTTTATTGTCATAATTTTTACCTCCAATTTTAGCTCAAAAACATGACTACAACAACAACAAAAAAAGAAATTATAAAAACGCCACTTTTGCACAATTTCCCAGATTACATCTCACCCAATCCAGCATAGGTCCTTCTCTTGGTGTTGCTTGCGGTGTGAACAAGGAACATGCATGACTTGTGCGTCATCCAGGAGCAAAGGAACAACAGGAGAGTTCCAAGTACGATCCCACACTGAGGAAAAACAAGCACAAGTCAAAGCTAGGACATGCGTGCATCCATCTTGAAATGTACTTTGCGTTATAAATGTCAGAGCAAGGAGTCAAGGGTACGTTCGTATTGCGCACCAGTTAATAGAAATCGCACTGGTTCCAATATGGCATATCAACCTGCTGACAGCATACAAGTAATTCTACATATGTCATTTCTACTGCCATATCAGAGAGCATTGCATTTACTCCTGTTCTTGTTCTTCTTCGCCTCTCGCACTGAACTTCCTTTCTACTCATTTACTTCAAGTGACGCACAATTGAGCAGAAATGAGGCAGGAAATGAACAGCAAATAACGATCAGTAAGTCATTCTGCTACAGGCGATTGTCGGTTTAAGGTGAAATTTCATACCTACGGCGGTGCACGTAACCCCGAATCGCACACGCAGTAGGCGTCGCATGTGTGAAAGAAGGACTGCTGGTGTTCACAGTGGATGAGACAATGTTTGAGTTCAACAAAGGATCCGCTGAACTTAGTGTTGACAGATTTAACTTTGTCCTACCTTAGGCAAATATACATGGGTATGCACAATTAAGCACACGAAACACATTTACTATTACACAAAATAAGACACGCCCTTGCATATTTGGTTGTGTTGCTTCCAGTTTTGACCACAGCATTGCATTGTTTGTCACAAGATTGATTTCTGTGCACTGTTGCATTGACTGGTCATCTTCCATGAAAGATTCTCAATGGGTTTCTGCTTCAGAAAGTGATCTTTTCTAACTAAACTTGATAAGTATTCCGGCTTCCCGTTTAATTTGCCATTTGTTTCCAACCTTTTCAGCCTTTCATCTCTTCATCTGATAAGTTGAGATGCTGATGCCAGGTTTCAAACTACTGTTAAAAAAAAAGGAAAAAAAAGTCCTGCACCTTGGGCTATATCACTCTTTGTTTAAGACTGAGAAGCTACTACGCTAAGCTTCATTAACTTGTTGGCAAGTGAAACAAGACAATCACTGCAGTAAATATCCCAAGGGATATTTGTGTGGTTAAATCCAGACGCAAGCTTCATTTTCATAGGAACGAGTTTGGTAGGTGGTGAGATACTGATCCTTTTCATGGGTATTTGGAAGGAACTTACTGTACAAGCATATCCAATATTTGAATTTTAGTGCAAACAGCATGTGGGCATATTACGATAACCATAAAAGTGAGACCTTGCAGGGTTTTTTATTTTATTTTGAAAGAAACAAGCATACCAAGGAAGAACTAACTATTAGTGACAGGTGAGACCAACGGGGTGTCAGGCTAGCAATGTCTGATTGGCGCTATTTTTGTGCATGTTTCTAAAAAAAAAACAAAAACAAAAACAAAACAAAAACAAAAACCAGGAATGAGCACAAGGGCAAAAATTAGCGGCTAATTTAATTTAGATTTAACGGGTTGGTTAATTCACAATTAATGGGTGGGGGCAGGCAATCCAGAAAGACAACTATTTGAATATAAAACATTTAAAAAATAAATTTCAATCTTAAACAGGTGGGCTAAAATGGCGGCCTTGGAGCGAGCACGTCAAATCCGAGCACGCGCACGACGCAGGTGACGCACCTGTTTGAAGCAGAAGGGCATGGTGAGCACGCTCACACCGACGATGCTGTTCACCACGTTCATGATGAGACCCCAGTTCGACGCCGTCATTTTGTGACATGCGACCTCTTCTTTCCCTCGGTAGGCAAATGTCAAATAACACAGTGCACGAAAGCACGAGAACACGTCGAAATGTATCACTTGGCCACAGCGGGGTTCGTCTCAGTTCCGGGGTGCCTCAATTCGCTCCAGTGACGTGGCGCTGTGGGGATAGTAAACATTCGTCACCCACTACTTTTTAACGTTTGAATAAGAGACAAAACCCCATATTATTGTGTGAGCGCATGTCACACAAAGTTAAGTTTATCACGAAAGCGCAAAGATATCAACTTAACCGTTAAAAGGTTCATCATTCACTGATCGCAGCGTCGGCCTGTTTGCGTAATCATGGATGTCATCGTGTCGATTATGTCCATAGAGTTGCGTCCTCCTTGAAAAACGTAGAAGCAATAGTTTTAAAACAACTCTAATTCGAAATGGTAAATCAAAAATGCGCCTTGACTGTTTCCGCCCCCTCCTCCTGCTCGCTGTCGTAACCAGGAAGCAGCGATTGGAGTCGAGGAAGTGAATAAAGACAACACAGCCTGCACTTTGCCTTCCATGAAACAGTCGGACGCCCCCAAGCGCCTCTCTAGTGGTTGCGTGTTTCATGCAATGAGGCATCATATCGCTTTTGATCCGTGTTTTTAAGGTGTGAAAGAAAAACACTTGAGAGCAGAGGTTTTCAAACAGTTGACACCATGTACCGCCTCAAAAAAACAACACTCTAAGTCATCGTAAAGAGGTTTGTCTCCTTAAAGTTTATTCAATAAAACTTAAATACTGATGCAGATAAAATATATGACACATAAAAGTGAAATAAAAAACGACTCAAATGTTCTTCACTGTGCTTAAAGATTCAATGCAAAGGTCTTGCCCGAAAAAGTTAAATACAACCAAACTGTACTGGGGGAATGCTTGTTTTGTCTACCATGAAGGGAGCAGTACTAGTCCCATATTTTAAAAATCACCGCAATACAGTACTGCAGTAAAGTAAAAACACCTGAAAAATCTTACTGTAATGAAGTACAATAATTCATGACTGTACTTCATTACTTCCCACGAGGCCGACATTGTTTTCTACTTGAACTGCCAGGAGTTTGTAACCTTTTTAAGTTTGTTTGCACAAATATATTTGCACTACTTTTATTTGCTACCACAATTAATGGCCTACTATGAATCAGTGGTTCTCAAACTGGGAACTTTGGATTTTGTTGCCCTGTGCTCGTGACGTGTAACGACAATAACGTTTAATCTAATCCACTCATTTGTTTCCAACCTTTTCAGCCTTTCATCTCTTCATCTGATAAGTTGAGATGCCGATGCCAGGTTTCAGATGTCTCGGTTGAGAGCAGTTGCCGGCAGATAGTATCACTGAAAAACCTCCCAGATGGTTTCATTTAACTAACTGCTTGTGGACCACAGCCGTCATCAACTGTTTCAAGCATTTATGTTTGTCTTCTTTGTTGCATTAATAATATCCCCAAAAATATGGACAAAGCAACTAAAATGTAGACTCGAGAATGAAAACAGCCGTAATAGTAACTACGTTGAAAGCAGTTTATTTTCAGTCATATATTCAGTACTTTTGAGAAGTGCGTTTTGAATATTCTAACTTGTGTTGCTATTTTTACAGGTGGGCCTCGGTCTACAACCGTCCTGACGTTCGAGGTTACCTGGTTATGCTATGAACTCGGTAGCTTACAGCATGCAGGCCAACAAGCACTAAAGGTAAGAAATGTTCTTTTTCTTTATGTAATTATGAATTCGCTCCTGCATTAGGGACTTGCGTACAAAATCGTCTCATGTCGGGGTCAAAGGAACGGAACGTAGATGTCATAAAGCCAAGGTGCCCTTGTAGTCAGAAAGTGCAGCCTACTTCCTCTTACACTGATTGGCTTTGTAATCATAACAACACTAATATATCTATGTATATAAGCAGATCCTGTTTTTCCAGCCTTCAGATTCCGGTCAGGAAAGGGAAACAAGGGGGGATGCTGAGGCTAAAGGTGTGAGGGTAAACAAACAAAAAAAAACTAAAACACACTCAGGGGGGGAAAAAAAATAACATTCAACTCCAGCACCTTAAATGTAACTTGTGATGGTTTATTCCTGCTGCCTGCCTGCTGCCCTCTCAGATAAAAGACTATTGTGTTGTTTGACCAGGAAATGGAAGAAAGACTCTCGGGGTAGTGGGAGGGGGGGAACCCAGAGCATTTTGCCCGAGAAGGGTTGCGCTGTATCTCCAAGGATCAAGGTTATTCAGAGGCTGCGATGTGATGGTTAGAGAGGCAGCTGGGAGATGAATGGAAGTGTATGTCGGAAGGATTTTTTTTTTTTTGCTCTGCTGCAGGGGGGGGGGGCAACGCCATTGTTGCTAACTTAAAGGGCGCGTTTGCAATTAAAACCACATCCGGGTAAAATAACCAATCAGAGACAAGACGCTGTGGCCGCCGAGATGTCAATCATTTTCCCCTGCAGCCTTGTGCTGACCTGTTACCTTGTGCTTTGGAAGCTTTCCAAAATCGATAGCAAATAAGATATACAGGTCGAAAACAAATGCCTATCCCTCATTTGCAACAACTGGGCATAAGACTAGAAAACAGAAGCAGCGCAACCATGCCAACAAAGCTAAAAAGACGGAAGAGCAAACGTTCAAATCTTGCTAGTAGTTGAACAATACAAACATCCCATTTAACAAGATGCTACTTCGCCATAGCGCTCACGCTTGTCAGCTCCGGATGTGCTATTGAGGCAGATGCGTCAATGCTAAGTGGGTAGGGAAACAATTAGTTCTGCCTCTAGCTACACTGCATTATTGATAGAAGCGAGTCCTGAAAGACTATGTACTGCTTATGTATGGCAGTTACATATTCCGTTAGCATTGTGTGTGCACAGAAGTGACAATTTGACGTCTACAAATCGATGGAAATCTAACGCCACATATAACTATGTGTTTAAGAATCAAAATATTGTAGAAAGCTATTTTTTCTTCTCATTAAAAAAAATAATGCACAATGCGCAATTGCTTATTGCTGTCGTCGTGTGTGTGGAACGGATTAATGGCATTTCCATTTGTTTCAATGGGGAACAATGATGTGTGATCCGATCGTTTTGAGCAAAACAATTTGCTGATTTCTTTTTACTTCTCTCTTTAATTCTAACTTTGATTGTGCGACAGCGCACAACATAAGTCGTATCTCAAGGCACCACTGTACTTCTGATGGAAATCTAACTTTTACACTATTTGAGCAAATAGCATTTTATCTTGTGTCTCAAGCCGACAACATTTGGCCATTTTACGGCGAAAATGTAATTTAGAAGAATACAAACTCTGATCACCATGCGTGTGTAAGTGTGCATATGTGTGTGATCAGAGAGGTTAAGACAGGAAAGCCCTGCTCCTTTTGCACCAGTGACCCCTCCAAATCAATGTGACAGACCAGTTGATTGGCTGGAAGGTCCTGTCTTTCTGCACCTAATCCCTCAAGGTAGACCCTCGGCCAGGCCTGCTGCGTTTAACTGTGCGTGTACGCATGCGTGTGTGTGCCGTGCATCCGTGCACTTGTATGTACGGTAAGTCTTTCTGCACCTAATCCTTCAGAGTAGAGCACAAGCCACAGGTTGGGGCATTGGCGCAGTTATAGGGGTCAGGCCTGTGTGTGTATGTGTGAACGCTTGAGTTTTTCCTCCCCCGGTAGTCCAATTAACAGCGGGGCGTAGCGATGTATATTCCAAAGAGTCAGTCATGTGTTTGGTAGTAGTAGTGGGTTATCGGAGCGGGGCGAGGGGCACATTTTAGGGCAGATTCAGACGGATAACCCACTTTGGGTGAAATTAGACGCAGGCATCTGGATTTGACCCGGGGTCCTTGCCGTGACCCCAAAGTGACCAAGGGGGTCACGGGGCACAAAGCAGAGCGGCGACCCCGCACAGGTCAAGCATGCGGGCGGCTGAAAGGACGCCTTTGTGGTGCCTGGCATGCTCACGATTTCCCATGAGCGCCAGGGGACTATGTCTGCCCAGGAAAGGAGAGGCGGAGAGACGAGGTGTGTGTGTGTGTGTGTGTGTGTGTGTGTGTGTGTGTGTGTGTGTGTGTGTGTGTGTGTGTGTGCGGCGTAATTGATTTTTGTTTGGATTTCAAGTTGCTTGATGTGTGATTATCCTTGACAAGATGCCCTGATTTTTTTTTTTTTATTTGCTACCTTCCATGTGGGTGCGTTTGATTTCCGTGCACTCGGGGAAAGATTTACTTTGACTGATGAAAACTTTGCCACTCTAATTCATGTTTTATTCCAATCCAAATAATCCGAAAACTCCTTCATGGTAGAGGGGTGGAAAAAAAAAAAAGACAAACAAAGCCAGCCTTGGTCTTTCATACCCCTTCCAATCCTGATCCCGGCGCATCTTGAAACCTTGGAGGCGAGTTAATTCTTGCGTGTGTTTGTTTGAGTGCGTGCATCAGCCTGAGAGATTCGAGGTCCGCCTGTGGTCGCCGCTTGTGTACATCTGTTAGCGGCTCCTTAATGAGCGCGCGCGCGCCGCCTCCAGTGCTTGTGTGTGGCCCTCGGAGAGGCAGAGAGGAGCCCTCTGCTCCAGTAATCACATTTAATTACACACCAGCATTAGACGGCCCGTGAATGGGGTTTTTAGGCAGGCCTCTCACGCTGGAATTGGCCACATCCCACCGAACATTGCCCACCTTTGTCCCCGGCCGTCCCCTCTGTCTTCTATTAAGACTTTGTCATTTGACCATCAGCAAAGCACTACAGTCGAGCACTAACAACGAATGCTGCACATTAAGAACTCCCGAGGTAAAGAGGACAATAGGCGTTTTCTCGGCCGAGGCGGCGTGTGTCAGTCTCATTAATGAGGCCGATGGACCACACGTTAGACTCATCAACAAATCACATCGCCCTCCCGTTCGAAATAGAGGCCCAAAGAAAGATCCCGCGTGTCTGCTCGGGTATGATTTAAGCTTAAGAAAAATGGACAGGCCAAGTGTATTCCGTTCATCTCCGAGGGAGGGTTGGAGGCGGGGGTAGGTGGTCGCACTGTGAAATCAATTTTTGAAGCGGAGCGGGTTGAAGCTGACGTGGGGAGAGAAAGATGCCAGGTCGCCATCTGCACGCCGCGCACGCACACCGAGCAGCATTTACGCGTTAATATCGACATCTATCACCGTGTTTACGCGTGAAATTATGCTACAGCCCCGCCCTACCCCCCAAAATCACGGTTTTAGGTCAACACGTGTAAACAGCACACACTCTGATGGTTTACCTCCAATGTAAACGCGCTGCTGTGCCTAAAAACATTTTTAATGCCTTCACTTTATCAATGCTTTGGAAAACGCAACATCCCCGTTTGAAGTATTTTGTGGAATTTTTCTCCTTCAATCCATTTGAAGCTTTGTGATTGTTCTTTTTTGCTTTTTAAGGAAATGGCCAAGGCTTCCAATTAGTATCACACATTTAAAAAAGATAAATATTCAAAAAATAAAATAAAAATGACAAACATGAGGGAGACGGTCACAATTGGTCAGTAGCAGCAGTCATATTCATCTAATAAATGCCTGTGCGTATTATATTGTCTGTCTACATGTATTGCTCCAAATTTGTGTTCAAATATCCCTTCTTTAAAGCGTTATAAGATCGTCACGTAAATGCTATGGGTCATCCTGGCAATGTTTTTTTCCTGTCGCGTCAGCATTAAACTAGCAGCCTTGAAGGCAAACTTATTATTTTAAATACACACACCCTTCTCTTTGTTTTATGTTTAGTTTGACAGTGAACGTCAACTGGGAGGGGCTTGAGGTTCTTAAAAAAATCTGTTTCTCAGTGTGAAGTGAGCTGAATCCTATCTCACGCTTGCCTTTAAATCGAAGCAAAAAATACAAAATAAAAATTTGCAAGTCGGATCACTCATATCCCAAGGCACCACTGCATTATATTTTTATTTTTTTTTTTTCAAAGCAGTTACAATTTGCCGTTCTATTGTTGCTGCATTTAGGAATGATTTCCTTACTAATTTATAATAATAATAATAATAATAATAATAATACATTTTATTTATAAGCGCCTTTCAAGACACCCCGGCTTTCCTCCAACCCGACCTCCCTATTTTTTCTCACACGCACACGCACGCACGCACACACACACACACACACACACACACACACACATACGTGTTTTGGTGCATTTTCAGGACGTCCGTTTGTTTGCCGACATATGGGTACACCCCTTTCCCGTGGTCCTAGCGGCTCCAAAAAAATATGGTAACCATGAAAACAAATCAGGAACACATCCATCTATTCAGATTTTGGCTAGGGCGAAATATTTTTTTGATTTATGACAAAATTGCGACATATGAGGACATTGACAGGTTTTTGTGAATTATGGAGACAATCACCTCAAACACACTAGCATTTCATGTTTTTGTGAATTTTGAGCCCGTGGATACACAGAATTTTCAAGTATATATGACTTATGAAGACCAGCTAAGAATAAAGTGTGTCTTTTTAGATTGACTCCTGTAACATTTCTTCTTTAAATACCAACAGTATATGTTAGGCACAAGTGTCCAATTGTCATACTCGGGCACGGGGAGACCTCTACAAAGGAAGGAAGCCTAGATTCAAACTACCAATTGCTAAACTGTGCGGCGAATGTGCCAAACAGTCGTTACACCTGTCGTCCCTCAGATATTCACGTTAATAATACAAGACAGTAAAACTAAGCTGTGAAGAAAAAGAGACCGTTAAATATGTGGTCAGTCCACTTTTTTATTTTTTAATTGCTGGCAAATATGAACTTATGAACACAGAAAACATGCCACCTCCTCTCCACGACACAAGGCAGTGCAATAGATGAGGGTTGTTTAAACTGAAGAAGATAATGTCAAAATGTGAATACTGTGATGAAGATTTTTCATGAATCTGGGCGTATATTGGGCCATGTATGGAGCAAATTCTTCTTTAGCTACTTGTTAGAAGACAAAATCAACTTCTCAAAAAATATTGAAATTTGTGAAATAGGATGTCTGAATTAAAATGTTTTAGGGTTTTTCTGAAATATCACCTCAGAACTAATAAGCCTATCTTTTGTGAGTAGTCCGTATACTGTAATGTATGTTTATATACAGCAGGGGTGTCCAAAGTCGGTCCTCAATGGCCGCTGTCCTGCCTGTTTTCCAGCTCTCCCAGGATGTTCTAATGATGCGTCAGAGCTGGCTGACGAGTTGATCATCTGAATCAGGTGTGTTGCAGCCGAGAGAGCTGGAAAACAGGCACGACAGTGGCCCTCCAGGCCCAGATCTGGACATGCCTGATATACAGTGTACCTTACATCTGCAAGGATTTTCCAAATTGCTCTTGAAGATCATGAAACAACAAACGTGAAACACCGTATTCAACAACAAATATGAAAACCGTAATTGACCATCCCACCCATTATGCACCATTGCTATTGCTTTAGTTAACTTGAACTGAAATGTACCCAGGACTGCTCACATTTCAAAGTACTATCTATTCATTCTCCTTTTAATGCAGTTATCCTGTTGTGGATGTAGTTTTTGATGGCAACCCAGTCTCTGTCTTTCAGAGCTTCTGGCTCTGCGTGGAGACAGGAGTCACAGCTTGTTTTACCTGGTACTTTGTGGTCTGTTATGAAATTTAACATGTGTCGCTCAACAGCCATCACTTCATCACCTGACCACTTGCGTCTCTTATTCCCACCTGTAAAAAAAAGGCATTATTTATTAAAAATGGCATTGCTAATGTTAAAAATGCTAAATAAGATTGTAAATATTCCAGTAAATAATGAGAATTTTGAAAAAATGCTCTTTAACCTTGCTTTTCATTGGAGCACTTTGACTTTCTCACTTGAAGTGATGTGCTTGATGAGAATCTAAAAGGACAGAAAATAATATATTCTCATACTCCCATGTCAGAGAAAAATATTGATATACATTTTTGCCATTTTTAAAACTGTTACTGATGTTTTTGTTGTCACGTGTGGTTGAGAAGGAAGTGTCATCCATGTTGTCCGGGTGGGTGACGCAGATGCATGGCTGGGGTTACCAGAAGTCTCAGAGCTTGAGCCTTTGAAAAATAATACAAAAATAGTTGAATGTGGCTTTTCACCATTGCTTTCTTATATGTCCCAAATCCTCTCATAATTTCTAAATTTTCTAATGCGTTTTCAACCTGCCCATTTTCCATCTTTCAACACCATTTTCAAATACTGTAGTACAGTATAGTGTCTCTAATTCATACATAGTTGTTCAAAAAGACAGAGATTATCAGGCACCAATTAGCTCTGTCTAGTGTCATAACTTGAGGACATTACCATTTTCTGTGTAACTGAGAATAGCTTTTTCTTGATTAAGGTCAGCATTGGTTTCTTTGTCATCGTCATCGCTTGTGGTTACATCATCTGGTTGGGTTGAAAAAAAAAGAAACAGTCAGGACAAAATTATTTTGTTTAAGGGCAAACACACAATGATAGATTTTTAAAAATGCTATTTAAACAACATTTCACCATCAGGATTGATCTCGATTTCATTTAGTCCTTTTCCCTGCAGGTCAGACAGTTTTCCTTTCTCCATTGCCATCAACAGTTTGCTGACTTTTGCAAGCTGCAGGGTACTTTCCGGAAGCCGGTAGAATTCTCGGTGGACGCGGATGTCGTGTCCTAGAAATGTGGCAAGTTGATCCATTTCATTTTCTTTCAGGTTCAGTACTGTGGACAGAGTGGCAACTTGTTTTCGTAATCTTGTGGAGGTAAGTGCATCTGGGTACGTTGCACCACATTGGTTTGCAAACTTGCGGAGGCAGTCAGAGCCTCTGTAATGGGAAAGGACACCTGGACGTGCGAACAAGTACACATTCTCTGTGTGGACTTGACAATCATTCCTCTTTTTCACAAGGAGGTCCATTGCAGTGATCATGCCAGGGGTGAGAAGAACAGGTACCATCCTTGATCTTTTGCCACGGATCTCAACTCTGTCAAAATACTTTGTAAGCTTCCTTTCCAATTCAGTGAGGCACAGCATAATGTCGGGATTCAACTTGGCGCGATTTCGCATTGTGAAAGACTGGACCTCCATTTTTGAAATTTCCCCTTGCCTCTTTCTGTTAAATAGTACAACTTTCGTCAAAGTCACTTTTGCAAGATTTCCAAAGGTTATATTGTTGGGTTTTTCATTCAAATCATTCATGCACTGAGCAGACTCAGCCTCAAGGTACTTGTGCAGCAGCGAAACATCCTGTGTAAACGGTAAAACCTGAGGTTTATTCCACTTGGCTTGTTGAAGTGTACCCAATGCAGCAGCTGAAATGGTCTCATTCCACTTTTTCTCATAGAGTGTGACGAATTGCTTGGCTGACTCTGCAACATCAAGTTGATTTGCAACGATGGCACTGCACTGCACAATGCCTGCAACTTTTGCCAAACTGTGCCCCAATTTCAAAGCCAAGGAGGGGGTTTTAAATGAGTTGCTTTCCAACTCAAAACCAGAAACAGCTCTGACTGCTTGTATGACATGGGGAAAGTTACTTGGCATAACAAGGTCTTCTGTGCTCTTCAATGGCGTTTCAGCTCTGGCCGCTATCAATAATCTTGCCATTTCTCTCATTTTTTGGCGAATGTATTCATTTCTTTTCTCTTGTGGTTTTCTGGCATTGTACAATGACTCGCCAAGGCTAAGAATGTATTTTTCACTCCTTGCTACTAAGGAAATTTCATCATCGTTCATTTCACAGGCAATCTTCCAAACAGCTTGTCCGACTTGATTAGGTCTTGGTAAGTCTAGTTTGATCCGCTTTTGCCCAATGGAAGGCTCTACCTGTGACTTCTGAGGACAGTTTTAACATGTTTCCAAAGACTAGCCTTTGCATATAATCCTTGACAAAACTTGCAGTGGCGGTAGCCATCAGATTTCGTTGCTGTACAGGGTCTTCGACAAGCAACCATTTCACCAGCACCACAGCTTGCCACAGTCGCATTATGCTTAAAGTTTCCCCTCTTCTTCAGAAAACTGAACAAATGTCTTCTTTCGCGGGACCTTTTATCAAAACTTAGAGCCCTAACAACATCAGGCTGTGAACTGTGGGCAGATTCAAGGTGTCTTGCCAGTTTAGAAACAGCCTTTTTACAATAAAAACAATACTGCTTCTTGTTGTATTTGCTTTGTTTTTCGCCCTTTGGCAATGGTGTGACCTTGATAGCGCTGTTACTCTCTGATGCATTCCCTGATGAAGTGGCACTGCAACTTGTCACTGAAATGGAATGACTTGGAGCTATCGCTGAGGTGGTGATTTCCTCAATCTGTACTGGATTTTTGTCCTGATATGTCATGAATACAAGCTCGACAGAGTTTGGTTCAGACAAAAATCATGTCACCTGAAACACACTCAGGTTTTTCAGGTCTAAAGAAATATGAGGACATGACGATTGAAGTCATGGAGAGTCCATGTTCCTGATTTATAACTTCTCTTGCGTTTGTCAAAGAAAGCTGTAAACTCAAAACTGGTATATACTAATAAAACGTAGTAACCTGTTGTAAGGATGAAGTGGATCTCTCACTCCCTTCTTGGTCGTCAGACGGGTCAGTCAGGATCACAACACTTGGTGTCTGCAACATAACAACATTACTGTGTCAAAATATTCATCATTCTTCATCCTGACCAGTTAAAAATGAATAAACAATATTTCTCATTGAACGTCGCTCACAGGAAGGTTTGGGATTAATATACCACACTGTAGAAACTTAACACTGTTCAACTCTGTGCACTAGCAATATGGGGACATTCAACACAAGCTCGACAGAGTTTGGTTCAGACAAAATCATGTCACCTGAAACACACTCAGGTTTTTCAGGTCTAAAGAAATATGAGGACATGACGATTGAAATCATGGAGAGTCCATGTTCCTGATTTATAACTTCTCTTGCGTTTGTCAAAGAAAGCTGTAAACTCAAAACTGGTATATACTAATAAAACGTAGTAACCTGTTGTAAGGATGAAGTGGATCTCTCACTCCCTTCTTGGTCGTCAGACGGGTCAGTCAGGATCACAACACTTGGTGTCTGCAACATAACAACATTACTGTGTCAAAATATTCATCATTCTTCATCCTGACCAGTTAAAAATGAATAAACAATATTTCTCATTGAACGCCGCTCACAGGAAGGTTTGGGATTAATATACCACACTGTAGAAACTTAACACTGTTCAACTCTGTGCACTAGCAATATGGGGACATTCAAACACAAGCTCGACAGAGTTTGGTTCAGACAAAAATCATGTCACCTGAAACACACTCAGGTTTTTCAGGTCTAAAGTAATATGAGGACATGACGATTGAAATCATGGAGAGTCCATGTTCCTGATTTATAACTTCTCTTGCGTTTGTCAAAGAAAGCTGTAAACTCAAAACTGGTATATACTAATAAAACGTAGTAACCTGTTGTAAGGATGAAGTGGATCTCTCACTCCCTTCTTGGTCGTCAGACGGGTCAGTCAGGATCACAACACTTGGTGTCTGCAACATAACAACATTACTGTGTCAAAATATTCATCATTCTTCATCCTGACCAGTTAAAAAATGAATAAACAATATTTCTCATTGAACGTCGCTCACAGGAAGGTTTGGGATTAATATACCACACTGTAGAAACTTAACACTGTTCAACTCTGTGCACTAGCAATATGGGGACATTCAAACACAAGCTCGACAGAGTTTGGTTCAGACAAAAATCATGTCACCTGAAACACACTCAGGTTTTTCAGGTCTAAAGTAATATGAGGACATGACGATTGAAATCATGGAGAGTCCATGTTCCTGATTTATAACTTCTCTTGCGTTTGTCAAAGAAAGCTGTAAACTCAAAACTGGTATATACTAATAAAACGTAGTAACCTGTTGTAAGGATGAAGTGGATCTCTCACTCCCTTCTTGGTCGTCAGACGGGTCAGTCAGGATCACAACACTTGGTGTCTGCAACATAACAAAATTACAGTGTCAAAATATTCATCATTCTTCATCCTGACCAGTTAAAAAATGAATAAACAATATTTCTCATTGAACGTCGCTCACAGGAAGGTTTGGGATTAATATACCACACTGTAGAAACTTAACACTGTTCAACTCTGTGCACTAGCAATATGGGGACATTCGAACACAAGCTCGACAGAGTTTGGTTCAGACAAAAATCATGTCACCTGAAACACACTCAGGTTTTTCAGGTCTAAAGAAATATGAGGACATGACGATTGAAATCATGGAGAGTCCATGTTCCTGATTTATAACTTCTCTTGCGTTTGTCAAAGAAAGCTGTAAACTCAAAACTGGTATATACTAATAAAACGTAGTAACCTGTTGTAAGGATGAAGTGGATCTCTCACTCCCTTCTTGGTCGTCAGACGGTCAGTCAGGATCACAACACTTGGTGTCTGCAACATAACAACATTACTGTGTCAAAATATTCATCATTCTTCATCCTGACCAGTTAAAAAATGAATAAACAATATTTCTCATTGAACGTCGCTCACAGGAAGGTTTGGGATTAATATACCACACTGTAGAAACTTAACACTGTTCAACTCTGTGCACCAGCAATATGGGGACATTCGAACACAAGCTCGACAGAGTTTGGTTCAGACAAAAATGATGTCACCTGAAACACACTCAGGTTTTTCAGGTCTAAAGAAATATGAGGACGTGGAAAATGTCCTCACGATTTTTGTCTGAACCAAACTCTGTCGAGTTTGGTTCAGACAAAATCATGTCACCTGAAACACACTCAGGTTTTTCAGGTCTAAAGAAATATGAGGACATGACGATTGAAATCACGGAGAGTCCATGTTCCTGATTAATAACTTCTCTTGCGTTTGTCAAAGAAAGCTGTAAACTCAAAACTGGTATATACTAATAAAACGTAGTAACCTGTTGTAAGGATGAAGTGGATCTCTCACTCCCTTCTTGGTCGTCAGACGGGTCAGTCAGGATCCCAACACTTGGTGTCTGCAACATAACAACATTACAGTGTCAAAATATTCTAAAGTATTTTACAGTGACTGAAAAAGTATGAGGGCATGACTGAAATCATGAAGAGCAACATGATACCAACCATAGAGCGTCAGAAATATTTCAGTAGTTATAAGACTTTTGAATAAATTCAACTACTTTTTCAGTGAACACATTCATAGCACAAGCAGGCTCATTGTGGTACTTACCATTGTACAGCTCTGAAAACTAACAATTTAAGGACAACAGACACGACTGAGTTCAAATAATAAAGACAACACCAGAAACATACTCTTTCAGACTAAAACAATGTCATGACTGAAAAATGTTGAGTCCATGTTCCTGACTTTGAATTTCTCGTGAACTTATAAAAGGTAACAAACTGTTGATGAAAATTATTTCTCACTCACCTATGAAATATAATGACTTACTTATTAGATCTGGTTGTCTATATTCAGGCATTACTTACCAGTGCTCTCCATGCCCACTGAGAATCTCCATAGTCATAGGTTATTTCAATCCCTGCTTGGATATTTTCAATTGCAAACAAGCAAAGACGAGGTTTATCCTGGATTCTCAGCTTTTTCATTCTACAGTTTGGGCCTTTGTGATCATCATTGACCAGTCGACCCAATGAGCCATCTTCATGGGCGGAATCAATGCTGAAATTGAACAATGAAACATGAAATGTTTTTCCAGTTAAACTACAATGCTGTTCAGAACCACCTGATGTTTTTCTAGATCTTGACTTACCACCATATGCTTCCTTTCCATTCAAAATCAAACAGGAAACAATTTTGCTTCTCTGTGTACTTTTTCTGTCTCTTGTCTCGTTCATAGTTTGAGATTAACTCTCCACGGTACTCAACCACAAAGGACCCCTTTTCGATTGGTTCACTTGTAAATACACCACGTCCTAGGACACGAAAAGTTGACACTTAAATATCTATTAATAGAATCCAAATCAGGCTTACACAATGCAATGCAATACAATATTCTTGAGGATTGAAGGATAATTGCTGCTAAACATTCTCTTAAAAGGTACTTCAACTATTTTTGCTCCAATATTATCAATGGCATAAAAAAAAATGCTGTTGTTCATTGTGATATTTTTGGGGTAAATACAATGTCTGAAAAAAATCTGTTACTGTGACAGGCTTGGTTGCAGCTCTAGTCATGTTTGTGCAGTACCCATAAGAATTATATAGCAGGTAGATTGATAGTATACCTTTATAATCATTGATCCACTGGGCTTTCAAGCAAGGCTTGTCGACTCCAGATAAAATAAAATGAGCAGCCTCAGATTCAGGACTCAGTCTGGCTCTTCTTTGTGACATTATCACCACCAGTAAACATCTAAGATGGAAAGTGACAAAAAGTCAGCCAAACACAATACAGTGGCAGTACTTATTTTGGCTCAGAAAGGACTAAGACAAACATACAAAATTTCATAAAACATTTGTTGGTCACACTAATAGATTAGGGCAAACCCTTTGTCAGGCAGATAACAATGTAAAATTAAAATACAGTAACACAATATTATCTTGACCAAATGTACCAACAAAGATGAATACTGCTATAATTCCATTGCTAACATTCGTTTTTTCATTGAAACGGTGTAAATTAATCAACACAAGAATAAACAGTATAAATACACCGGACTTAGCATAAATGCTAGTAGTGCATGGCCCACTTTCATTAGGCTACCTGTACTAACTAATCTCAATTAACTGCAATCGAATAAAACAAATACTGCACTGAAATAAACATTTAGCACCAAAATCAAGTTCCACAGACTGTGCTGTTGAAGATTGAGAAACGTTTTCCAGAACCTTGTCTGCAGGACATGTCTACATTACTTTTACTGGTTGCTTATTAGCATGCTAACGATCGAGCTAGCTAGCTAGCTGTCTAATTAAATTACATTATCTTTGGTGGGCACTGTTAAACACGGTTATATTGAACATCTTCTACGTTATGGTAAGATAGACGAAAAGTAATTGCTTACCAGGTGGTCAATCACGCGTGGTCGTGTTTGTTTAAGAGAGTTTAATAGAGATATCTGACTGTAGGATTGTCTTGGCTTCTTCACACGTGGGATTGTGTGTGACTGCTAATTGATGTGACTTACCAGGACACCTGGGCGGGAAAATGTGTGAGTCCGTCCGAAAAGATGACATTTGAGGTCCTGCACATTGACGTCACTAAAAGTGTGTTTAAAGTGTGTAAAAGTACAGGAGATGGCCACTAGGTTTCCAAATAAAAAGTGAGTCGAAAGTTAAACACACTTAAACACACAATTTCTGAATATTGTGCTATTTCAGGACATTGCATATTTTGGTGTGGGAGTATCCTCATGAGCTCTAGAGTGGTGTAGACTGCGTAGAAAAATGAGGACGTGGAAAATGTCCTCATTTTTCCACAGGTCCTCATTTTGAAGGTGTGTTATCATAAAATTGTCCTGATATGTCATGAATACAAAAGCACACACACACACACACACACACACACACACACACACACACACACACACACACACAGTCTCGAACTGACCATAAATCCAGTTTGTTTTTCAAAGGCCAGACTCATAAAGAGAAGAGGTGACAGAGCAGCACTGATGGGTCAATATCGCCGCTCTCGCTACAACACACACGCTCGCGCCCACAAATGCCCTCCCATACGAGATGCATGACCTTGTACGGCATAGGTACACACACAGGTATGGCGAATGTCGAATTTGCATGAGAACACACTCTGTTTTATTCATACATGCATACACACACACACACACACACACACACACACATTAATAGAAGCAGTGTGTTGTGAATGGTATGTTTGAGTGGAACAGAATGACTGCGGGAATTCATGCTGGCTTTCCTCTATTAAATCGACTATAAGGCTTACTGTGTACGGGAGTGCTGACGTCTCAGCCCACTGTGATGATCTACAGCCTGTAAATGTGTGTGTGTGTGTGTGTGTGTGTGTGTGTGTGTGTGTGTGTGTGTGTGTGTGTGTGTGTGTGTGTGTGTGTGTCGAGTCTACCTGTTGCCTGGGATCTATGGCTCGGGGGGGTTTATAGAGCACATACGAACATTTGCGCCCATTTGCCCACGTTGAAATCGGCGTTTTTTTGCGAGTGAGCGTGTCTGTGTGGGCGTGCAGCTGCATGCTCCATAGCTTCCTTTTTTGCAGCGTTTAGGGTTTGGCACACAGAGGGTGGGAATTCCTTCACATTCACATCAAGACTGAGGAGGGTCTCACAGGCGACTTCGCACGGCTGCAAACCACACACACTGGGGGGTGATAATTTACTGTCAGAGTGGGCTGCAACTGGTGGGGAATCGGTGAAGAAGTGGAAACAGGACAAGCGTGGATACTGTACACATGAAGTGTGTCCGAAAAGTTCCAGGACTGGTGTCCGAAACCCAAGCTATGAGTTTCCCCATTCAATGTTGGCCGGGTGACCAACCGACTTGATGACAACAATTAGCATTTTAAGATGTGGAGGACATCAAGATGGCTGCAGTGGCGGAGCTGTGAAGGAAGAATCTCTCTCTAGGTGCATGAAGGGGCGACAGAAATGACTCCAAAAATGACGACGTGAAGATCGCTTTGCAGGGGAAAACGCCCGTCCTGGAACTTTGCTGACACTCCTCGCACATCTTTGTGTCAATGACAGTTAAGAAATTAAACCGTAACAATTTGGTATTTGTGAGGTGATATTTTTCGGATGTAAAATACATGTCTTGGCTCAATAAAGGTTGAGAAACATTGTTTTCGAACGCGTTTCTGGACAGATGATCCCAATCTGAACCTGCGACTGCTTTTGACAGTTTACGACGGGACTCTTTCAAAGTGAAGACTTTTGAGAATGGCAATCCAAGGCGGGGAAAAAAAATGCAGTTGTCATCGAGTTAAAAAGACGTGCGTCCCACACAGTTAAGCAACAAAATGCATGATTCATTCGAAGGAATTTTGAAACCATTTCCACATTTTAGTATCAGGCCTTGTGAGACTCTGACACTCACTCCGTCACCGACATAGCTTTCAACATTCCTCCCGTTTCTTTTTCTTCCTCCCCTGTGCAAGATATACTATCCTCTTCCCCCCTTCTCCCTTTTTCACATGCCCTCCCCGCCTCGACTTGTTCTCCCTTCCTCTTCCCTTTCTTCTGTTCTCATCGAAATTCAGCCCTCGCCGTGGACACCATTGATCTCGCCTTCCCGCATGTTTGAGAGCCGCTGGGCGGCAGAAGTGGACTGGACGGGGGGTGGAGGGTGGGGGGGGGCGGACGCAGGGAGCAGAAAGGGAACGGCGAGAAGAGAAGTGGGGCGGAGAGAAGAAGAGGGCCTTTAATAGCGGCGAGGAGAAGAAAAGACACGGGCTCTCCTCGTGATCACGTCTTCCGCCTCTCTTTTGGAGACACAAGAGAGCAGCTATTTAGTGGAGCCCACACATAACGGCCACTTTATTTACTCTGCTCCTTTCAGCTTGTGCCAAGCTGTCGGCCAAAAACAGTAAAATGAGCTGTTTGACAAAGTACTAAGCCCCCCCGCCTTGTCAATATGCCGTATGTTATTTACTAGATGATATGACGGCGAAACATTTCAAACCCATGTGGATGACAAAGGTGGCAAAGGTATTCAGATTTTGTACGAGAGTATAAGTACATTAGAAAAATTTGGATTAAATTAGAAGTGCCAGTTCAATGCCCGCGCTAGTCAAAAAATAAACCGCAAATTGGTACTCGGCTAATACGGACAATATATGCTAGTATGCACGCTCTCTTCAACATGTGGGCACATTTAGATATGACCCACCTTTAATCCCCCCTCAGGCCGCACACATTGGTCCACTCTCCACATCCAGAGCTGCGCCAGCCTCAGAAAAGGTCAGCGGGCCTACCCGGGCTGTCCCGAGGCCAGGCTGGCGACCTAGCAGTCCCCCCACAATGCATTTCCCTCTCCGCCGACTCCCCCGCTGACCTTTAAGGAGACTCTCATTGCTACCAGACCTCTGACAGACTGTGCAGCTCCTTAGAAAAATCACCAGGGAATGTATTTTGGGGGTGGTGGGCCATTGTACAAAACACCCTGCGGTGTTTGGTATTGAAGAACCATTTTGTATTTTTGCTAAATTGAGCTTTGTGAGCTTAGTTGAGAAATCTGCTGACCGTTACTAATGTTTTTTTTCTCCCCCATTTCAATTTTTACTTTGAATTGTAATTTTTGGCCTGTATGAAATTATACATAAAATCAACAAACAAAACCACTTTAGTTTTGTAGCCAGTTATTATTTCCCACCAGCAACTGTTAGGATTTGGGAATAATAATAATAAATTGATTTGATTTAAAGTCCCTCATGACAAAATTCTCTTTATTTCCTCCGGGATTGATTTATTTGGGTCATCGTCAGACTGGTGAATATACAAATTGTGTTAGCATGTCATGGGAAGAAGGACACTGCAAAATCTTTTGGCCTTTTAAGTTATTGCTTCGGAACGATCCTGTATCCGGATGATGTTACCTTCTAAATTTCGCATTCCTTATGCGTCACGAGGGCTGATCACAGGCCGGAGCAAGTTGCGCGTGTTCGTTGTATGCGTCTGCCGACAGTACTGTACAGTCGGTGACGTGACTCCTCTGCCCCCCCCCCCGCCCCGCTCAAACCTACTGCACTCAACCTACAGCCTCTCGTTCGGGGCCTCTGAACTTTGTACATTCAAAAGCAAATAGGCTGCCACATAAAGATCATCCTTCATTTCTTCTGCAGTCACTCAGAGACGCACACACATTCAAACACACGAAGAAGTAGCCCAAAAGATTCCATGAGAGAAAACAATATGTATAAGAGTAGCAAATGTTTTTTTAGCTCTCCAAGTACCACCGTAATGACCAACATGAAAATACAGTCAGTGTTCACTGTAAATGAGGCAGAAGTTTAATTCATAATATATTATTTAACATGATGTGCAACTTGCACATTAACACTGTTTGAAAATTGGAGTAGGAAAAAAATGTACCTAAAAAAATGGATTCACTTAGAAGACTGAAAAGTGAAATAAAAAGGTCCCTAACCAAATTCTTGCAAACAATCTGCTCTAAAAGATTAAATCTAAATGAATTGTGGGAGGGGAGTTAAATTTGTTTAACTTAAAACAAATTCATTAATATTTGCAACAATGTTTTTTGCACTCATATTTATAATCAGCCAATCAAATTATTTCATGAAATGAATGAATAATGCCAAAAAATGAGAGCAAAGTAAATTTTCACGGTCCAGTTTTAGAGGGTAAAAACCCTAAATTAATACAACAAATATTACAGAACCCTCGATAATGTAAATGCTCCGTGGGTTGGATTCAAGAAAGGAAGCGGGCCGTTTGTGGCCCGGGGGCCGTAGTTTTACCACCCGCGTTAACATCTGCAATGGATTTGTACAGTGAAATGATACCCAACAATAACGTCAACATTCAAAACTCATTTCAGCGCCGCTCCGAGTGACCTTAAACAATATATCTGCGTGTGCGCACGCACGGCCACAGTGAGTTTGTATCATTATCGTCATCTTCATGCGTGACTAAGACATGACAAATTCAAAATTCCCACAGGTGTTCCCTATTTGCGGTAACCACGGCAACTCCGCCCCTCCGTCTTAACCCCTTTCCAAAGTTTAATCAAAAAGACTTTCAGGATCTGACCTCAGCCGCCGCCACTTTTCCGTGCGGTTGCGGTTCAGCATGAGGCCAGCAGGGGATGCTGTGGCTCACCCTTTTTTTTTGCTCTGGTGCTTGTCATTTCCCCGCACACAACGTGAGACCAGCTGATCTCACGGGTCAAAGGTCGGCACCCGGGTGTTCCAGTCCAGCTCACCCGGACGGGAACCTGCGACGGCGCAGGTGTGGACCCGTTGCGCGCGTACGGCAACTCTAAGGATGCGACTCCTCGTCTGTCCTCCCCTCGCGACCTCTGACCTCCTCTCCTCTGTCAAGTTGTTGCATATTCGGTAGTTGCCATGGCGGCGGCGGTTTGTTTGAGGCGGTCGCGGGATCATCCGTTATGTCACCTGACCCCATGCTGAACCCGTGCGCCCACTCGCGCAATTTGGTGTGATAGCATTTAAAACAAAGGCCTTGTTAAAAAAAAAAAAGGAGAGGGGGGGGGTAGAGGAATGAAGAAAGGCTCAGCTGTGGCCGAGCTTCGCCTCCTTTCAATTTTATGAGGATGGCCGGGTCGAAAAGTAAGTGGCGGCTTTTGACATGTATGACAGGACATGAGGGGAGAGGCACATGTGACCCTGCGACACGCCCCGCCCGCGTAAACACACACGCACGTACCGGCACACACTTTCACATCTGCTTTGGCCATCGGCTCCAGTTGACATGCCCCTCCTCCCAAGACACACACGCATTAATTCTCCCCGTAGTGCTGCTCCTCATAGCTTTCTCTATCACTGGCAAAGTAAACCCACCATGTGAGAATGATGAATGGGCCATCCTGCGCCGGAAACTCACGTTAAAACCTCCTGCTACACACACACACACACACACACACACACACACACACACACACACACACACACACACACACTCGCACACACACGCCCACACAGCCCTTCGCTTTCTGCTGCACTCTCCCTATCTGACTATGCTTCTCTCCTCTTTCCTGCCGAGCTCCCAACACACACAGTTGAGTGTCTTGTTGATAGTGTCCTGTGTGTGTGAGGTACCACGCATGGCTAAATATTCACCCTGAATAGTTTTAGTTTTTGTTCATGCTGTTCCAAAAAAAAAAAATAATTCTGTCTCGTGCTTAAAATGTATTCTGTGTTAGTTATAACCTCATATTTTGTGTTAGTGCGAGGACAGGAAAGTAGATTCTGATATTGTGAGATCAATTGGTGTGGGACAAAGCAAGATGTCTGTGGTAGGGCAAGCATATGGCAAGATGATAACTGCCTGCTCGCGTGTGTACATCTGGTATGACCTCACCTAAGGAGAAATAGAGACGTACTTCTTTGACCAGCCATCGGCTCCTATTGGAACTGTCGCCTAGCGTGTAATTTTTTTTTTCCTTTCTGAATTTGTCATTATTTGCAAAGTGCTTCTGAAAGGTAAACGTAGACAGCATATTGGGCGACACAGGCGCAGATATATTCAAAGGTAGGGCCAAAGAGAAAAAAGACTCCATTTTAATTGAATCTGTCAGAGCTATTTATTTAACTCTAGTTTATTTTTGTGTTTAAACTGCTTGCAGTCGACCATCGCCCAAAAGGTCGGACATATGAAACCAATTATGACCGATGGTCGTCAACCCGTAATGTGAATTTTTACATCTTGGGGTTGCGGTGTGATCCTTTCCGCCGACAACCTTGCAACCTGATTCAATTATTATTATTTTTTGTTTTATTTGAAAAGCCTTAATGTATCTTTGTTAGTCTATCTACTGGATGTCAGATGGTGACAGGCAAGACGATTAACGCCCTGCCGCTGCTATGTCGCGTCATCGTCATATTATGAGTCCTTGAACGGGGGTGTGTAGACTTTTTCAAAAATGTTATCCCCACTGTCGCTAGTTTTTTCTTGGGGGGGCAATTTTGTCTCGTGGTATGCTGTGTGATTCCTCTCATGTAAAATATGCACGCTGGCAAGACCTGCCTCCAAAATTCACCCAATAGCAATGCTCAGTTTTGATCGACACTGGCATAGAACACAATACATTGTTGTCGTCAAAGCTCTTTTTTTTTCTCTCTCTCTCCAAAATATGCCATCTAAAATTGCTCGAAATGACGCAGCTGTGCCTAATATTGTGACCAGCGAGGCCAGTTCCTCGCCTCAAATCGAATTAATGTTGCACCTAATTATAATAAATTTAATCCGTTGTTTTCTTTTGCATAGTTGGCGGAGTCTGACATCAGCCAGGGGAGATGTTCGAACTCCAGGTGGTCCATAACTAATTAAATAAAGCATCACTGTGAGAGAAAATCCCTTTAGATGCATTGAGAGAGAAGGGAGAGCGAAAAAAAAAAAAGGAAAAAAAATCCCCACAAACCTAAAGTATGGGAGGTGGGGGCGGGGGAGTTTCATTTGCTGTCAAAACATTTGTAGTGGAATTAAACATATGGATGCCACAGGCAAAGTGAGGGCTGGAATACATTAGAGCTGCACAATGTTACACTAACCCTCCAGTATCTTACACAGCTCACAGAGATTAATGGAATAAAGGGAAGAGAAGTGTGTGTGTGTGCGCGTGTGTGTCAATCCACTGCAAAAATCAATATTCCTCGATGATAAACCTCTTTCGCTGTTGGACTTACTGGTACGACATCCCAGTCCGAATTTTAGTTTCATTCTGAGCTACAGTCCAACTTCCCACTTAATTAGACAAATCCGTTTTGTATTGTCGTATTTGACTTGTAAGTGTGTGAATCGGCTCCTTTTGATCATTTTTTTTTTGCGTACATTTTTTTTTTCTCTTTAGCCTAAAAAGACTCTCCAATGCTTTAAAATCATCTTTGTGCTCCGGCAAGGAGTGAAATTGCTCGTCTGCCGCAGATTATAATGTGCGTCGGCGTCATAAACATAGCGGCACCGTTGTTACATTGATTTCTCGCTACACTATTGAATAAGTAAAAGCTTGCTGCTTTTTTTAATCATTTAATTATCAGTGATTACAAATAAATACATTTCAAAAGTTATGCGGTCCTACCTCCGCAAAGCAACAGGAGGCTTTTTGTTGCATGTCCACTGGTTGAGAAATTAGAATGCAACTTATGACTTCTTTCCTTCCTTTAAAAAGTCGATTTGTTTCATTAGGACCGTCACGTCGGAATCATGTGAAAAGTCGTCCTTGTTTTCAGGCTCATTCCAAGCGCCTGACTGGCGTTTTTTGTGGCTTGAGCCACAATGTATTGACGCCCTCAGCAGGTGGCATTTATATCAAGTTTGCTTCTATTTTTATATATATATATATATATATATATATATATATATATATATATATATATATATATATATATATATATATATATATATATATATATATATATATATATATATAAAACTAAAACGGATAATAGAAAGCAACATCTTAACACACGTGTGTGTGTGTGTGTGTGTGTGTGTGTGTGTGTGTGTAATTGCAGAATAGTTCCTTCAAGACCAAGAATGTGAGAATCACATTACATTGAACTGAGTAGACTCATAGCATAGCTGCCGTCGTCATTTTTAACTTGAGCACAGTATCAATTAAATGTCTGTTTTTTTTTGGGGGTCTGCAGATCATAAATCGTGACGGTGACGCTAATCTGCAAAGGTTGAATCAAGGCAACATGGGTAATCGTCTTGTTTGTTTGTTGTATTTTTTTTCCTGATCACGTTCAAAAATGACTTTGGCGATTATGCTAGTAGCCTCACGAAATGTTTTGTCATGTACAGTATTTCAAAACTGGGACTAAACCAAATGAATCATTTTATAGAAATGTTCAATTAGCATTTTAGTGTTTAAGTGAATCTAAATACAACTGTTTTACAATACAATACAATACAATTGACTACATTTTCCATTTTTTCCTCATCGCATAGCAATGGAATCATCCAAACAGGGTGGAATTGTTTTTAGCCCCCTCCCTTTCTTGTTGTTTTCACTATTATTTATTTGTATTTACTGTTATTCATTATTGATAGAACATTTGCCAGTGTCAATGCCGTGAGCTTTCTGGACATTTTTTTTCTTTGCCCTCCACCATGTCACAAATGAGCAATTTAACCCACTTTGACCTAAACTACAACATGCTAGACAAGCCTGGTTATTTGAGCAGGCATTTTCTAACAAAGGCTCACACAGACAGTTGCCCCTCCTGCGCTAAATTTGGTAAAACCGTGCAGGCTCCCTGCATATTTTACCCAATGTTTCTTGCCTATGATTGCAAATTTGGAGATCCCACCGTGTGAGGACGACGGCCAATTTATCATTCATTGCGGTAAATCGCAGCGGAGACTGCATTTAATTGAGTTTATATTGTGTTTCTTAGCTGGGTGCCTTCTCTGTATAGGGTGGGGGAGTTCTCCCAGTAGCAGCAGCAGGGCTTGGGGGGCTGGGGGGGTTGGGACATGGGGTAGATGGGACCCCACCACCACCTCTTGACAGCTCCGCCTCTGACTAACTACTAGTGAAAACCTCTCATGTATAATGTGTTTGCATCTGCAGCAGTACACTCACGGGCCACTTGCGTGACGACAAAGCTCCTGTCCAAATGTGTGCTTTTGCAAAGGTAGTGTTTTGACGCCGTAGAGGTGGCTTCAATTAAAAATGTTTCATATTGTGGTTGCTTTCCGCCTAAAATTGAGTTTGGTTCCCTGCTCTAATGACAAGTAAATGTAGTCAGCTTATATCTTTTTAATACAGCTCCGGTATATCACTGGTGTCAAACTCAAGGCCCATGGGGCCAGATCTGGCCCGCCGCGTCATTTCATGCGGCCCGCGAAAGCAAATCGTGGGTGTCAACTTCCTTGAGCCTCGCTAAAATCTGTTGTGTAGTAAATAACGTTGGGATTTTGTAATAATTTTGTGCACCCGTTTACACGTACTTGAACAATAATTGAACAAACAACAAACAAGCTGTTAATAGGTTTCAAAACGAGTAATCTGTCAATTTGTTGCGTACAAGTAATAATAAGAAGTGGATGAAACAGTTTTTTTTTCACTGTCGTAACGGCCCTCCGAGGGAAGATGTAAATCCAAAGTGGCCCGTGACAAAAATGAGTTTGACACCCCCCTGCATTAGATCGCACCAGCGTTGCGAATATTCGTTGCAGGCGAGTGTATGTTTGCATAAAAGTAACTTTTTGGGATAAAAGGCCTACTCTGAAGAAAATAGTAAATGCTAATGACGTGCCATTTTACCATGTTTTCATTTAATTAGCTTAATCTGACTCATGTGTTGAAAATAGGGGTGGGGGGTGGGAAGGGGGAAAAACAGCATGAAGAAAACGGAGGACGCCTTTTTCATCAAAAGCAAAAGTGAGGAAACTGTTGTGTTGCTATTAGCAGCGTGTAATGAAAAAGCCCTGCTCCCCAGACTTAATGATGGTCTCTTGTATTCGACTTCAAAGCTTCATCATTGAGTTCATTTGCCTCTCCTAATGGGCTGTGATGTCATTAGAGGACAGTGGGTGCGGGGGTCACGTGATTCTTGTCTGGTCAGTCAGTTCTCGCTCGCCAACCGACAGAACCTGCAGACTGGGCCCGATTCTTCTCAGTACTGCCCCAACATGTCCCCACGTAACCCAGAGCCCTCACGGTTCATTAGAACGCACACATACACACACATACACACACACACACACACACACACTACCTTATTGTTAAATACATTTTATTTTATTTTCCACCCCTGCCCACGTCACAATTTGAATTACAAAAGGTAAGAAAATACATTAAAAAATATATCATACAACTCACTATATGAATATATACACACACTCGCTTCATCAATAGTTTTAATACACACATGTACACTGCATACATATATACAGTACACACACACACTGCACAAAATGTACTTGTATGTTCAATAACATAATTCTGAATTATAATTCTGAATTATGATAAGAGTCAGATAACAATTCTAACAGTAATACAGCATGAAATTTATTTAATTATGTGGACTATGTGCTCATAAATTTACATACCCCGGCAAAATATGCGAGTCGTCCGACGTAACACATTTTTAACGAGATTCAAATTCAACCCGGCAGTTGAATTCATAAACGTCCCATTTTTCAACAACATTGCTCACATTTCCCCAAATTCTCTGTAAGCCATGAAGCTCAACGGTAGTATTTAAAATCAGGCATTCATTATAACCACCTAAAAAAATAACGTACAGTATCGTTTGGCTTTAAATGATTTATTTTGAAGTAGACTTTTTTTTCGTCATTCAACTTCATTTCATATGATCTAATCAAAAACAAATTCACGGTTGAATTAATATTTGCATCTATATCCGCTTGTAATCGTCACTAAAAATCTGCACGAGAGTTTATTTCTCGATTTGTTTAGTTAAATGGGCCTGTGGGCAGGCTTTCTTGGGATTTTCAAAATAAACTATCCAGCTTCCACGCCAGAAACACGAACACTCCCTCATTGTACTATTCAACAAAGCAGCCAGAGAAGCCTGTGCAGTGTGAATCTCTCTCTCTCACTCTTTCTTTCTCTCTCTCTCACACACACACACACACACACACACACACACACACACGAAAGGGAAGAGAATGTGGATTATTTTTGTCCAAAATGTTCCACCGAAATCCAAAATTGCGAATAAAATAATAAGGATAATACACGTGCGTTTTAATCAACCGGTCGTGTAGGTTGTGTGGGGATTGGTACAACTAAAAGCGTGTTCTTCAAAGTGAGTCCACTCTGTGTCATTATGGAACGTGCAGCCGGCCTGCAATTTCACATTTTCGGAAGTCAGTTGACGTGAGAGGGCGACGCAACATGAAATGGGATACAATAAGAGGAGATTTTTTTCCATTAAAATTAAATCGTTTTGCAAGATTGGAGGGAAAAAAAGTTTATCGGTGGGGCTTAATGAGCCTTGGCATTAAACACACACGCGCACACACACGATGTTATGTTCTCGTTCTGGCGACACGTATGTTCAAGATTCTAATTCCAATGAAGATTCATAGTCAAGACGCGTCCGTTAAAAAAAGTCAAATCAATTTAATTTGAAATTGGAGGGGTCATAGTAATATTGAATGTTGTCGGGTGAATTAAACACACTCGTCTATGCACACGCGCAATTATTCGCATTCTGAGTCAAGTTATGTTTAAAATTTTAATTAGAGTTTAGTTTGATCTTCCTCATTTCAAATCAAGGCGCCTTTATGAAAAATGAAATTCTAAATGTCAAGTCAATTATACTTAAAATGAAAACGGAAAGGTCACAGTCATACTGCGTGTTTTAGGGTAATCTAAACACACACACACACACACACACACACACGCAGGACTGCTAAATAGTAATTTGATTCTTTCTTTCACTACTTTTGCTCATATGTACCACGGTCACCTTGAGCTTGCTGTAATTACGTTATTTATTATTTATATACGGTAAAACGATATCGTACATTTTTTTAATTTTACAATAACAATGTCAAGCTTTATCATTATAAATGTTAAACTGATCAATCAGTGTATCAATTGTGATTTTTTGTTGTTGTTATCGGACTTATTGTAAACACAATAAAATGTGTTACACAGTATAGCTATCGCAATTTGTAATTATTTAATAACGAAGGGATCTTAACATATTTTCACAGCAATGAATTGATTCGTTTCCTCACCTGTGCAAATACAAAAACAACCCCCCACCCCTCAAAAAAAAGTGTGGCTGGTCCAGTTTGCATCCTGCTGTCCTCTCTGTCCGTCCGCATTCTTCGCCAAAAGTGTAACATGAAACCGCTGCAAAAAGAAATCTCCTCGTGCAGAAAACGGCGTTCGAAAATGGCGCCTTGCCGCAGAGGGGGCGTCTGTGGGAGGAGAAGCTGTTGGTGGCGAGGATGGGGATGGGGGGGGGGACGTCTCCACTACAGAGCTGCAGTCTCTTCATCTTCCACCCCCAACCCCCACACGCGCAGAATTTTCCAAACCGTCCCCGGAATTCGTCACCCAAACACGGACACCCACTGCTTGACTTGTCGTCCCCCCCTCCCGCCCTCCTGGAAGAGACGAGGGTACCGCGCGGTGTTCTTACGCCCCGGAGTAAGGCTCGCTTGTCGGCTTCGTCTCCCTGGCGTTCCCATCCCCCGCCCCCCTTCTCCGGTTGTTTTCCTTCCTCCACAGACGTCTCGACGCGCTTCCTTTTCGTCGTCCGCGAGCCACTTTCTTTCGTCCGTCTCGGAACCATTTCTTCCCCCCCCCCACCCTCGCTTCCCCGACGGGGTCGTCCCCTCCTTTAACGGGGCACGGAGCCCCGGTGTGAACGCGTCTCGCGGTAGGCAGGCGGGCTGTAGTGCGGGGGGCTTCCGCGGGAGAGCTGTGAAGAGGGGATCGCTCGCTCTTTCTCTCCCGCCACGGAGGAGAGAAGAAGGGGGAGGAGGAGGAGGGAAAGGAGGGGGAAGCCCAAGCTGATAGCTTGGAGGGAGCCCCAGCATGTTGTGCGTGTGCCTGTGCGTGTGTGTGTGTGTGTGTGTGTGTGTGAGAGAGAGAAAGAGAGAGGGAGGGGAGGATCTACATGCAGGATGAGAACGAAGGCAGCTGCCATGTAAAAAAAAAGAGAAAACAATATTCATCTCGTTTCAAATATAGATTTTGGTTTCTTGGTTCTTTTTGAAAGTATAATGTAAGGATTTGGTGCACAGGATATGTAGGGCGTGTGCAGTGTGTGGCGTGCTTTGTTGTGTGCATTCAAACGTGCACACAGGCTTTGAATAAATCTACACGTTCTTTGCCACATTGCATTTTTGAAGGCATGGAGGGAGTGCTATAGGGCTCCAACCTTTCGAGAGCCAAGGCACATATTTTACGTTGGAAAAGTCTCAAGCCACACCAGCCAAAAACTGTCCCCGCAATCTCCCAAAAAGCATATGTACTGTATAAGATCTTTATATACACTGCCACAATGGTATTTACTCACAAATGTACTTTTCAATGTGATATCTGGGCCTTGTTGCTTGAACACAAAGCTATTTTCTGATCGTATAATGACAACGAAGAGTATCTTTGATTATCTCTGATGATATAAATACAACACCCTCCTTTTCAAATGTCAGTTGTTTTGTGAGATCAAAAAAGTGTACCAACCTTTTAAACTCATTTGAAGAAAAAAAACATTTAGAAATGTGGAAGTAAACAACTGCAATCATGTGGTTTCATAAGTGTGCACACCCTCCCGTACCTAGCGAGGGAGTTCTGTTTCAGCATTAACAAATTACATTCATGTTCAATAGGAGTCAGCATTTAAAATGCATTTGATTGACCTCCACATGAATTTCAGATGTTGTAGTATTCATTGAAACAATTTCATATCCCAAGAACCTGGCATCTGAATGGGTGTGTGTAGACTTTTTATGTCCACTGTTTTTCTGACATTTTTCTTTGGTGAGATTCGTCTAATGTCCAAGATGTGCTTTGGCTCACGATTGGGAGATACCAGGCTAGAGTGAATGCTATAGGTGCGTGTGTGTGTGTGTGTGTGTGTGTGTGTGTGTGTGTGTGTGTGTGTGTGTGTGTGTGTGTGTGTGTGTGTGTGTCTGTAGTAGTATTTTCAGATAAATCACTCTCGTGTTTGCCGAACCGTCAGTCCTCACCTATGTAAATGCACCCCTGAGGGCAACAGATTTATCTGCTTCACCCCCATGCTTGCGTAAAGAGACACACACACTTGCCCTGCACCCCAACCCACCTCGCCCCCTCCACTCTCTCCGTGCCCCACTGTAACCCCCTTCCTCGGGCGTGGAGATGGATGGCCCATATCCCCTTTGTTTGGATGCAAATGGACTTTAACCCCAAATTAATGGATAACTCCACAGAATGGCTTCCAATAATGCACCACTCAAATGATGCACACACACCTTCAGCCACACTTTTAATTATTAAGTCCGTAAAGCCAGAAAAAGGAAGATTCATTGTTACATTTGTGACTGGAAACTCTCAATACTCTAATCAAATCAAAAACCTCAGTGAGCAGAACTGCAAACGTCAGGAAAAAAAAACAAAACCCCTACCGACTTTCTTTGCCAGCATTTATAGTGGAGGACTATCACATTGTTGTAATTCTATTTTCATTTTATGTGTGCTTGTTTGAACTTTGGCTCCTTGTTGGATCCGGTGCCAAGTGCTGGGGGATGATGACAGGCGCTCGGGGTTGAACATGAAGCGGGGTGTAGGAACAGCGATATAGATATGATCCCCCCCCATTAGCTGCGGCGCCATGCTGCTCCACAACATTACCGCAACACTAAAATTTTATTTTAGTAGACCCGCTTACTCAGGTTGATTATGAGGACAAAAATCATGCAGTGGGGGGGGGGCTTTTAGATGTGCATCTATATCCATACGCAATATATATTTTTTCCTTCCATGTGTACCTGTCAGCCTCTGAGCACAATCAATGACCCCCCCCCCCCCACCCACCCCTCTCTCTCCCCTCCCTTTTCTCGATCTGCCTCATGTCAGCAGCATCGCAGCAGACGACATTATGTCAAAATTCATCTAAGGAAGAGGCCACTTGTTGCTGGAGATGACGAAAGCTGGCCTAGGAAAGCATTGAGCATGGGGCGGGGGGTGGGGCGGCGTGTGATCATTTCAGACAAGTGAGATGGATGTTTTAATCCATCAGCCTCCTGTACAATTGCTCCGACGACTCGTCGCATAAACAGAGCTGTTGTCGAGGACACATCTGTCCGGATGATAGTAGAAAAGGAGTGACTAGTTTAGCAGATGTGGGCCGCGGTAGCCTGGTTTCGTGACGTGTTGTTTATTTGAAAATACACTTTGGCCACAACGTGAGGTACACCTGCACAAACGAATGACACATTGAGTGACGCTGAGAGCGGTAGCCGTTGAACGTTGTTTATTATTGCAAGAGTTCGACACTCGGAATGACTTAAAGGTAAACCAGTAGTGAGGATTGTGCATTTGTGGTGAGCGTGAACATCCCCGCATTAATTTACAATGAATTATTGTCGTGTCATTCAAAAAAAAATGTCTACAGCAATCCATTCATTTTAGATGAGAATTTTTTTTTTCTGCCATTGCTCTTGGAGGAGGTTTTATTGTCTTCTCATGCAGATCAATGGAATACTCGCACACACGCATTTGATCCTCTGAACTCTCTCTCAACTCCAAATCATCAGTCACTGCTCGCATCATCACATTCACTTGGTCCCATGATCAGCAAAGGTTGCGCTCCTCAAGTGAGGTTTTTTTTTTTCAAACAGCACGACAATGATCACATTTGGACTGACTTTGATCCTTGTTGTATTCACTCATGTGATCTGTGGAATTTGAAGTAGCGTATAACTGACCTTAGGGTAACCTGGTGGTGGGCAACGTATGGCCTGCGGGCCACATGCCGCCTGCCTTTCTTTAACCCAGCCCACTGAACATTTCCATTATTAAGAGTGTGTAATATTTATTTTGGCCATTTTCTCCAAAATTGGTTAATGTACTTTGATGGCACACCACCAAGCAAAAATATCACAGAAATGACCAATCTTGCACTTCTGTAAAAGAAGGCAACCGGTTTCACTTTACGACAAAAATTAAAAAATTTAAAAAAAATGAAATTGGAGTGTCAGTGAGCAGATGGATCAAGTATGCACTTTTTGATTCTTCGTCATCCGTGTCATGGTTCCCCTTTTTATTTGTTGAAACCAATTCAACAATTCCTCGCAGTTAGACCACACGAGACATTGCAACAGGAGTAGAGTAAAAAAAAAAAATGAGTTGCCCCACTTTTGGAGTCCAACTGATGCTATCAGCCTTGAGTTGACCGCTGACCTCCCATATGTCCACTGCAACACACATTTCCCTTTTTCCCCGGGCGAGGCCGTGACGGAGATCGCATGACCGGCATGGCCACGCCGCTCCGCGTGACTTCGCTGCAGATGTGGAGGGCAATAGCGGGGGGAATTCTAATAGGGAGAAAACACTTTTTTTTTTTTTTTTAATTGAAATGATTGGAAGACTGCTAAAAGAGTGTGTGTGTGGGGGGGTCGAGAACAAGTGGACTCGTCAGCAGACAGCGAGGAGGGGAGTGAGCTGACAAAGCTAGCTTTGTCTATCTTCCGGCTGCTCCATTAGCAGCTGCAATGTAAAAAAAAAATTTGAATGGATGGACGATGGCATAGATTGTGGGTGAGGGGTTTGATTGGCCCGGCTTGACGTTAAAGTGATGTCTCTGTTTGTCTCCCGAGTACAATGCATTTTAATGCTGCTGCGTCAAACATGCATATACATGCCACATAACTCACAGAGACATACAGCGAGGTCGATCAGCTCTAAAAGGAGCCACTGTGCGTCCGGTGATGTCATCATTTTTTTTATGACGGCTTCGAAAATGTGTGGGAAGACGAGCGATTTTAGTGGACTTGCAAGAAGTCACGTCCCAGGATGCTTTGCTGTCTTAGCTCACCCCTTTTTGCGGCTCTGGCAACTCACCTATGGGGACCGCTATAAACTTGGAGGAGAGCCACCCGTGTGTGTGTGTGTGTGTGTGTGTACACTGCACACTTGCCTCTGAGGCAAACATCCGCCGCTCTCCAAAAATCGCATGACCGTGTAAAAACCGTAGAAAGCGGGACCGTCCTCAAGTCTGGTGCCACCTTGAAGTCTTTCTTTCCCCCCGTTTGCCAAAAAGAAGCTAGAAGCTAAAATTGGAACCAGAGGCAAGTTTAACGTCTGATTCCTAACATGTCACAGCTGTGTCACACGCACATAACGCACACAAATATCATGAGCGCACACGTTCTCCCAGGGTAACCGACGGCATTACAGCATATAGCGGATGACAAGCGTCAGATCTAAATCTCCCATATGTGTCCAACTTTATCATGCTTTAATTTTGCTCGCATACTTACTAAATGGTGGCAGCAATTTTACACCCCGAATATTTGTGTATGTATTTATGTGTGTTTCGGTCTATATAAATGTATGCATGTAAAAGGGAACTGAATTGACTTCACAGCTTAAAGCTTTTCCCAGAACATTAAAAAAAAAAAAACTAGCATTGTTTTCTCCGAAGCTAGCTTGTTTAGCGATGAATATTACAGATGTTTCCTGTGTACAAGTGGTTGCCGTATAATGATAAGGCGCACTGTGAATACACTGGACATTTGACTATTTCAAGCCTTTCGACCGCTTCAAAGCAAAACCTTTCCTGCCCTGAGAAAAGGAATGGATTTGTACAAATATGTATTTATGTATGAGAACAACCTGCCGTGTCGGACTACACCACCAAAGTATGTTTAGCCGACACGGCGAGCGAGAGACCGAGAGAGGACTTCAGCGGTAAACCGGCCTTGGTCGGGATTGTTCTAATGAGGAGCGAAGGGTCGAGTTTCAGGGCTGCAGGCGTTCCCAGTTTGACTGAACGCACCACAATTGTTCCTCATCAGAGTTGAAATAGATGGATGGGGTGAGTATGTGGATGGCATCTATTTAACCATTCAGTCAGGGGTCAGTTTGAACGCGCTCTCCTGTTACAGCTTGCTTGAAAAACAAGGATGAGGAGGTGGGGAAGAGGGGCATTCAGATTATGACAGGAAGAAAACGCGAGGAGCTTCCGTGAGCTCGGGCAGAGGAATTTTTAAATCAAACAGATGTCTCAAAGGGTCTGTCTGTGGAAGGCTTGTCGAGCTTTCTGTTCTTGCGGGTTGTCGATTTCTTGCCAAAAAGTTTTGCGAGATACCGCAGATGATGGGTGCGGGAAGATTTCTGTATTGTTTTTATTTATTTTTGTTGGATCAGAAATTATTGTTTTTTGTTGTTTGTTTTTTTTTCGGTGACCGTGAAGAAGATGTAGTGGGAATCAGAAATTGTTTCAAGTGTCCCCAAAACGAACCCCCCCCTAAAATACAGTGTAACCTCTCGGGTCTAATACAATCCGTTCTGGGAAGCTGGTCGACTTCCAATTTGTCATCTTCCATATTTTTCCCTCAGGAAATAATGCAATATTTTATTGCGTACTTTCACATTCCAAACTGTCATAGGAGTATAAAAATAAGTTAACGGAGTTGTAAGTGAAACGCCAACCAACACAAACTAAAATGAAAGACATCAACAAACCTTGTGGCTGCTTGACAGATGCATAGTTTAAGGGAGACGTACGTTGTGAATTTCAGTACGGTTACATTTTTGAAAATGCAAATGTTTACGCTAGATGTTTTTGGTTGTTATGGCAATTAGCACCACCAGATGGCAGACAGTGCTTAAGAGCAACACCAAGACTGTATGTACTTGTCCATCACAAAAGAAGAGCCCGTCTTGCCAAAAAGCCAGGACCAAATTAGATCCGCAAATTTGTGTCTTTGAAGTAAAATAGGCGCCAGATTAAATGTTCACCGATTTTAAACACAAACCTATCTGCCGATCTTGCACAGAAACGCACGGCCGTGAACGATTCCAACCTGAGTCACCGCGACAACACCGATCTCAAACAGCGAACCGTTGACAGTTCATTTAAAGTTCACCAAGAGTTACTAAATTTGTGTCCTCCAAAAACGGATATATTCAACGATTAATCGTGTTGCAAACGCAGATGGGACATATCGGGAACAGGGGTAGGGGAGGCGGTATGTATGTAGTCTTTGTAGTACATATTGGAGCATTAAAATATATTACAATACTCTTCTGTACATTACTCCTAAAAAGAAAAAAAACAGACAATTGTCATTATTTAAAATTAGAGTTTTGTGATACATCTGGCTAGGAAATCTGCGGTCCTATGTGGGGCCCAACCAGTCGCACTAATGAAAAATTGTGGCCCCTCCATCATTGTCCTTCCTTTACCGAGGGACATTCAATTTTGGTGGTTCTTTTGTATCGTAACCTATATCAGGACAACTTCATAGTTTCAGGATGATGAGTGTGTGTGCATGTGCAACATAGAGAAAGATCTGCTTTGCAATAGAACGACTTTGCTTGAGCTTGGCTTATTTGAATGGAGTTTGCTTGTCGGGCCCCGTAGAGTGCTGATCTTTTTGGTGCATGTTATGCAGTTAGATATATATATTTTTTGTATACTGTATCAAGCTTGATAGGCATGTAGACTGTCAGCTGTCAATCCATCTGTGCTTCATTTATACCGTACAGTGGTGCCTTGAGATACAAGATTAATTTGGTCCAAGACCACGCACGCTCGTCATCTCAAATCGTACTTTCCGATTGAAATGAATGGAAATGCCATCAATCCACTCTTTCTTGCCAAGAAAAAATTTTAAATGAGGAAAAATTGCATTCTATAAAATTGTACTTTATACAAGACATGCGGTCATGACTCTGTTAAATAGAGCGCATTGAATTTAACCTTTTTTTTTTGTTTCATTTCAATAGAGAGCGCTGATCCTTCTGTGCACACCTTGGAAACAACAAAAGGGTTTCGGGACACATTAAGAGCACCTGCTTGGTGAAATAAGACGTATCAACCTTTTTACAAAATAGTTTTGACACCGACAAGGATTCATTTTGCAATGTGCTAATGCTGTGACTTGAGGTGTACCTATTAATTTAATAATTTACTGGCCAAAAAAAACAAACAAAAACCCCAAACGGATCAAATAGTTTATGGAGGAGTAGAAGTTTGATGCAGTGCAAAGATGTCAAACTAAAACCTTCGATGATGTCATCCTAACATGAGCTGCAATGGGATTCTTCCCATCCATATGAATTATGGAGGAAACCTGCCCCCGCCCCCTCCTGCATGGTATCTGCACCCCCTGCCCCCTCCTTAATGCTTGTCCACATCCCAGGCCAAACGGCACGTTCCCGTGTTCCGGACGTGGCCACGCAGGGGTTAACGTAACGGTGACGTGGCTGTTGCAGCGGTGACCCGCGGGGGCAGCTCGAGCAGGGGTGTGGGGGGGGCGAGAGGGGTTACTGTTTTGAAAATGCGGCAAGGAAGATGAGTGCAACAACCGCCTCGTTTCTTGCGGTTATTTCCTCGCTGGTCGTTTGTTTTACGCCTCCACTTATCCGGCGCGTAAAACTGACCCACGAGTGGAAATTGTTTGTGCTCCTGCCCCACCACCACCGAGCCCCCCCCCTTTTTTTTTTTTACGGTGTGCCTGTTTGCAATCATTAGGACGCGGCAGAGCTAGGGTCGAACTGCCCCCCCCCCCACTCTCTCTCTCTCCCCGTCTCTCTCCCTCTCGAATCGTGAGGTAAATTCACTTTTACGCACAAACTTGTCCGGACCGCTTGGAAGTGATCAAAGGCGGCGGGGGCTGCATGTGCGTCGAAAATGCCGCGGACTTTAACGCCCCGTGCTAAATGTTTATAGTTCTCCTCCAATTGGACCTGCGTGCGCGCGTCCGCGTCCAAAACGCTTGTAAAAAGCTCAACAATGTATGGGTGGGTTTTTCTTTTTTGCTTGAACGCCGGCTGCACTCTGACCTCCAGACGGAAGTTAGATCTACGGTTGGGTCAACTATGAATAAATAACAGACAAATGACACACGGAGTGACTTTTGTTACAATATCCTAAAAGGGTGATTGCCCACAATGTAAAAAAAAAAAAGAATTGCGCCGTCAATTCAGATCCGGACTTTAATCATATTTGCAAACAAAATACTCAGACGAAGGTGTGTGCCTAAGATTCGCCGGCAGGAGTGGAAGTGGGTGTAACTCGCTGGATGATGTGCTTTTGCCCCCTCCCATGATTAAAAAAAAAAAAAAAAAAAAATCAAGAAAGCTCCAAGAAAGGAAAGTAGCGAAGGACAGGCGAGGTGTGTGTTGCCATTGAGGTCCTGACAGAAATTGAAGACTGCACGACGTCCCGGAGCCTCGCGGCCACCGGATCCGGCCCTTCTCTGAGGGGGGGGGGATCCCACGGCGTGTCAATTCAACAAAAGAGGTAAGGATGCGCTAGTATTTGACTTTGAGGTGATGCGCGCTGGCTTTGCGGATACTTGGGCAACTTCCAAGACAAGTTGTCGTTAGATAAGTCCGTGTAAATAAAGGGTCCTATATAAATTAGCTTGCGCAATTATGGCATTGTTGTGCGCTTCCGATAACCAAACGGGATTAGTTTTTTTTTTGTTTTGTTTTTTTTTTGCAGTTGAGCGTTTCTTTTCAACCGTTGCCAATTAAGTCAATGCAAATGGACGGATGGATGTTTTATGGCTCTTACGTGACAAATTTGTCTTGGGAATCGAGTCAATGTTGGAAGGTTTTGTCAATTTGGGGCCTCTCGAGGGCAATGTGGTGTCACGGAGTGGCGCGTACACGCCGATTCAAGCATGTCAAATGGGCTCTCCCTTTTTTTAGTTCACATCATATAGGCTTGGCTCAAGCTTGGGTTACACCAAGCTGTTTATTTGCACGACACACACACACACACACACACACACACACACACACACACACACACATTGCGCGCGCAATGTTATCGTAACCATCACGATGCATGCCACGAACGCCTTCACTCAGCCTAATTTTGACCTTTTTAAAACCGGCGAGTCAGCATCACTTTGTATTTCCTATTTCGGAGGGACTATTATTCCACTTAATAAACAAACTGCTACTTTAAGCAACAACTCGTACACTTTTTTAAATACATTTATTTGAATGAGACAGTAAAGACGGAGTGCAGAACATAATACACAACTATTGTATCGTACAATTTTACAGTAATACAATAAGCTCATTCTCATTTATTGGTAGAAAAAAAACTTGGAGCTTATTTTATCAACATATTGGCAGGAATAATAATGTGTTATTCACAACTGGATTGCGTAATGCGGGGGGAATAGAGAAGTGGTGACTTGTGGAATGTGTTCACACCAATTGCCCCAAGCGACATTTTTGAAACTATATCAAACGTTTTCAAAGTTCCCAATGATCTTAATGAGGATTTTCAGATTATTTTTGATCTTCTATACAGTCAACTTGCATGGTGACCGAGCAATTTCCTTTCCTTTATAGCACAGATACATTTAAGTACAGTTCAGTTGTATTGAACTTGTTGGTGCAACACATTCGCGTTTGATCTTTTATAGCTGTGTGTGTTCAAACACTTCTAAATTATTTTCATATGCCTATGTCCCTCTTACATTTCATTGACTGATAAAAGTACAGTTTTAAATGTAAGCGCAATGTTAATGTATATATGTATATGTGTGTGTGTGTGTGTGTGTGTGTACACGCTGCGGATAACGTGAGTGGCTCAGTGGCTTCAGCTTTTAGCAAAGTCCAATTGAGTACATTTATGTACAGTTCACTTGTATTGAACTTTTAAGTACTTTTAATCCAGTACAATGTATCAAAATAGAGTTCAGTTGTATTTAACTTTATCTACATTTGTATTTATATATATTTTTTTTCTGAATTGTTTTTAAATATTTATTTAGGTACAATATTGATGCACATTTCAAATGAATCAATTAAATAAGTGCCCAAATGGTTACAATATGAATATAATTTTTAGGAACAAAGCCTTTTTGGCTAGTTTTTTATCCTTACTTAGGCCTGCTATGCTACTGTATTTTAAAGTTGATCATAGTCGTGGTACTTGGAATGAGAAGTGGGGTTTTTTGGGGTCTTTTTTTATTGGTGGTACTGTACTTGGTGTAAAAACTTTGACAACCACTGCCCTGTATTAAAAGTTTCCGAAAATGAATTTCTTGTGCGTCCACTAAAGCACCGAGTGTCCTATGCAAAGATCTTTGGTCGAAATAATTTCAAGAATCTTCCAAAGATGAGTGTTGTGTTGCACGGGGTCATGCGACCTTTTGACCTCAGGGTGGCCTACCCAGCCACTGTGTTAAACCCAACCTCAACATTCCCGGACATTTTAGAGTTTAGCAAAACATGTTTGTAATCTTCAGTTAAGACGCTTGAGTGACTCTTATTTTCTTTCTATTTTCCCGCCCACCCGGGTGAGAAAATATTTGTGAAATTTCAGGAGTCGTCCAAGTCGGTTGATCACTTTATGCCGACCCGAAATAAATTACATTTATAAATTTAAAGTCAAGATAAAAAAAAAACACAAAAAAAACTTTGGAGCGTGATTCCAAAATGCAGAAGTTTAACCATGTAAACGCATGCAAGACAACACGCTATGGCCATAAATCCTAACGATAATTACAGCCTCTACCTGCATGTTTTGATGGCCCATAAATAGATGCCGGTGTCGTCTCCACACAGGCCTGGAGCTGATTACAGTCGGATATATATCTGCGTGACAGGTACTAATTTGGCGCCCGACCATTCCGCACGTTTTACCACCATCTATCTCTTCTTCGGGCATCTTGCGTTGAGTTGCCATCCGCTTCTTTCTCTCCCGTTTCATTTGTCTGCATGATCACAAGCTGCGGCAACAACTCCCCGGCAACAACTCCCCGGAAAGGTCATGTTGTCTTTGCGTCCGGTCTTGTCTTTTCATTGTTACGTGTGGTTAGGATCTGATATATATATACAGTATTGTCCACCAGAATAGTACGAAAATGATGCTGTCTAGGGTGTTTCTTTTTTTTCCTCTCCCCCACACTCGAAGCTGATTTAGCAGTCGAATACGTCTTCTTTTGTCTCACGAGATGGCCGCAACACCTTGAGGGCAGCCCGGCTCCCAAATGAACGGCTGTGTTTTGTAATTCTATCAGAAATAGGGGGAGGGGGGGTTGTCTTTCCTTGAGTGGCACCCGTGGAGACTGCCGGGCCCCATTCGGAGCTCGTTTCAATTCGGTATGTTTCCTGTTGGTTGTGAATTATGACTTTTCCAAGGGGGTCTCATTTTGACGTTTCAAAACGTTTGCTCGTTTCTTATGAAAGGTGGTCGGCGTGGCACCTACTTTAGGTTAATTTTGCCATTTGCTGGTAATGTGCAGGAAATATTTTATTCGCCTACTTTCCGAATGTGAAGTTGAATGGCTCAATAGGGACGTTGTGTGCGTTTTTTTTTGTGTGTGCGTGCGTGTGTGCTCTGTACTGCATCATACTCGAAGTGTTTCTAAAATCTTGATTTTGCTCCATTACAGAGGCAAAATATGTCCACATATTAACCTTGATTTAAACTGATCAAAGCAATTGATTGTGATCTCTTTCATTGTCCCTTGTATTGTCCCCCAACTTCGAGAGAAAAGTCAAAACAACTCGGCAAAATGTTGGGACCAAACAACAACGTCATCAATGTCAATCCTGTCTATTTTCAAGTTGTTCCAATTCAAACGACTGTTTCAGCCTCCCGAAGTACATGTTGCGGTTTTGACAACGCAAGGATCCAGCAACTTGCTGCTTCAAGACAAACCTTCACTCCCAATATATACTCACCCATCACTTTATCAGGCACAGCTGCACAATTGGATCCAATGCGAGTGAGGCATCGATTGTAATACTCGACCATAATGCGATAAAAGTATGGACGATGAACCAATATTTTTTTCGGCACATCACAGCAGTCACCAACCAGTTTCGCGTCAAAACATATTTCGACAGACAAAAAAAAAAAAAAAGACTACAAATGCAACCTACCATTACGCCAGCATGCAAAGGCGCCAAACACGTGATTAACGATTAGCCCACTTTGAGCTTCTAATGTTGATGTGGGGTTGTCAAGTCAACTTGTTGAGACAAACATAATACTAGCACCATCTTATATATATGAACTCTTAACATTCTTCATCATGCTTATATAGACACCTTCTACGAGCTTCTTTATTAAGCACATCTGCATAATCTGAGATTCAATACAAGCCGATATTGTTGTGTTGAGAGCTATAAAGATGGACTTTATTATATTTGCTAAAATCATTTTATTTATATACTGTATATATATTTGGATTGGATGTCATTTTGTAATTTTGGTTGGCTTTATTGATAGTCCAGAATCACTTCTAAGTTTAGGTTGCATATAATGGCAAAATATTAGACAACCTCTCGGTGCAGTTTTTGCACGAGGGGAAACCAGAGTAGGTAAAAGTCACTTTTGGAACAGTCTTTGATTTCAGATGTGCTTTAAGTAGCCCGGGACATGCAAGGCTCCTTGCCTTGCACCGGGGGCCCGAGTGAGGAGGAGAAGAGCCAGGCCCTTATAGAATAGAAAGCCGCGAGGGGAAGGTGGAAAGTGTCAGTCAGGGACGCTTCACTGCTTGACGACAATCCTAGTGCAGGACCGCTCTGTTTCAAGAGCAATCAGTCAATCCGCATTAATTATCCCCCCAAGCTCTCCCACCCCACTCCTCAATCGCCCAACCACCCCCATGCTCAGCAGAGGGCTCAGGGAGAGCGCGGATACACACACACACACACACACACACACACACACACACACACACACACACACACACACACACACACGGCACGCACACACCAACCCCCACTTTTCAGTGAAAAAAAAACAGCAATAGCTGTTTTTGACTAAAACATAATAAATAATAATAATAAAAAACAATTCAGACAATGAATGTAACATATTTTCTGTTTATTAAATGCATAAAATGATGCTGAGGACAACTGGGGGGGGTAACAAAAAAGCATTTTTTTTAACCTCCTGAGACCTTTAAAATTTTGGATTCAGTGGTGATTTTTCATTTTGGGAATTGGTCTTGACTCAATCATGTCAGGAATAAAATGTTCAAATGTCAGCCACCCAAGAATATCATTGTTCTTTCAGCAGCATATTTTGCAATAACTTTTTTTTATGTTGTAATTCGGAAAATGAGCAATTTTGAGGGCAAAGTCAACTTTGTGCTGTGATCAATTCTTTTAGACCACACTGCAGTAGGCAAGGTGAACAATTTGATTGATAAACAAATTTTATTTGTTATAAAATTAGATATATTGTTATCTATGTGCTTTTTTTTTGTACCTTGAGATTTATAAGATTGGGATTCAGAGTTAATTTCATTTTTGTGTGTGATTAGATTTTGACCAAATCATCAGACAATGTGTTCTAATGTTAAAAAAACAAAAGTAAGAATCTCAGGATTGGACATTTCTTATTTGCATATTTTAGTAACCTTTACTATAACAAAAAATTTTTTTAAATATACATATTTTAGTCACTCATCGGGAACTTCAATTTCACTCTGCTGTATATTTTGTTGCATAGCATGCACAGAACCAAATCACTTCATTATTTAGCATGTGGTGAATGGATGACGTCGACTTTGTTCTTCAATATATATATGAGCATTTTTAACCTCTGACCTCTAAAATTGGGATTCGGTGTTAGTTCTCTTTTTTAATATTCGATTTTTGAACAAATCGTCATTCAAGTGAAAATGTAAAGACATTTGTAGGAATGTCTCGAGTCTTTCCTCAGCGTATTTGCAACTCGTTTATTTAGACTCTAATGAATAAGAAGCAACTTTGGAGAGGAGGTCAACTTTATTTTCCACAAATTCGAGTCATTACCGTGCAGTTACATTTGTGTGTATGTATAGTAAATTACAAATATTGCAAATTACATACATGCAGCTTTGGAGAAGTGCAAAGTTGTGGAATTCTCGTCGAACATGGTAACGATTATGTAATTACAGACCTAATAATTTTACTTTGGCCCTCACATTTTTTTTCTTGAAATTAAAGGTTCATATGTAATTGATTCTGTTATTAAGTATTGTTCTCTGCAAGCAAGACGCACCGAGTGCGTGTAGTCACTCATCTTGTGGTCGCACGGACTTGGGAGTGTTTTGTTTGGGCCCGGACCAAAGCAAATGAGACGTTCGCGTCTGCCTCGACTATTTGAGGCATTTGCATTTCCGTTTGTCAGGACCTCAAATTATATAAATATACATGTATTATATCACTGCGGTTAAAATGGCTTATTCTGTTGTAAGGAATTATTTTTGTTTTAAAAAAATAATAATAACAAGGCGAACACGCGCACTTCCCAATCTTGACGGATCTAATGGCAGAATTTACGAAGCGGTTGAAGAACAATATCCAGCTTCTTAAATCATCGACAGAGTCCATTTAAGGCGACTGAATCTCAAGCAAGGCCTACATGACTCACTTTGAAAATGGGTAATCCTTCGTCCAAAGTTTTGGTGCGATCCGCTCGCGCTCGTCGGCTTCTTCGCAGTTCCGCGTCGCCGCGCCTTCCTCTTGGTTTCCTCGACACAAACTTCTTGTTGTTGCATTGAGCTCCTCTACATTTCATACGGCGTGTAATTTTCCCCCTTTTTTTACCGCATTCCCTTTGATTTAGTCACTCTTGACTCCTTTTGCTCTGGGGGCCAACGGGGGTTTCGCGCAAGAGGTGAGGGGGGAGAAAGGGGTGCCTTGAAACCGCTCCTCCTTATCTCCTTTCATCGTTCGGCGCGGGTCGCCTTGAAACCGCGGGGGCAGTAATTGCTTTTTTCAGGCAGCCCAGTGCGGACTGGCCAGCAGCCAATCAGAGCCTTGTTTACACTCGCTGATGGACAGCGCCTTGGCCCCGCGCCAGCCAATCGGGAAGCGCGTAAGGGAGCGTAGCCCTGTTAACCCTTCAAGTGCCAGTGTAAACAAAGCCGGACGCGAATCGTGTATTAGACCGTAACAGCTCATATATTTCGACGTGGAAACATATAAGGCCGTATCCTTCCACTTTTAGTGGGCTAAATAACTCGAGCATAGGGAAATCTAACCCCGAGGACAGTCGTGGATAAGGCACCTGTGTGTGTGTGTGTGTGTGTGTGTGTGTGTGTGTGTGTGTGTGTGTGTGTGTGTGTGTGTGTGTGTGTGTGTGTGTGTGTGTGTGTGTGTGTGTGTGTGTGTGTGTGTGTGTGTGTGTGTGCGTGAATGCGCTGCTGCGCGCGCATGTATACAGCGCCAAGCCATATGAACGCACAAGCCACAAAAAGAGCAAAATTAAAATTATACGTTCAAACCTTACAAATGCGGACAACCACCCATATATCTCAAATGATCAGAGGTATTAAAGTAGAACTTCAGACATTTAGTGTAGGCCTATATTTAAAAAAAAAAAAAAAGACTGGTACTTCTCCTAGACCACTGCCTCTGCAATGTCCTGAAGTATAAAAGTACATTTTTTTCCTTTTACTGTTAGTGATTTACAATACTAGTTTGGATGGTTTGCCACAATGAAAAAAAAAATCAAAAGCCATCTTTTATTTATTTTGATAATGCGATCTACATGGTCTTTTGTGACATCAAAAAGTGAATTGTATATTTGCTGTAATAGCAACAAGTGACTAAATAAAGGTTCAATTAATTCATGACAACTAAAAAAAAATGTTGTTCTGACAGTAACTTTTTGAATGTTAGTAGCTGACGGTTAAGTCTGCACAAGACACAACACATTCTCCACAAATTATTCTTAATCTCCACAATATTAAACAGTTCTTGTAAATAAGGCCACGAATCAACAATATCTTGCTTTTCTGAGTCATTTACATCACCAATGTTTATCATTTCAGGTTTGCATTTTTAATGAATCAGTCAGTCACAACCACTGGTGCCTTATTTCCATGGTGTTGTCATCCATGGAATTGGTAAAAAGAAGCCCATTTTGTAGTGTATTGTTCGAATATAAACGTGAGGTGTGTTTTCAAATGTAAGAAGTTCATGTAAAAAGTCGTTTTTGGGGCTAAAAGTACAAACTCATCCTGATTGGCCACTTATGTTAAAACAAGCAAGAAATTTGTCTCTGGTCGTTGGAGTCACTCTAGTATATAGCTGTTCCTTGATTCTGTTCAAAATGAGTTGTAAGATGATTAACAGATGCAAGGGGGCAATCATGTACAGTAATTACATGACTACGGTGTTTCGGTACAGAACATTTAGTATGATACAAATGCGTACCGAAATCCCACATGGAACATTTTGGACACGGTTCCGTTTTGGACCAAAGTCTGATTTTTGAGAACAGTTCCACCACTAGTGATTATGTATTTTGAGGTTTCAGTGTTATAAACGATGCGCTGGGGGTTGACCAGTCTGCAACGATGAATGCATGACAGTAAGATTCATTTCATCATACATCTTTTTTACTCTGATGGCACTTTGCCGTTGTGTATATAAAAATAATAATAGTTTGGAGTCATATAGTGCCTTTGAAAGGATCCAAGGACGCTTACTCATGGGGCTAATTAACATGTTGAGGAGGTCAGGAGCGCCATGTTAGCGGAAGAGTAGCCGTAGCGGTGGCCGCTGACTGATAGCCGACCGGCTTGACAGCCAGCGGTAGCCTGATTGAAGATTCTAGTAGCGGTCCAACTGGCTGGTGTGGCTACTTCCAGTGCTGATGCCTGAGAAAGCAGGGTTGTGTACTTTTCAAGATGATGTCCAACTAGTGTCCACTTTATGATTTAAACATTTTAATTGAACTTGAATCATTTAGTGAAAAGACTAAATGGGTTTGTGTGAAAACTAATGCAATTTCAACACAGATATTCTCCCCCTGAAAAAAAATATTAATCAAGAAACATAAACCTTTTATTTTGCTATAGTGGACCACAAAAATGATGTGGCGGGCCATCTCTGGCCCCCGGGCCTGAGATTGACACCGTCTCCACATGAAGTAGCTTGCAAAAAATACGGGACGTCACCGCACCTCAATAGACCAACATGCTATCTTAGATTAGATTTAGTAAGAAGAGTCGAAGTCAGAGCAGGCCTCATCTCTCTTGCGGCCGTTCAGTGCTCACAGAAAGGCTTCAAATCAAACCATGAGCCAGTTCCCTCCTCCACTATAGCAACGTGCTCATTGGCTCGGATGCCCCAGATGGGCAGCCAATGGTGATGCGTGTTTACCGACGACTGGGAGTGGAGGTGGAGGGGGGTGCGTGTTTGTGTGTGAATGCGTGTGCGTGTGTGTGCGTTTGTGCGTGCGTGAGCGCGCGCGTGCGGAGAGAAACCTAGGGTGGGGTAAGGGCGGATGGAGGAGGAAGGGGGTTTGGTGGTGCAGGGGTGGGGGTGCCTCACGGGCACGCTTTCACATTGTCGTCCTCAAACCAGTAGGCGCGCGCGTTCACCCTCCCCGTACACAGACTACCCCCGCGCGCCGCCGTCACCACCACCACCACTACCACCCCCCTCCCCCCGGCGTGTCTGAGTCCCCGGCTGCATGAACGAGTCTCGATTCACTACAAGCCCGAACTTCTCCGGCGCGTCTGTGCCATACCTCCAGTGAGTGCACAGCACAGTGTGCAGCAGCGGCAGCAGCAGCAGCAGCATAGGATGTAATCAATCCCACATGTTTCATCTCGGCGACTCGGGGATTTTCACTTTGCATGATTTTTTTGTTCGTCTGTGATATTCTTTTTTGTTGTTGTTGTTCAGCCGCCACTCGCCAGACAAGGGATATAACTTACCAGTAAGTAGCAAATGTGTGTTTTTATTTCTTTTTTTTATCATCACTAATGTGTCATTCTTCCCTGACTCGCATGATAAAAGCCTTTTTGTTTTTAAATCAGACCAGGATGCACAATATGTAGTTGTAGATTAAACTTATCGACCTTAATTATGGTTTTTTTTTTGATGTGGTTATAATTACAAAACATAATGTACAGCAGCCTCTTGGAGATTTCTCACGATGTGCCACTTTTGGACTGTTTTTACTTTCCAAGCGTTCCTGTTTGTAAATCATTAATTCGTTTATTTGTATGTATTTATTTATTTTTTTAAGATAAAGAGTTTGTATTTATTAGACATTTAACATAATTTTTGTGTGTTTTGGACCCAAAAAAGTACCTACTCCAAAATAAATGCCAACCTCCATAGTTCCATCCTCCCCCCGATACGTCGGTTATGCTGACGCCGGGCTTCCTTCACCTCGGCTGGGCTTGTGTCTCCCGAGTCGCCGCCCTCCTTTGAACGCCCTGGATTTAGTGTCGCGGTTGCGCGTTGTGACTTGACTTTATTGCCGAATTGTTGGGAGTAATTGGTTTAGATTTTAACCCGGGCCACTTGGAAATGTAATGCATTTTCTACAGTTTTGTCCAAAGGTTCAGCCGGTTGTAGATCTTTTTGCACTCCGCTTTCGTGCATGTCGATGAATGTGCACGGTACAAGGTACAGATATTTTTTGTCACTTTTACCCATCTTGTCGCATGTCATTTTTTGTTTTAATTTACTTACGGATTTATCTGGCAATAGTGTAATAGCGAAAGTGTGTGTGCGTGTGTGTTTTTGTGCATGAGTGTGTTGTGCATGAGTGTGTGACGAGCAGGCTTGTATGTCTGTAGTCCGCGGCAGTCCTGTTGAGTCTTCCCGACGCACGCACACATCTACATTGCTCGCAAATGGTCGTTTTCTTTGACTCTTCTCGACGGAGATCCACTCACGTCGTTGTGTTTGCGTGGCCGTGGAATAACACGAGACAGATTCAGCTTGTTCAAATGTAGCCCGAGTGGCTCTCTGTTTACGTGGAACGTAAACACGAAGACGTGTGTTTACGGCTCGGGAGGAAGGTGGGGTTGGGGGTTTGGGGGGAGAAACTGCAAAATGTATAGAGTGATGTCAGAGCATAGTTGTTTATGATCGCTGTCCCGTGGAGAAAGACCATTGTGTCGAACCCACGCAGGAACAAGGGAGAGTCCATTTTGCTCTCCTGTAGCGCGCTTCAATAGGCCCCACAATTCACCTCTTGTGAGCACATCGTCATTTTTCCCGTATGCAAAAACACAGTAAACAATTAGTAACAATGCTTTCAATTGAATACTTCAAACGTGCGCCACTCAATGATTTTTTTTTTTTTTTTGCCCATGCATGCACTTGACAGTCCGGACATGCTTTTAAGTTAGGCAACTTTAAAAGTGCCCCCCTCAACCTGAAAAGTTCTCTAGTGCATGGATATGTTCCTTAGGATTAAAAAAAACACTTGATCCAGGCAAGAAACAGATTTGTTTTCTTTGTTCCTCGGTTCCTGGGAGGTTCTATCAAGAGCTGGAGATGGACCACTGAAAGGCCCAATAGATGACTCCCCATCTGAGCGTCACAGGGAGCCCTATTTAAGTAAATGACCCGGGCTATAAGGCATACATATAAAGTCGATGATTTCCTACTATTTCACTGTTTATTGCCGCGCTCCCCATCGCACCGAAGCATAAAGGTGATTTGATTTGTGTGATTACACTGCTCGCTGCGCGTGTGTGCTGCACACACATGGCATTTGCCACCACGTTGATGGAACTGCGCTTTTCAATCATGTTTGCCGTGCGAGAAACAAGCACAATGGATCGACTGGAAAAAGAAGTGAAATGCGTTTGAGAGGATACGCCATAAATACATTCAGAAATTAAAACAATACAGAACGCAACCCCCTCCCTTTTTTTAGTTCTTTCCCTTTTATGACAAGTGGGAGAAGAAATGCAATTTTATCAGGGTAAACAAAATGACGCCCGAGCACAGCAGCAACAGCAGCCGCAGTTTGCAGAACAATGGTCACAATTTAGACGATTTTCGCCATATTTGCATGTTGGCTCAGATTGTTTTTCCATTTCTGAACAATCTAAGAGGGAGGCGGGGCGTTATTTACATGATGGATGCACGCAGGAAGCTTATATGTGCTGCACTAAAGGGAGGGGGGGGGCGGCAAAATAGACCTTGCATGCTGGGACCAAATGTTGCTCACAGGACATCAGCTCACCTTTCTCCCCCAACAAGATGTTTCTCATTGAAGATTGTGCGCATCGCGTGTAAATGAACTTTTTCCCCCTCCTCCTCTAAAGTGAGCTCTTTTTTTTCATATTGTTTATCGCGCGAACGTGAGCAGCGACTGTGTGTCAGTCGAGTCTTTTCTGCATGGCTCCATCCCAGCTTGACTCATTATTGTCAGAGCTTTGACGTGTCTCCTGCCTTCCCCTTTGTAGGAGATGACGGGGACTCACTTTCCACCCTGCCAAGCCAAAACTCCGCTCAGTGCGAGCGGATCCCGAAGTTCATAAAGGGGATTATTTGCATCTGGGCGCCTGAGACCTTCGGTGCCTCCGGATTTGACTCGGGATTTGGGATTTATCGCTTCTCGGGCCGGATGGAAAGCCGCGATTTCGCTCCTCCGCACCACCTCCTGACTGAGCGGAGCGCGCTGGTGCACAGCGCCGCGTCTCGGATGGCGCCGGGCGGCCACAGCGCCGCGCAGCACCCGGCGCACTTCCAGGCGGGGAAGTACTACTCATCCCATCTCTCCATGGCTCCGCACTCAGGTCAGACACCGTCTGTTTGACTTGGTTCCTTGTCGTCGGGCTCTTGGAAACGCCTTTCACCTTTCTAACGCACGTTTTTCATTCATGTATTTATTAATCCACACCACAGCATATTTTTAGTCCGTTTCCAAAACACCCATTTCTCAAACGCGTGGTTTAAAAAAAAAAAAGGTTTTCCACTGGCATAATCTTGTCATACATTTATATGATTCATCAATTAGTAAAGTACTCATCATTGTCATTCGATGTAATTAATTAAGATTGGGTAATTCAACTGCTTACACTTCCCATTAAACAATAAATTAAGGCTATTAACCGCGCCCGTCCCTGTGCACGAGGAGCTCGTCTGAAGGTTTTGGTTCGGTTGTGGTAGGCAAATCGAAGTGTTTGTAAGTGGGGTGCTGCTGCTGCTGCTGCTTCGAGGGGTGCTCCGGCTAATGGAGGTGCGGGTAATACCAGAAAATCCGGTTTCTATATTGAGCGGCGACGTGACGGGGTGCGAACGGGTTGACAGTGCATGCATTAGATTTAACAAGTAGCTTTGGTATCCTGTCTTGATGGAAGGGGGTGGGGGGTTGGGGGGGACGCTGTGTGCTCATATCCGCGTGTGGAGGTGGTGGGGAAAGTGGGGGAGGAAGGGGGGGACTTGAAATCATATAAGCGTTTAAATATTGCGATTAACTGGATGCACGTGAACGTGTCTGATGAGAGAGCTCATTAATTAAGGTTTGCAAATGCAGCGGATTCTTTAAAGTGGACCAAGACACTCAGTCGTATAGATTTGCTGTGTAGGACCCACTTAGCTCATCTTATTTGCATATTCATTAGTACGAAAGATACTCCAAATCAAACTTCATGCCTATCTATCTATCTATGAATGGGATCTTTTATATACATTTATATACGTTATTCAATAACGTCACCATATATATATATATATATATATATATATATATATATTTTTCCTTTTTTTTTCTTTTTTTCCCTCATTCGCTCTATTGTTTTAAAAAAACATCCTATACCATTTTCGATATCTTCTGACAGGTTTGTCAAGTTAAGCAAGAAGCAGTGTGTCAGCGAATGCGGCACCAAAGTGACCCGTTGTCGTTTAAAAGTAATGTACCATCAATTTATGAGCATGTCTGTTTAATTTTAATGTAGGATGAATTAAATATAGTTTCTGCCTGATGCAGTGCTCTTATGTAAGATGCACTCGCTGGTGCAAATAGGTAATGATAGATTTTGATTAATAACCGTTATCCATCGAAGCATTTCATAAACGACGCCATATGGATTTAAATGCACGGCATATTATTATAACATTTATTATTCAAATTTACTCTATTTCTCCCGATTCAACTGAACCCCCTCCCCAAAAATCCCAACAAAACGTTTATACATGTAAAATGGGCTTGTTTAAAGAAACACACTTCTAACCTGCATAACGCCTAAACCAGATTATTTTTGCACAAAGACTGATAGTGCCGCTCGCTCACATGCATTATGGTCCAATTTAAACCTGATTCTGTAATGTCGGAGGGGGAGAAAGCATAGTAATGCCGGCTGATAATGCTATTGAAATATATTCAAGGGGGCCTCTCGCTGGGTCTCAAGGTGCATGACACTGTATTGAGCTCGCAGATATCCAGACTCTCCATGCATGTCTCTGATGGGCTTTTGACTGACATGACGGGCATGGAGGATTGCTGTTTTGACGATGGGGGTTGCTGTATGTGCCTATTTGCTTGGAGGTGAGCTTTTTTTTTTTTAAGGAGTGGGGGTTGGCGTTTTACCTTTTGTGCCTGCCCCCCCTTGGAGATTTAGCAAGCTGTATGCCTGGCTCCAGGCCTTGACTAAAGGGGTAGGTATGATTTGGAGTTGGCCATACTGGGACAGGAGGAGGAAGGGCAGTGTTGTAGAAAGCAGATAGACAATTCCTACCATTTTCTCCCTTTTTCAAAAAAAACAAAACAAAACCTCTAATTGAGTGTATTGAAAAAATGGATGCCCCCCCTCCCGGAAAAGCATGCAATCCATCAATTCTTCCGAAGCCTCTTATTTAGATCAGCATGGTGTCTGCTTGAATATCGACACGCTTGACAAGGTGATGGAATGATGGTCGCATACCGGCGCCCCGAGATCCCATGCAACACCCCCCCATTTTGATAAAACCCGATAATGATATTACACAGGCGTTCTGATTACCGATAGGAGCGATGGGAAGAAAGCCTTTGTCTGCCTTGCTGCCCCCTCATTTTTTTCGCCCCCTGTGCCGTTCTTCCAGTTTCTTTCTTCCCTTTTCTATGTGGTTCGCCCTGGGCTCTGTGTGTGTGTGTGTGTGTGTGTGTGTGTGTGTGTGTGTGTGAGAGAGAAGGTTTAGCCTGCAGTAGCACAGGTGTGCAGTATTATGGAGGGCGTGGCGCAGCTTGTCATTGAACAGGTGTGTTACTTCCCAGACAGCAGTTTTGTTTACATGACCATGGATGTGTGGGAGAGTGTGCGTGTGTGACCTACTAAGACATACACACGCACATACACACAAAGGAAAGCTTTTTGTTGCAGCTGCACACACAGACACACATCCGAAGCCGGGCGCTCGCTTTGAAAAAGTAATAAACCATAATCGCAATGTTTCTGTAGGAGCAGATAACCTCTCCATCACCTCTCTAGTCTCCCCCCCCCTTCCCACCTCTCTTATTCTTCCCTCTATTGCCCTCCCCCCCCTTCCCATCCGACGCACACCTTCGCTCCTCTGCTGTCTCCTCGTGCTCGGTCATGTTTGAGATGCACTTGGATTCAATGTTCCTCCACGACCAATGGACGTGTCCATTGGTTTTGATCCCAGTGGCTCATTGGTACAAGTTTCCTCAGTTTTGTTCATCACGGCAGCATCGATGAGACACGCCCTTCTTCCTCACACACACACGCACATTTTTAAAAAGATCGTATTAAATTTGGTCAAACTTAAATTACTCTTAGACAATAAAAAATACTATTTTAAAAATATATTTTTTTGCAGTACATCCAAACCATCTGACTTTTTGCGGACAATTGCACGTACATGTATATTGTTCGTCGCTGTGAGTCAGCTAAAACGCATAGCTGTGTACCAGTAGCAAATTTAAAAGCACAAAGACGGAAAGGTTGGGGGGGGAATGAATGAGAATGCCAATGAAATGGAGGGATGGCCGAGGGAGTGCGGAGGCTGAATGTTTCCACCTGGCTGGTAATCCAGTCGGATTACAATCGCCTGGCGGCACCCATCGGCCGCCGTCCCCGTCTCCTCGGGCTGGCGTCTCCGCCGTCTCTCAAGAGTGACAGGAAGTGAAAGAGAGCAAGAGAGAGAGAGAGAGAGAGAGAGAGAGAGAGAGAGAGAGAGAGAGAGAGAGAGAGAGAGAGAGAGAGACGTGCATACATGTGAGATGAGTCAGCAACGGATGAGCGTCTCAGACAGACCGGGCTCGTCTTGACTGCGCCCGGGGCGCAGAGGGCACTTCCCGGGTGCGGCGCGCAAGACGACCCCCCGTGGGGAGGTGACAGCTGGTGGAGGCTGCAGCCAGCTGAGCTGCCATTGGATGCGGCAAACTGTCAGCTCACTTCTGTTCAAACATACTGTACATATTTGTTTGTTAGTTAGCGGGATTATGCATAAGCTTCTTAACCAATGTCACCCCGGCCCCCAAAAACTTTGTTGAGTGTCGTGGCGGTAGATGAGTATATGGGGGTACACAATCTGGTGCTTATTCAAATAAGAATTGCTTGGCCGTGTCACTCTGCTATGAGTTTATTTATTTATTTATTTATTTATTTATTTATTTATTTATTGTCAAAGACAAATCGTTGCTGCTCCATGTTTGTAAAGTAGAAGTTGTATTAGGGTTTATAATTACCGTAACATCCATGCCAAGGGTCACCGTCCTTTTTGAACCTGAGAGTTAATTCTTATCTCTTGATTTAATTTGCTCAAATTTCATTTGGCTTTTCTCTCAGGTTTTGGTCATGCTGACCTTTTTGGAGCTTGACCAATTTTGATTTTCAAATATCAGTTCCAAATTTCCTCAAATGCAAGTATGTTTTGTTTTGTTTTTAAAAAGGAGGGCAAGAAAAAAAAATTGATGCAACAGATTAAGTTGAATTCAGAATGGAAATAGAACCATCTCATTTGTGAGCTATTCTCCAAACTGGCTTGCTGACAACTCATATGGTCCTTGGGGCTTCCTGTGACCCCTGAACAATGGTAATTTCAGTGTGTGTGTGTGTGTGTGTGTGTGTGTGTGTGTGTGTGTGTGTGTGTGTGTATATATATATATATATATATATATATATATATATATATATATATATATATATATATATATATATATATATATATATATATATATATATATATATATATATATATATATATATATATATATATATATATATATATATATATATATATATATGGTTTGGGTGTAATTCGATCTAGAGTGGGTGTGTCCGTAACATCCCCCGGGGATAAACCGAGCTTCACCCTATCCTCAAAATTAATTTACACAAAGATGAAATAATCAGCCATGAGTTTCAACATAAATCACGCCGCATAATGTGCCACTTACGTGCGTCAAATCAAGATGAGCAGAGTAATCACGCCACCAACAGAACTGCCCCCACACCCCCAAAAAAAGGGGATTACATGAATGAAAGCCCACCGAAATACAATTCGAGATTGAGTCGAGAGGCTTTTTTTGATGTCAAAGTCTTGAGTGAAGAGCATGTTTGTTCCCAGGCACGTTTGCTTGGAGGACAGAAAGACTTTTGTCCGGCCTCCAACTCCCATCCAACATGTGAACAGCTGCTTATTGTCTGTGGCGGTGATATGAAGGGAGTCGGCCCCGCTCGGTTTCAACATCTCGGGGCTGTGAACGCACGCCGCCATCTGATGATTTGGCATGTGAACGGAAAGTGCCACACTCTCTCTCTCTCTCTGTCCATGTGCTCCTTTTCCTCTCTCCTCTTCCCCACCCTTGCCCCCCCACTTCTCTCGCAGGCCAGACCTCCCCGCCGCTGCGTTCCGCTTCCACCACATGCTTGCCCTTCCTCCCGCTCCTCCTCGTCCTCGCCTTCTGCTTCCCTCTTTCGCTTCCCCTTTGCTTGGCGTTTGCTCCTCTCTCTTTCGAGTGGTCCTCAGACCTCCCCGCACCTCCTCACACTACACTCCGCTGTCACTCTTTTCTTCTCAATTAACACCCCCCACACTCTCTCACACACACACACACACACACACACACACACACACACACACACACACACACACACACGCCTGTCGCCTCTTCCGGTTGCAAGCAAACCGGCCTTGTCTCATCTCTCCTCCGATTTCTGTCTCAATTTCAAATCACTCCCTCTCCCCTTCCACATTGTCTTGTTTTTAAAAGCAGGAAAACAAAAAGACGTGAAATCCTGTGAAATTAGCGGCGATATGTCAACACTGGCAGTGGCACAGTAATATGTTGAAATACATGTTCACAAACCTGTTTGTTGTTGTTCCTGCCATGCGTTGTTCCTGGAGCTCTGTCAGTGTTTTGATATCAGCAGGTAATCGATAATAATTGATGTATTGATGTCCCAGTATGCTTTTCCTCGGACATCGAGTGCTATTTGACAAGGCGTCACTTTCCCCGCAATACTTTTTTCATAAGTTCCCGCCTTCCTCTCTCATTCTTGATCGGTTCAGACTTGTTCTCGTAACATCATAAGAATACATTTAAAACGCGCAAGGGCAGAGAAATACAAACTTTCAAAGACACGCTTGTTTATTTGAAAAAACAAAAAAAGCAACAAAGTGTTTTCATTAATTAATTCATTTTAATGTGGCTGTTCTTTCTGATATGAAAGAAGCCACAATCAGAAAAGAGATTTATTAGTGTGTGTGTGTGTGTGTGTGCCTGTGCCTGTGTGTATTTGCAGTCACTCTTTTATGGGCTCTTGTCTTTGTCACAGGGGTCAAAGCAATCCCCCTGCTTACGCTATGTGACCGAGGGACGACATTACTTTGCGCGGGGGAGTAGGGGTATGATGTCACAGCCCCCCACCCCCACCCCGCCACGCGCACCTCTCCTTTGAAAAGCGCGCACGCACCACAAAGCGATCACCTTATCTCAGTCGGACGATACCTGAGACTTGCCTGCCTTTTTTTTCTCCCCTTTCTATCCATCTCGGGGGTCACATTTAGGGGCCTGACTCCCGGACGCTGGAGTGGGCCTCGTTTGAAGCTTTTCTTGTGTTCCGCCTCTCTCCTTCATTCATTTCAGCTGTTTGCCCCATTCATATTCTAATGGCTTCCATTCAGGCGGGTCTATGTCCAGTTTGTTTTGCTGTCAGGGGCTCAGATGGATGGCGCTAGTTGGAGGTTCATCTGGGGGTGAGGATTAAAAAGCCTTCCCCGGATGCTGGAGGTTTCGTCGTCGTCGTCGTAGTGTCTGGCAGACGGAACAGATTGGTGTGACAGACAGGTAGATATTAAATAGGTAATACGTGGCTGTGTGTGTGCGCGCGCACGCATGCATCAGTGTTGGGGAGTCTGAAATAGAGAGAAGCAGCTGTGTGGAACAGCATGGATCGTTACACAGTGACACACATGAAAGCATTAAGTATATTCAGGAGCCTTTGTTGAATATACATGCAACGTGTGTGTGTGTGTGTGTGTGTGTGTGTGTGTGTCCCATCCCTTGCTTTTGCACAGGCTGCGACTAGTGAGGGAAAAAAAAAACAACTAGAGAGGGGAGGAGAAAAAAAAAGATCAACAACAACAAAGATCCGTCATCAGTCATTCATGGCTAATCAGTCTCGTGGGACACACACACACACACACAGCCGAGGTCCTAATCCCACCGGGGGCTCCATGTGCCTCTACATGTGCCTGTCGAAATTTTGGATTGGGGCTGATTAAAAGCGAATTTCTCCTCTTCTGCGCGTGTCTCGCCGCCTCTTTCTCTTTTTGTCTCTCCATCTTTTCTTGCACACGTCTTTGATTGCCGCTAAAGTGTCTCTACTTCTACGTCTAGTCTCTTTAATAACCGCCCACTGTCTTTCTGGCTTGTTTTTGATCTGTGTTTTTGTCATGTTTGGAAGCATGCATGCGCGCTTGATGTATGGAGTCTGATTTTGCCTATATATGCACATGGTGTGTGTGTGTGTGCGTGCGTGTGTGTGTGTTCGAAGTGCCTCCTTTATTGAAAGCACCTTTTCTTAGTTTACAGTAGTTTTGCCTTATTTGCAAAGCCAACTCAAAAGTCGAGTTCGGAATATTCAAAACACGGCTTCCTAAAACAAGGTCGCGGCAACGTATTCCAATGAAGAAGTGTGGCAAGCGGAGGGAGGAAAAGTATTTCACAAGCGCCGCGTCTGATTTGCTGATCTGCGCTGAAACGTCGAAGTTTACCCCGTTCGTTTAACTGGGACAGTTTTGTGACGCTTCCATCGCGTATAGGAATAGGAAACGTTCTCTTCAATCTGTTTAAGAAGCACTCTGAGTGAGGAAGTGAAGCCCCCCCCCTCGCTTAATGGATTGCAGTGTATAGAAGGGCCCATTATCACAGTAAGGATAGCGTCAATATTTGAAGCCCATTTTAATTTGCATATATGACTATTAAGTCTAATGTTGTACTGTTTTTGAAAAGACATTTGTGTGTGTGTGTGTGGGGGGTAATTTATTTGGTGTTTTTCCCGACGCTTCCTTATCTGTAAACTTCTAAGTTGATGAATCAGTGAATTGTTAAAGTAGCGTAAAGGAACTTTGGACGGAAGTTTGCTCTTTGGCTCAGGCTGCGAAATGTTATAAACAGCCCCGGTTGCGGCATTACTTCACCCCAAACAATATCGCATTGTTCAGTGAATTGTTGCTTGTCATCACTGAGCATTATTACTAGTTTTCGGTCTTTTTTTTTGTAAAGGCAATGTTCAAGTGTGCCTAATTTTGTGGCTAAGGTTGATTGTCTGAGGCACTGACAGAGCGTTGATCCGATTGTTCAGTGGCATGTCATTTTTAAGTTCAGTATTTGCATATTTTTGCCTGAATGCAATGGCCAAAACATGTATTTTACTTACTGTAAAAGAATTTAACACTGTAAAAAAATAAAATAAATAAAAGCCCACGCACACACACATTGTATTTTTGGGTCAGAAATAACTTAAAGTTTAAATGTTAATCAGCACTACAAAGCAAGCAAGTTGTTTTACCGAGTTGGGGAACAACACAGTGGGCAATTAGTTCTGTAGACTTGGATTTCTTTGTTGCAAAATATTTTCTCAAAGTTTGCTGCCTTGAAACTTTGATCTCCCTCAACTATTTTTTTTTTTTTGCCTACAGAGAATTCAAACCAGTGATTTCCTAGCAAATTGCTATCATTTAGAATTCATTTATTTTCCTACCGCCTTCCCCTTATTCTTCGGCTCATCTTTAATTTCATCTCGACGACTCTCTCCAATAATCTTTTTTTTTTTTTATTCCTGTGTAAATATGACCGAAATGAAGGAATATGAGAAGAGGAGGGGAAAAGCCTGGCAGAAATAAGGTCACACTGGGTTATTCTCATCTCTCTGTCTTCATCACAGCCTCCAATCCTCTCCCTCTCTGCTCGCTCCCTTGTTGCGCTCGCTGTCTGCCGATTCTCTGTCTTGTTTAGTCTCCTCGCGCACATCGGCAGCACACACACACACACACACACACACACACACACACACACACACACACACACACACACACACACACACACACACACACACACACACACACACACACAGAGGGTGACACCTGCTCGTGGAGCCGTTGAGAGTCTAATTTAAGTAAAGTGCTTCTCTAGGAACCACAACCCCTCAACTCACGATGGTGGAGGTTGATACGGAGCGGTGTGGTTAAGCACACACAGTCATGTGCAGATATACACGCACGCACACACACACACACACACACACACACACCCTGATTCAGGGATATTACGCTGTGACTGCGGCTGTGGGATAGGTGGAAGTGGCATGGATGACTTATAAGTAGTGTTCTGTCATCATCATAATGCATATTTGACCCCCCCCCCTCTGGGTAATTGACCTTTGCAGACATGGCAGGACGTCTTGCCCAAGGACACTTAAGCTGAGTGGATACTGCCTGGCATTGGCACACTTGTGTCGTTGCTCTCCTGCTTGGTTGAAGTGGGGCTAGTTCCACGCGGCTGCGCTGCGTAGGTGTGTTTTGTTTCCATCGGAGATGCACAATTCTATTGCACAAACAAATGGGTGGAAAGTATTTCGACAGACGTCTAAACTGGTCGCCAGGTAGGCTAGGAAAAGGATTCAGTTCATGCTTCAAGATGTTCTGAACAAATCCGGGCAATTCTTGGGTGAACTCGAGTTAGGGAGAGGTGTGACAGTCTATTAGTTCGATATTCTGCGGGGGGGTTTCTGGGAAACTGCTTTTTGATTAATTATGTCTTCAAGGATTTGAGGCAAAATCGAGCGGACGCGTTGGCTGTCGTATTCCCAGAGGAGTGGAAAAAAAAGACGCACGACAGCGTTCCATATTTTCTCCAATTTCCCCTCCTTAGTTCCTATGTGTGTACCGGACCTTACCCATGCAGTGTACAGTGGATCTAAAAAGTTTACACACCCCTGTTTGAATGCCAGGTTGTTGTCATACTATTAATAAAAAAAACCCCAACAGAACACAGATAAACCATTTTAAAGCTCCCCCCCCCCCCCAATTGTTTTGAACACAACAAAATCTGGCATTTGACCTGGGGTGTGTAGACTTTTTCTTTTTTCTTTTTTTTTTTAATATCCACTCTCCATACGAATACGTTCGCAATCAAACACTCACTAGTATAATTGAGCGCCTCCAAAAGGAGACCAGACTTCATCCCAACACATTTAGACATTCTTTGGTTCTTGTAAAATCTTCTTGTAGTCGTTTTCAAATGCTTGTCCTAGCTGATACGGCAACAGATTTTTTATTTTATTTATTTATTTATTTATTTTTGTGCGGCTGAAAATGTCACAGAAAAATATGAATCTGTCATTCGAAGAAAAAAAAAAATTCCTGGGTCATGTTTGTACAAGAAAGAGAAGGGCAGTTAGGGCGATATTTTCAACACCGACTTCCAAAGTTTTTCAAGCTGTAATTGTAATGAGGAACACATGTTACGGCATCGGAGCCGCACGTAATCCAGCACCGGAGGACACGGCTCTTAAATCGGGACGGCGCGCTAATTAACTTGAAAAGTGCCAAACTTGGATTGCGCCGCCCGGTGCTGTTCAGCTCTGGCTCCGCTCCGACTGACAACGTTGCCGTCGGACCTCCCAGGTGCGTCTCATCCGACGCCTCTCTCGTATGCTGAGCGCACGTGAGAGGATGTGATTGGACCACAAGGGTGTGGCGCAGGCACGCATGTTGGACCGGAGAGAGGGAGCGAAATTCCCCCGAGCAAGCTTGCGCAGAGGCGCACTCCGGATAAAAATGCATTATTGACTTTGACCAAGCCAGTCCTAAAAATATCCGTAACCTTATGCTTCTCATTCATGCGTGCGCATGCATACCAATCCTCTCCAGTCTTGTATGACCCGTTCTTTCCAAATTCCCCTGATGATTTCTGATACCACCCGCTTTTTGTACCCACCTCCCTTTTTAACCAGCGGTGGGCCACTTCATCTAAATTGTATTATGATTTCCACAAAGTTACGTTCAGTTTCCCCCACAAATGTCTATTTTCGTCGTGTTGAGGGTGTCTGTTTTTTTTAAGCATGTCAAGGCGGTAATGCAAAAAAAAAATTAAATAAAAGTGACGTCCAAGCACACCCACACACACTACTTTCAAAGCATATTATCAATCAAATAACTCTCCATAATATCACTATCTCAAAAATTGGAGCCAATTCAAAGCAACGGATCTCATTTTTGGACCAAATTGCCCAGAAGCCACTAAAATATCTTTGCCGTTTGAAAATAATGACAAGAATTGGAAATTATCGACTGTTTGAAAATTCCAAGCCTTTGGACAATCAACTGAAAAAATGTATCGAAGCAATGAATCGATCACTCAAAATAATAAGCAACTAATTTGATAATCTATTAGTTGTCGAGTAACCGTTGCACCTCTATACTTCATTCTGAACACGGCCACATTTCCAGTTATGAGCGGGCGTGCACAGTTGTGTAACCGCTATTTTTCCATCATCCAATTTTACTTCCCCTCTCAAAAAGATTTGTAAAAAAAAAAAATAATCAATTTGAGTTGTACAGGCTTGACGTCACATTCATGCTGGGAAAAAATCTTTTTTGAAATGATGCATTTTGCCTCCAGCTTTGTCATTATACCCAAAACTGACATTTGCACCAGGGTGTGTAGACTTTTTATATCCATTGCTTACGGGTTAGGTCCTGCTAAAGGTGAATTTTGCCTATCATCCAAAAAGTCTGTGGTGGAATAGGAACTTTTTTTTCCCTCCACCATCTTACTCATGTTTTGATGGAGCATTTTGTCCGTCAGCTTTGTGAAGGAAGACATTTTTTTTTTCCAAGTGCCCTTTTCTGTTCATTGAATCTGACCTGCTAGTCCGTTGTATGATTGATTCTTTGCTTCATACGACGAGCAGGCAGTCGCAGCCAGCAGGCGATGCATCTTGCAGGGGAAATCTGACGTCGACGCTGTGAGATCGGGGCTCATGGTTGTGCGTGTGCGCGGAGAGACAGGAGTTTGTGCGCGTGTGTCTATGTGCGGCGAGACTCTGGTCCGCAATCTGGGAGTCGGGCTTTGAGCTGCTGTTCATAGTCTGCTGATTTATGCGCCTCGCAGGGAAATCTCTCATTTGTTGCTCTTTCATCTTATTTTTCCCCTCTGCTCTCTCTCTCTCTCTCTCTCTCTTTCTCGCTCTCTCCCCCCCATTCTCCGTTCTGTCTCTCTCTCTTTTTCCCCGTAATGTGATGCAGTGCAGCCGCTCGTCCCAGATGACACGCCATGTTTTGCCTGCGCGCCTCTTATTCCGACATGAATGAGTCAAGAGGAATAGTTGATGAATAATAAGAGAGAGCGGAAGGGAAAATGCCATGTGGATGTCGCCGAGCAAAAGAACTCCTTTTGCTCCCTCGAACATGTTCTTTGTAAGCACTGTTCAGTCCTTTATTGACACGCTGAATGTGTTTGCATCCACAGCGTGCGTGCGTGCGCGCTCGGGCGCGCGGCTTTGAGCCTTCCGCGACCGCCTTGTTTGAGTAGCCCTGTCACTTGTGCAATTCTGGGGTGTCAAAACAGATCAGAAAGGTCTGGCTTGACTCCTGCCACTAAATACACACACACACACAACACACAACACACACACACACACACACACAGTCATACACACACATAGTCAGGCACACACACGCTGGCTCAAGGCTCAATGCCAGGGCCCTTGGTGGTTGGAGGCTTATGAAAGGGTCGGACTGACGAGAGGTTGCCAAGTGTACGGCAATAGGCGTAGCAGCCAAACTAACGAGAGTCAGAACCTCTGACACACACACACACACACACACACACACACACACACACACACACACACACACACACACACACACACGCTGGGACTGTACAGACTGACTGAGTCTTTCACTAGTTTGTGTGTGTGAGCGTGTGTATTTTAGCACTATTCCATTCAATCTATTGCTCTTGCTGTTTTCTTCACTTTACTCTTTGGGTCAGGATCTAACTTTTTCATTGGCTTGAAAAAACTGATTTTATGGATGCATTCAATTTGGAAAAGCTTTCATAACTTTAGGTCGTCGAGTCACCCATCCTCCCCGCTTTCCCAGTTATTCTGGAAATATCGGATTAATTTGCGCACATTGTGGCTCAGCCCTGTCCTTGCAGTATTGCGTTCATCTTGTATTCTTTTTTAGAGTTTTTTTGTCAGTAAATTGGGTTTTTTTCAATTGAAAAAAATCGCGATCGAGGAGGGGGTCGTAGGGGAAAATAGATTAAAAAAAAGATGTCTGTGTGCACATTATTAATTGTCTATATTTTTGTGTTAGAGCACACTGCATCCGAAGCATCCTCTTCGTTTCACTTTCACCCCCAAAAAATATTTAAAAAATAAAATAATATATACAAAGCAGGTCTCCTTTAAGCGACGGCGGCACGTGACCTGCATCACCGGAAGTTATTAGCGGGCAGCAGTCTTGCAGTTTGCGATTAGAGCTGTGGCATATCCAGTGTCTTTTTTATTTTGATTATTGTCATTCAAAGTTTGTTTCAACGTACAATTCATCGATGGCAATGGCAAAGAATGGGACTCTGAAGTGCCGGAACAAACATTTTAGAACGATACAGGTGAGCTAAGATAGTGACGTCGTTGCACTGAAGACGCTGCTAAAGTGCGTCCCGTGCCCCGCGTCAGGTCTCGACTAAGGTTGGCACTGATTCCTTTTTACAAACTCACAAGCTGTTGTATTTACTTTATTTTTGTGTTATGTTCGTGTTCTGAGTCGTTGTAGCAGTTGCTCATTACGGCATGCGTGTCTAAGTAAAAAAAAAGCCTAAAATGGTTTTACTATTTTTCTTTCAGCGTCGATTCTTCATTAGTTGACTGTTCGGAATCATGTTCCTGGTTACTTTTTCTAAAAATTCCGGGGGGGGGGGCGTTCGCGCCAAACTTCACTCAAAAATGCCTGAAAACATTGCAGGGCATCAATAACGTGATGGCAAACAAAATGCGTGCACGTTCGCTAGCGGGTCAATCTGCACCCAATGTCGCTGCAAGCAACATTCTGCACATATTTTACTAGTAGTTTAAAATAAACGCGAGAAAAGATTTATCATCCCAAAATAAGACGATAACCTTGGCTCCTTTTCATCATTCGTCACCTGCGTATTTCGCGTTAAAAATGTTCATCCTTCGACTGTTTTGGAACTGACGGCCTGCCCTCATTGAACCGTGTTTAATTAAAATTGCCACTCATAGAAAAAAAGCTGCCTTGTACACGCGAGACCGTGCGAGCACTTAAGTACAATGCGCCCGATAATCGAAAGTTTCTGAACAACCTTTTGGGTCGCAAAAAAAAGAAAAAAATAAATAAATCAAGTTTGGTATTGACATATTCCTATTTTTCTGCGGGTTTTGAGTGCAACTGTAGTGTCCTTAATTGTGTTCCAGTTTAAAAAAAAAAGCCTAAAATGGTTTTACTATTTTTCTTTCAGCGTCGATTCTTCATTAGTTGACTGCTCGGAATCATGTTCCTGGTTACTTTTTCTAAAAATTCCGGGGGGGGGGGGCGTTCGCGCCAAACTTCACTCAAAAATGCCTGAAAACATTGCAGGGCATCAATAACGTGATGGCAAACAAAATATGCGAAACAGTTAGACCTGCAGTTCCACTACTTTTTGCTCCCCAGCCTGTACACGCTTTCGTCATTTACCGTCAAGCAACAAATCAAACTGTCGGTACATCTGAAGGAATTAGAATGAACAGAACGTCCTCATTTTATTTCTTTTTTTTGCCGTCTTGGATTGTCAGCATCTGACGGGCGGATTCAATGCGACGGTATTGACACGCTTCCATCACATGATGCCATCTGGGAGAGTCGGCCGCGGCATTTCCCACTTTAATCACCAGTGTGGAGACCGAATATAGCGTCTTTCTCAGACAGCACTTTCTGTTTATAGCAAATAACATGTATAGTAACGTGCACCGCATAATCTCAGGTTCACTTGGGTCACGAATTGCATTCATTTATTTTTTTGGATGTGCATGCATGTCTGCGGTTGATGTGAGGAACAAAGCCTGGCTGAGTGGGGTTTAGGGTGCGTTTGTTTAGCTCGTCGCCGCGTCTCACGCAGCCCTCCTTTGACATATCTCGTCAGTTCACGTGCGGCGTTTTCGCATTCATCATTCGGCATTTGGGCTCTGCGCTACGGGGGGCAGAGGGGGGGGCGGCAACGGGAGGATGTAACGGTGACAGATGGAAAGGGAATGTTGGGATCAGGATAAAACAAAGACGGAAACAGAGGGCAGGAAGGGGAGGAGGGGAGGCAAAAAAGCAAACGGACAGGAATAAGGTTTACGTTAGCGGCTGGCCTCTCAGATGATTTTCCATATCAGTGGGCCAGAGGAAGCGGGCACATACGATTTCTTTCCTCAACTCGCCAGCGTAAAACAGACTGAGCGGGCAGGGAGGGAGGTGACAGGAAAGAAGGAACGGGGGGGGGGGCAAAACAAGGAAAATGGACGGAGATAACTAAATGGAAAAAAGATGGCGACCTGGGGGAAGGGTGGAGCTGCGACTGAAGACCAGCCGTGGGAAGAAGGGCCGGGGTTGCACAGTGGAATTTCAACTCCAAGACTACTAATCAATATCACTAAGTGTTTGAAATAAAACCTTTTATTGACTTATTTAATCAACATGAACTTTTATATGTTTTCAAGACATTTTAAGATGGCCGTAATGCAGGTTTTTTTTTTCTTGTCTCGTAAAAGATGAGGTACAAACCAGTGAATCTATTTTCGCACACACGCGTGTGTGTGTGTGTGTGTGTGTGTGTGTGTGTGTGTGTGTGTGTGTGTGTGTGTGTGTGTGTGTGTGTGTGTGTGTGTGTGTGTGTGTGTGTGTGTGTGTGTGTGTGTGTGTGTGTGCGTGCGTGTGCCCACACTGCCAGGGGGCCTTGTGAAAGCAGCCCAAGACATACTGTATATTAGCTGTGTTTTATTATGACTGGCTGAAAGGCCACTGATCTCCTGTTGCACAAGTGCGGTTTGCAGCCTAAAATAATACAAACTAAAGAAGCAGCACAAACAGAAAATTATCTCAAAATATTTCGGCACGGCGAGGAAATAAAAAAAATAGAACAGGATGTGAACAAACAAAATGAGAACAAGAAGAGACAGTTGGGCCAAATTCCTCGTCGACTTGTGCTTGGACTCGTTACAGGGAGGACATACCGTGGACAAAAGCAACGGGGCGCATCTTTTTATCAATGAATGAGTCAATCATAATATTTATAAGAACTCATTTCATACGGCACTTTAAGTGCGCGTTTACAAAGTGCTCTGACAGTACGGGAAAGCGTGAATAAAACACTGTGCAGAAACAAACACAAGCAAGCAAACCTAAATAACAAAACGTGCCTATATTGATTACAAGAAACCCAAAACAGACGTGACATTCAAGTATGTTGGGCTGCAGCGATCAGATATTTTTAGAATCGATTAGTCTATTGATTGTCCCGTGGCTTAATAAAACAATCGGATAAAAATGGATATTTGCATTCCATCTTTGTGTATGTGGCCTGGTGAGTGACATGGGTGGCGGCAAATGAGGCCGGAGAGTTGGCAGTTGTGCGCTCAGGTTGGTTTCCTGTTCGCTAACTAACCATTTGCGAGTCTGGATGGCGAAAATAGGGCCTTACCGAATAATCGAGTGGCCATTTTAATCTTATAAAATTAGATATGATTATTTTTTAATTCATCTGTTGTCTGAATTATAGATGACCAACATGAACATGAAGGCCAAGAAAAAGACAGAAGCGTCTGGGTGCGCTGCGTCGTCGTGAGGGTGTGTTGGAGGCGAAGGCGCCGCACATGCATGCGCGTGCGTGTGTATGCGCGCGCTCGGCTCTCTGATGCAAACTGTTGTCGTAATTGTCTCGGCGAGGCGGTGTTTATGGGTAACGACCCAGCCCACCGCACTTGCTCCCGTCTCCCCATCCAGCGACTAATTACCTGACTCCCTGTGGATTTGTTTCTTCCTTCCCCCGACAACTGTTCAGGTTGTTCCACCAAATGAGAGCGCGCTGATAAGTGCGGATACCTTGAAACGAGCCAACCTAAACACAGCCCCGTTCGCTCGGCGCTTCGACTGCTGCCGCGCTCGCGCTCGTCGTGTGCGTGCGCTCGGTGGAACTGTACCACTGAGTCCAAGTGCGATTCCTGTTGGAAAGGCTTGTCAAGATGCTCTGCATGCTTAACCGTATTTTTTTGATTTGATTTTTCACAGAGAGTGAAAGCCATTTCCGTCCATTTTGCAGCATGAACGGTAACGTTGACAATGAAGCATTCTGTCATTCTTTTCGGCTTTCAGAGGAAGTTTGTCCTCACATCTGTTCTCATAATTAAACATGGCTTCATTCTTCTCCAGAGCCAAATTTAATCAGCGCTGTTCAGAAATGTCACCCTTAACCTTTTTTTTTTTTCCTCTTCTGTCTCTCAGGTGCTTCCTTTATGGGTTCCTTCCTGTCCAGCAGTTTGGGGTCGCCGCCCTCCCACCCGCCTCACCCCTCAGGACCGGTTTCCTCCCCATCCTCTCCCTCGTACCGGACCGGACCCCATTCGAACGCCTCCCCTATCTGGTTCCCTCATTCGCATGAAGGTAACCACGCACACGCGCGCGACTGCACGCGCGGAACATTTGGTTTCTGGTCAATCCCGGGTTTGGGTTTTGGGATTAGACGGCGATGAGGCCATTAAGTGGTTTAACTAACAGCGAGGCCAAACACATGAAGATGTGATGCCTCAGATCACGCTGCTTACCACACACACACACACACACACACACACACGGCGTGCGCACACACACACGCTGAACTCATTCTGGCGCGAGAAGCATGTGGCTTTGTGTTTCGCGCTGGCTTTGGCGGAGTTTCTGTACCCTGACACCGCCTCAAATCAAAATGGCTTCTAATATCTCCTTGAACACGCACACTAAAAAGTCATCAGTAAATTACCCCCCCCCCCCCACCCACACCCAAGTTGTTGTTTTTTTTTTCGTTTTTTTTTTTGCATTGACTCTCTGTCGCTCATCATCCTTCGCCCCCTGACCCACTTTGAAGGTTTTATGAGGTCGTACACCCTCGTTACGCACACGCGTATACAATTTCCATCGCTGCAGAGGAAATTACATTGACTTACATTCATTTCCTGGGGAACGGCGTTTAACCGCAAACCGAGACTCGACCCTAAAACATAATGATATACTTTATGGCGGGCTTAATTTTCATTCCCAAAGACAGGTGTGTCCTCGCTGGTCCGCAGCACCTGCGCAAACTATCCAATTCGAGAGACGGATCGGAAATAAAAGATGATTACGCACGGTGTTTCTTCACCTGAACCCGTTCCAGCACCCTGTAGCCCGATAACGTGATCAGCTGTCCCCGTAAGGGTTAATTTAACGTGATTTTTGATTTGATGGTGCACTGGTGACGTATGGAAAGTCATTTGAGCGTTCATGTTCTAAATTTTAAATGTAAAAAAAAAAAAAAGTATGAGTCATTGATCGTCAAAAATAATTCTTGATTAATTTGATAATTGATGAGCGGGCCATTGTATACACACGCTTAACCTAAGAGTATGCGGTGTACCTAATGAAGGGTCCAGTGGGGCCGTATGTCTCGGCCCACAGCCCCGCCGCCAAAGTAAAGACCTCATAGACGGAAACCTTACCCCTATTTCCAGGATCCTCTTCTGAGGCAGCCCCCTCCACCCCTGTCCAGAGGCCCCACCTTCAGGGCCCCCCTGTGGGCTAACCGCCCTCCAACGGCCCCCTTCCTGATCACAAAGATCTACGCGCTGCAGTGTCGTCTTTTGACAGTTAACCGTTTGCGGTCAAACAATGAGTTTGACGTAGTTATCTGTACTTCTCAGTGTGTGTGTGTGTGTGTGTGTCGGGTTGGTGTGTTCTGGCACCTTTTAAATAATGCAGCACTGGCTCGGTCCCTTTTGGACCCGGTGCTGGGTAAGCAATTTCATCCGATATGGTTTCCTTTTAACCCAGCGGTTTTAAGAAGCGATACGCAGCCCCTAAAAGTGGCCGCGTTCTATAGTCCTGCACTAACAAACTCGACTGAATTCTGACAGTAAACCCCGACTAATTGAGACCTTTTCAACCTAATGGCTCATGACAAGAAACAGCATGTTTGATTCTTCAAGAGGGAGGAGAGGAGTCACATCGCAGTATGCGAGTGCGCTTCTATTCTTTGGCGCCTTTCAGAACGTTTTGACAAATTTGCGTTAGGCTGTTGGACCGCAGAAATTTGATTCAGCGACGCAGTTCCCAAACGCGACAACCGGCTCATTTGTAGCTCATCTGGCAATAAATAGCAACATTTAAGCCCTGGAAATGAGCACTAATGTCTCCTGGAGGGGCTGTCTTATAAATCAGCTTCGTAGAAAGAAGAGGCGGCGGGATGGCAAAGGGAGCAGAGAGCAGCGGCAGTCAATGGAGAGCACGGGGTGTGTGTGTGTGTGTGTGTGTGTGCGTGTGTGCGCGCGTGTGTGTGTGTGTGTGTGGCTATCAGACAGATTTTGTGTCTGCAGTGGCTCAGCTTTTGATCTTTCGAACACGTGTGTGTGCGAACACGTGTGTGTGTGTGTGCGCGCGCGCACGCTCGCCTGTTCGGCGAGCGCGCCGGCACACTACAAATGATTGTTTTTAAGAATTCAAGCCAGGGAGCTCCGCCGGGCGCGCTGCCAGCTGGCCGGTGTCCAGAGAGTGGAGTGTGGAGCCAGCACAAAGAGGAGAGACCTGGCCGACACGCACGCACGCACACACGCCACACACACACACACACACACCTGTCCTTGTTTCGTGGGTCCCCTCCTCACTTCCTTGGCCGCTCTCCTCTCATCTCTTCCATCTCAAAGCTCTCCACTTCCCTTTCACTCCTCCCTTCATCTTCCATCGCAAACAACGCACACACATTTGCCTCCCCCCGTACGCCTCACGGCAGCAACGTCGCGTTACGGGCTTTTCATATTGACAGGACCTCTTCTTTTGGTGTCTCTTTTACTCGCACTCCCGCTTTGTCATTTATTCAAGCGCTAACCCTTCGTCCTTTTGGTCCCCCACTTTGCTTTTTTTTTCCCCCCCTCTCTTCTCAACGGTCTTTGTTCCTCTCTTCTTCCCACCCTCCTGAATTTTATCACTTGTCATTACTCGGGGGATTGGCTTTAGATGGCTGATAGAGCCTTTTGGCTAATTGTTGCCATTTAGATTCACTGGTTGTTAACCATTCAGAGTAATCACGCGCACACACACACACACACACACACACACACACACACACACACACACACACACACACACACACACACACACGTGCGGCTTGCACGGTGGTGCATTTACATGGCCGCATGAACAAGCACCCCTCCGCAACCCTGCCACCCCACCAAACACAGACACACATGCCGGAGCAGAAAAGGGGGTGTCGGCGGTTTTTTGCAGCGTGACTGTGGAATGCGTAGGATGAGTTTTTATGGAGTGCTGTTTACTTTGGCCGCCGCCATTAAACTTTTAACGGCTGCCAATTAACGGGCCAGCAAGGACACTCTGCGGGGCATGAAACCAGCTGCCGAAGAACAGAGCACGCACACAAACGCAATCCGAGCCTTTTGGTCGCCTCGCGCGAAGACGGCTTGCCTCTTGCGCGGCGGCCGTGATTTTTTTTTTTTTGTTGCCGGTTTCATCTCGGCATGCAACGCAACCCAGTTCCGCACCACCACAGAGCGAGACCTCCGCAGTTCGACGTCCTTGAAGACGGGGAACAGAGTGGAAGGACCATTTACCTCCCAGCGAACTCCTGGGAGGGTTGCGTGTGTGCGTGCGCTCACTGTGATGGTTCATACGATTTGTCTTGGAGTGCGGGGGTGGGCGGGTGTTTTGGCGGAAAGCAAATTCCATCCGGTTGAACGCTGCAAATGTTTGGCAGTAGCTGCCTGCTGTGGTTTTTGTCACCACTTTGTCCACTGTAAATAATGTCAAGTCATGTGACATGTTAGTGAATACAGCCTTTTTTTTCTCACCGTTTTTTTTTTCCCAAAGCGGCAATTTCATGATAGATTGAAGGAATAAATGATTTGTTTGGAGAGCTGCCGAATGTCAATGCTTTCCCCTCCCTCCGACAGGGTACCCCAGCTATTCAGGAAGCCTCGCCTCCCCTTTTCTTCCCATGAGTCCCTTGGATCACCATAACAACAGTCTATACGGACAGCACCGCTTCTACGAAACTCAAAAAGGTATGTTTTGCGGAGCGCAGTGCTGGTGACTGGACGTATTAGCCCGACGGGTTGGCTTGACTTTGAAATTGTCTTCTCCCAGATCACTTCTACCTGAGAGGCCTTCCGACCCAGCCCCCTCTGCTCTCCACCAATCTTCCCCCGCTTGCCAGAACCGCTTCCGGCCTCCCGCTCGGCTCCTGCAGCCGAGAGACGGACGGCAAGAGCGCCAGGGACGCGGGCGAGAAAGCCACGACGTCCTTATCAAAGGAGAAAGAAAGATCCGGCGGTAAAGAGCGCCAGCAGCAGGAAAATAAAGACAAACATCAGCTTCATCATCACCCGGCAACTGCCGCCGCTCCGTCAAGCTTCCATCATAAGGCCTACCCGCAGCCCTCCCATGCTGCTCCCTTGCTTCACCTCGCTCCCCAAAGCAGGGAGGAGGATTCCAGACACCTTCCGGAGCGTCACAAGGAGCACAGAGACGGCGACGGCCAGGGAGGGAAACATATGAGTGCCTGTAAACTTTCCGGTGTTTCTGGTACGGAGGCCGTCTCCAGTGAAAGGGGGTTAAGCAGCTGTAGTGGGGGCGGAGCGGGTAGAACGCCTTCTGGGGGCAGTAGGCGTTGCCATAAAGAACCCATCAACGGGGATATGAGGATCAGTGACTCGTCAATCGCTTCCTCGGAATGTATAAGAAGAGGCGCGGCTGCGGCCGCGGCCATCTTGGCCCCTCCGCGCTCCGTGGCCTCCTACTCCATGCCTCCCCCGCCTCCGCCGCCACCCCCAACTCATACCTTGCACATGGGCTCAGCAGTGGTCGGAAGCTGGCTTCACCCGCATCACCATCCCCACCCGGAGTTTTATTGCCCCCCGGCGCCGATGACCATCGTGCCCTCCAAAGATCCGCTTTCCGCAGGCTCCGGCCGGGAGGCAAAAGTCATCGGCGCAACGTTTGTCCCTTCCGCGGGACCGCTGGGAAATCTGGCGACCCCCGAGTGTCACGGGGCCGCAAGCGCGTAAAAGGAGAGGACAAGAATGGCGACGGCTCTCACGAAAGCCCCGCCCATCACCTCGGTCGCCTTAGCGGTTGCCAGAAGAAAGACAAATCCCAAACGCATTTGCAGCAGCTGGGATACGGCAAGGCTGACAAGCCGCCCGACTGGAGCCAACAAACGCAGCACTTCACAAAACACAACGCCACTGCCAGCTCTCTGCCCGAACTGCGATCCTGCAGCCTGGAAACGGCCTCCTCCCTCAGAGACGTGGAGATCGTGGAGGACGTCTACCGGCCCTCGCACCCACCGGACGCCCGGGGGACGTACCTTGGGGGCGGACGCTGGTCTACATCCAAAAGTGGCTCTCCGCCTTTCAGGGACTGCGCTCAATCCGGATCCCAATCTGATGGAAAAGTGGGGTCCGCGGTTCAGAGGGAGGGACAAAAGGTTGCTCGGATACGACACCAGCAGCACAGCAGCCACGGTACCGATGAAAAGGGACGAGATGGCCAGCCGACGACATCTTGGGGTGCTCGGAAAGGACCGCAGGACGACCCGAGGAAAGACTCCCGTCACGCGTCCGCCGGCAATAGTGAAACACGAGGACTCTGTGCCGCAGCCTCCAACCAAGACAACAACCAGTCCGCTTCTCTAGCGCAGAACGCGGGAGGAGAGGGCAGCGCCATGAAGAATTTAATGAACTACAGCTCCCAGCAGCCTTTGCTGCTGCCCCAGCGGAGCCCCTTTGGAGGCTTGGGCTGCCTCAAGCAGGGTGGGGAGAGATTGGAAAAGGGGGAAAGGGGCGGAGGCAAAAACAGCTCCTTACAAGACCCACCCAAACAGTCGCTCCCTCCTCGCAGAGGCTCCTCTAACGAGGGAGAGAAGGGCGACAGAGGCGGGAGGGAGGCCGGGGAGGCGGGGGAGGGGGAGGTAAGGCAGCCGCCGGTGGGCATCGCCGTGGCGGTGGCCAGGCCCCCCCATCGGTCTCCAGACAACACCCCTGGACTCGGCAGACAGGGCAGAGTGCTGCCCAGCATGAAAGGTCAGATGCGGTCCGTGTTTGTTGCATTGAAAGTCAATTAAGGCTATTTTGGGGCTTTGGGCGATGCTATAAGAAATATGAGCTGTTGGTGTGTCTGCCGTTTCTTGGTCCGTTTGATGTTAATTGGGGACTCAACAGATCGGCCAATTATAAAGCGGCAGACATTTAAAGAAAAAAAAAATTCCCTTGCAAGCGCACCGGGAATCTCACAATCCAAACTGAGAACAGCTTCTATCCCGAGTTGTCATTTCGCACTATAGATAGAGGGGATGAATGCCTTGTTTTTATTGCATTCACGGGCCTTCTAAAAATTGAAGTCTCTCTTAAGTCACGAGTTTTACAAAGCGTCGTAGATCAATTCAGTTCCCAAGGGGAGTCAAGATGAGCTTTGTTTCCGGAAAGGCGCATTTCATGTCCTTTCCATGCCCATTGTAGCACAGAAATCAATCTGGCTAATCAAACACCAACACACACACACCCTGGTAGGCTGTCGGCATCAAATTAGCACAAGCGCCACAATTTCTAGTCAAAAGAAGGAAAAAAGAAAACAAAAAGTGTTTGAATGATCTTGTCAGCATTTCGCTGCATTTGTCTTGCAGGGCTGTCCCGACCAATGTATCCGCTTGGCCGGGAGGCAGAGGAGAGGAAGAGGATGACGGAGGATCAGCTCAGCCTTCATCACCTGGACAGGGACAGAGAATTGCTGATTCGGTACTTGCACCAAAGCGTGAATGAGCGCTACTCCACATACACATTGTAGCATCTGTTTTCTCTCCTGGCACTCCTTTTATTCTCCGTCCATGTCTTTTGGTCTGAGCCGCGCCGTCTCTTTACGCCCCCCCCCACACTCCATTTACTCCACTCTGCCTTTGATGTCGTATTTCTGTACCACTCCGACACACAAAGGCACACGTGCGCACACACGCAAACACCATCTCCGAGGGCGTCTTTTTCCTCAGAGATGAGCTGCGGTGTCTTAATGTTATGCGGACTCATCCAAATGTCTCTGAAGTCGCACACTTTTATTATGTAGCTCCATTGCTTTTTTTTTTTTTTAAACCAAAAAAAAAGTAGAATTCATAGACCAGATGTCGAAGATGATAGTCGCCACTGCCGCTGTCACTCATCCTTGATGAATCTAATGGTTGTCGTGGTAATGAAGATCACAAGGACGATAACGATCATGATGGCGATTGTGACGACATGAAGAGAGATAATGACGATAATGACCAAAGTTGCTTCTGCCGACGAAAAGGGACAGCAAGGAGCGCATGGAGTTTGCCCGGATCCACCCTTCAAGTAGTTGCCACGGTGACCTGACCTCTCACCTCTTGGTGCCTGGAGGCGCCAGCCAGTTGGGGGCAGACCCCAGCGCTCACGCGGCTCACCACCACTGGATGCAGAGAACAGGGAGTCCTTCGCTCTGGATGGGACATTCGTATAGTGAGTGCGACGTTTCAAACTTCTCATGGGATACATTTACATTGTGTTATGCAATTCTTTTTAGAATAAGTGGTTTTGTAGTGCAGGGTGTTGGTATTAAAAAAAAATAAATTATATGGTCTCTAACATTGCAGATTTTAAGCTCATGCCGGTGTCAATTTTTTTATTTTCTATCCCACAATGATGTATTTCACGTTTTTTTCACCCCCCCCAAAAAAATGGCACAGCTATATACTTCAAAACAATTTAGCACACTGCAAAACGATCACTAAACGCTGATAAAGGGTGCAAAATGTCACAATAAAGGAGAAAGTTAGCAAAGCTTTTGTCGCACGCAGCCTGCTCACAGATGCCTCTTTGAAGTCCAAGGCTCCAACTTAAAAAAATAAATAAATAAATGATTTGAATTCTGATCAAAAAGATGTGAGTGCTTTGACTTCAACCGTTCACATAACAAATCTTTACATTGTTTTGAAGACCCCTCCCCCATTTGATTTGGAGAATGCATGCTGAGACCACTTCTTGGCCCTTTTGTTCCAGGTTTAAACCACGTGGGGATGAGTGCCAGTTTCCCCCCAGGTTTACCCAGCCCTCTGCAGCCCGTGCTTGGCTCACTCACCCAAGACCCCAGCTCCCCACTGATGGTCCTTCCGACAGAGCCTGGGCCTCATC
>JAKGUB010000378.1:0-46047 GCA_026261675.1 Hippocampus mohnikei
TGCTGCCTCCACAGAAAGCCTGCGATTTTACCACTACACTACCAGCGTCTGAACGTTGGTGCACTTTGGTCACATATGACAAAACGTAATGGGGTTTTCCCAAAGAAAAAGTAACCAAGTGTTCAGTGCTGCATTTTCACACGTTAGCGAGTGGGTTTTGAACCAGCATCGACTAGATCTATAGACAACAAGTTCACCGCTACACTAACAGTGACTGTGAAAAGAGGGCTTTTCGGTAATATATAACGCAACAGTACGGGATTTTCCGAAAGAAAAACTAACTTTGTGTTTCAATTTTATTTTCACACAATACTGAGTAGGTCTTGAAGCTGTGCTGCCTGCAACGAAAGCCAGATAGTATACCACGACACTGTTGGGTCTAAAAGGCCTGGCCGACCGGGCAAAGAACAGGCAAGCACACTGAAATAAAGTTTTAGACAGCTGCAGCAGGGAAGAACAGGGAGGGCACGAAGTTTCAGTGCCTCGGCTCACAAGATCTCCTGTCGGGTCCCCGCTGCAGAGTGCATTTATTTTCTGTAGAGCATGCGCAGTGCAAACAATGGAAAAGTACTGGTGTGATTTGGTGTTGGCTATCATATGGTGTGTGGGTGCGTGTTTTGGGTGCGATGGAATGTGTGTGGCAGATAGTGTGTGAGGAGAGTTTTATGTGAGCACAGAAAAGCAAGGTCAAGTAAAACAATAGGGTATTGAGAAATACACACAAATATAAGAGCTTACTTTACAGACACTACCAGTGACTGTGACTGGCAAGGCACTTTTGTCATATGACACTACATATTGGGGTTTTCCCAAAGAGAAAAGTAACCAAGTGTTCGGCACCGTATTTGCACATGTCACTGACCGAAGTGATCCAACTCTGACTGCACCCAAATCCTGCGAATTTACCACTAGACTACCAGTGAGTGTGAACGACAGAGCTTTTCGGTCATATATGACACAAGGTAATGGGGTTTGCCCAAAGAAAAAAATTAACATGGGTTCCAAACCCAGAGTGGGTTTGGAACCCATGATGCCTGCACAGAAAGCCTGCAATTTTACCACTACACTACCAGTAACTGTGCCTTACAAGGCACTTATGTCATATCTGACGATACATACTGCGGTTTTCCCATGGTAAAAATTAACCAAGTATTTGGTGCTGCATTTTAACACTTCATTGAGCGGGTTTTGAACCATAACTGCCTGCATCGAAAAGCGAGCTCATTTACCACTATACTACAAGTGACGGTGCCAATCGAGGCACTTATGTCATATGTGATGTCACATATTGGGGTTTTCCCATGGAAAATCATAACCAAGTGTTCAGTGCTGGATTTGCACACGTCACCAACCGAATTGAACCAACGCGACTACCCCAAAGCTGACTTTTTCAACTTAATTTTGGAACAGCTGTCGAAAACCGTGACAGCTTCAAGATTAGCCTTTGCAACCCTGAACGCTCCTTGGAAACCCTCACTGATTAGTAACCACAGCTGTCAATATAGCTACTATGGAAAGTTCTTGGAGCATCTATTCTACTTCCACCCCTAACTTAGGACATGTTCCAAGACCCCATGTATTTTGCTGGTAGATTGTAAAACTGAAATTTCTCATTCCATTTTGTAAACCCTGTTTCAAAATAGGAACCCTGCTTGGAAGCTAAGCCATCTTTTACACCCGACATTGAAAAACTGCGGAAAATTAGAGGTCAGACATTTTGACACTCTTATTCATTTATACTCTATTTTATAACAATTTATTCGGGGCCCTGCGTGGAAGCCAAACCTTCATCTAAACCCCTGACTGCTTTAGAACCCAAGGTGACATTTTTCTTCAACTCAATTTTGGGACAGCTGGAAAAAGATGCTGAAGAATTCAAGCATTTGAAACCTTAAATGCGGCTTGTTCAGTACCCACAGCTGTCAATGTGGTTCAGTGGGTCGGACCTGTGATTTCGGACTTAATCCAAAAGAGCCAGTGTCTAGTGCATTGCCAGGTCTGAAATTTTGAAGTTCATTTTGTAACCATTTTAAAAATACTTGGAAGCCAAAATACCTTTTAATTGGTACTGTGAAACGGTTTTAAAACCAGAGGTGAGACATCATGACATTAGGATTTTTTCCACTTCATTTTATAACCACTGATAAAAACCAGGACCCCTGTGCTTTCTTTGAAACCCTGACTGCTTTAAAACCCAAGGTCATATTTTCATTAAAGTTGAATTTTTCCACTCCATTTTGGGACAGCTGTCAAAGATTGTTACGGCTTGTAGATAAGCCTTCGCAACCTGAAATAAAAGCTCCTTTGCAACTTTGAGTAACCGCAGCTGTCACTGTGGTTCAGTGGGTCGCGCCTCTAACTTCAGACTCGATCCAAAACCCCATGTCTTGTGCCGCTAACATTGTCAGATCTGAAATGTTCAACGCCGTTTTGTCTCTACTGGTTAAAATGGTAACATTGCTTGGAATCCAGTCATCTTTAAACCCCTGCTTTGAAACTCTTAAAACCTGAGGGAACGTATTTCATGAAAGTTTTTCGAGCCAATTTTCGAAACCCTTTAAAAATAAATACATACATATGTAAAAATCAGAACCCCACTTTGAAACCAATCCTTCCTTTGAAACTTTGACTGCTTTAAAAGTGGAGGTTACACACTCAGACAACTGAATTTTTCAAGTAATTTTAGGACAGCTGTCAAAAATCACGAGGGCTTGGAGAACAGCCTTTGCAACCTTAAATGTTCCTGAGAAACCCTCACTGATAAGTAACTGCAGCTGTTAACGTGGCTCAGTGGGTCGCACCTCTAAATGAGGACTTGATCTAAAACCCCATGTCTTGTGCTGCTAATATATTATATTTATATTTAAGGCTTGAGACAAAACCTGCTGCCACTTTTTCAGATTGAAAGATGTTAAGTCCATTTTGTAACTGCTGTAAAATTAGGGGCACTGCTTGGAAGCCAAACTCAACTTTTCAACGCTATTTCAAACTCTGTTTTAAAAAGTCGAGGTCACACACCTTGACATTTTCAATTTGTTTTTACTCACTTTCATAACCACAAAAAAATAATACCAAAAAAAAATCAGGACCCCTGCATGGAAGCCAAACCCTCCTTTGACACCGTGAGAGCTTTAAAATTCAAGGTCACATATTTCGACAGCTGAATTTTTACATCACAAATTTTGGACAGCTGTAAAAAATCACAATGGTTTGAGAGTCACCTTTGGACTAAAACACTCCTTTGAATTCGGCGGGACAGGCCTGCAACACCTCACCAGATAGGCGTACAGGAGGCATCCTCATTTAATGTCAGAGCTACCTCATCTGGCTCCTCTCAATGTGGAGGAGAAGCTGCTCGTTTCTTGGCACGTAAACCCCATGATGTGACCACTGTTAAAAATGGGAACACCACTTGGAAGCCAAAGTCACCTTTATACGCCACTTTGAAAATGTGTTAAAACCTGAAACACATGATATTTGGATTTCTTTACACTCAATTTTCAAACCACGGTTAGAAATCAGGACCTAGTGTTAAAAACTTTTAAAACAACCATTCATTTGAACTCCTGACTTCTTTCAAAGGTGAGTTCTGGCGAAAAACAAAAACGAACAAAAAGGACGCTGCATGGAAGCCATTCAGCCCTTTGAAACATTCAAGGCTCTCGACCCAAGTACACACTTTGAGAGAGCTGATTTTTTTTTCGCAACTAGATTTGGGGACATTGAAACCCCAAAAGTTCCTTTGAAACCCTGATTTGGAACAGTGGCATCAGTACTGTATTGTGACCCACTGACTGAGGACATGGGGGCTTTGTGATCGAGAGCTGTGTTGGGTCCTTCTCCATTCTGGAGTTTGGAACGCATTTTGTTTCAAGTGTTAAAGATAGGCATACTACTTGAAACGCCAAAATCACTTTTTAAACTCAAAATGATACAAACCCCAAAGTCATTTGTTCAGACAGCTGAATAATTACACCTCACTTTGGGACTCCTGTCATAAATCATCAACACTTGGTAGCATTTAAGACCCCAAACATTCCTTTGAAACCCTGACTGATGAGGAACAGCGGTGTCAATACTCAGTCTTGTGACCCACTGACTGAGGAGATGGTTGTTTTGTGATCAAGAATTGTGTTGGGTCCTTCTCCAGTCTGGATCTTGGAACCCATTTTGTTTCAAGTGTGAAAATGGGCGTACTCCTTAACACACCAAACGCACCTTTTAAACTCGTAATTATAAAAACCAAAATCATACATTCAGACAGCTCAGATTTTTAACATGATTTGGGGATACCTGTCATAAATCATGACCACATGTTGGCATTTAAAGCCCCTACCGTTCCTTTGAAACCCTGACTGATTAGGAACCGCAACTCTTGGTACTCAGTGGCACCACTGGCGGAGGACGTGGGGTTTTTGTCATCAAATCTTGAGGCGGGACAATTTCAGTTGTGGAGTTGTTCACACCATTTTGTCACACCACTCTGAAAAGAAAGGGTACACTGCTTGGAAGCCCACCCTTCCTTTGAAAACTTGACTGCTTTGAAAGTCCAGGTCATGCATTCAGACAGCTGAATTCTGCAACTCGATTTCTGGACAGGTATTAAGAAACAGTGACAGCTTCGAAATTAGCCTGTGTTTTAAAACATTTCTGATACCTCGCCTGGCTCGGTATCAAATTTGGGAAAGGATCGTTGGAGATAGGCACTCAGAAATGAAGACACAAGAGACAATTCTGCTACCAATAACTGGATTGTTTATTAGTGCCACAGAATATGCCAAACAGTCACTCAATTAACAACACATCATACTGCTACTAACAATAGCGCTTTATTAGCCCACAGTAATAATGTCAAATCTTCAAGCAAATAACAGCGTATCAAGCTCCTAGAATATAATTAAACTCTTACCATGCGCCTTCAGGATGGAGAGCCAACACCCTGGGTAGAGTGAGCTTTGATACAAGCTGGGCGTCCGACGCAACCCGCAGCAGACTCTACTCAGGGTAGCGAGCGTACTCCTTTGTCCAAAACTCGGAGTGTGCGAAGGGAGGGGTGAGTGGCCATCTCAGCCCCCCCCCTGGCGCCATTCAGTCTGTTATTTTAACAAATAAGGCTTGCACAGCTTCTCCTTCTCACACTTTCTTGTTGTCGCAGCATATCTGACTCCCCTTTTCACGTTCACACCACTTGTTTTGCACAAGTTGTGGTTATCACGGTTTCTCTCTCCTTGAAACGATCAGCACATGATTTCACACGATTTCGCGTAAGCAGTATTATACAACCTATTTCTCAAAACTTTGTTAACCTCTGAACACAACATCACATAACCTTGTATTTTTCCATCTCATTCCACTCTTGATGTTGTTTTCATCAGTTTAACAATTGACATGATAATGGCCACGGAGACCACATTTCATCCATTATTGTTTCTTGCAAAAGCGTATATAATTCTTCCAAAGATATATGATTCTCTCGTTGAAATCTTGTGTAGTTTCCATACCATTGTTCCAAATAAAAGTTATGAGTTGGATGGGGTACCAATTCTACTCTGATTTTTGTCAAACCAAAATATGTAGGTGTTATAAGACGTTAACAATCATAACATTCGATTATATATTTCTCTTTCAACAGCAAGCCGAATGCGTCGCACATAAACACAAGTTCCAATATTACATAAAGTGAGTATGCATATTACTCCCATAAGAATGATCAAAGGTGGTACCAGGACCGTACGCGCAGTGTTTGACATTCCCGTGAAGATATCCCACCAATGATGCGCCGACGCCTGTTGCACTAATTTCGCCGCGTGAACAACCTTTCCCTTAGCTACCAGTGTGGACACCATGAGGCTGGAAATGTTAGACGCTTGTGACTTAATTGGTTTTTGTATCCCAGTGGAATCGTCCAATGCGCATTTGAAACGTTCCAGTGAGACTTTCCATGGAGAGCGTAGTACCTCCCACTGTACCGTAGTTAATCTACGGGACTCGGTATAATTAGTCAAACGATACGTCATGTTTTTCCAGTGCCATAGGTGTACCCCATGTAAGCAGCCAGTGAAAGGAACCGAAGGTACCTGTGAGTTATTTAGGTTGTAGCCACGCATAGAGTGTGCGGTCCAACTTGCCACATCATCTCCCTGGGTGGCTCTCTTGTCCAATCACAAAGTACAACCTCTGAGTCGGTTAAACACGGGTTTGAAAACGTTCGTTGTAAACGGCAAGCCATCCCTTGATCAGTCTTGTCACATAAATCTGTGTTAAAGGTCTCATTGGTTTTTGGTTCAAACCACTCTCCATCAATATGCAGAAACCAATAACTGCTCGTTGTAATGACAGGCAATACTTGGTATTTACATACCACCTTTGTCGTTGTCACGTCGTATTGGGTCCAATACCCAGCACATTTATCTGTGTTACGATCTGTAAATTCTGAATGTAGTCGTAGCCATAAGGCGTCAGATATATTTCAAATCCTTCTCCATTCTTTATAATTATTTGATGTCACTATTCTCTGGAACATCTCCTTTTGGACTAATGCATGTATATGTTGTAGATTACATACTGCCCAATTCGTGAGGTGCGTCAAATCATTGAACACATTATAAGTTTCATTCCACATTCTTAGTTCCCAATTAAAGACTGTGCTCTGGAGCTCTGCGTTTCTTTTGCCCCACGATTGATTGTGGCATCCATATGCCTATCTGATGCAGAGCCCTAGAGGCATGTTCACCAGTGTTAGATAACATTGTTCGCGTTATTTCATTGTCAGCAGTGTTAGCCATGCCCAACAGCGTCCCAGTTCCACCCAACAGGGTGTCATACCATGCTCTCTTTCGTCGATCACATGTGGGAATGGGGGGAAAATATATTGTCCAATATACTTTCGTTTCCACAGTCGCTGGGCCAGGTGTGTGCAGGTGTCGATGATGGGAGTCAAGTGTGTTTGGGTTATTGTTGGTGTTGTTGATGTTTTTGAGATCACCTTTATTGGGTACCTCCAAGGCAGACCTCCTGGAACTGGCGTCCCGTCACCGATAAGGAAGTTCTCCTCTGCTGTTACCGTCCATGACTTTCCTTGGTAGTTGAGGTCGCAGGTGGCGTCCTGGGCCACCCGTAGCCACTCATACCAGTCCTCGAAGTTCTCCAGACGAAACGCCGGTGTTTCTATCTTGCAGCACGTTTCTGAGCCAGAGGTGACAGTTACCAAACTTCCCGGTGTCACTTCGGGAATGTTGGATTCACACATTATTATTGGGTGATCGCAGGTGACGTTCACGGGGTTGTCATCATATCGCTCTATCCTGATGGTTCGGCTCTTCCGGCAAAGATGACCTTCCGTCATCTCCCAGGAGGGTTGGACCATGGCATCGAGGACAAGGAGGCAGATGACCCAGCAGACGACACCTCCAATTTCACGGTGCCAGATAGCCACCATTTCGCCGTCCCCTGGTTGGAGTTCCACCAAACAGCAAGTCCCACCTCAGCATTCATACCCACCAAGCTGTAAAACATATGGTTAACACTATTGACAAAGAAAATATGATTAGTTTTCTCGCAAATAACATCGACTGACGGGTACATTGACCCATTTTTCTTCTCCCTGATACAACACGCTAACCGTGGAATCTGACCCTTGGGCAATTATTTCTGATCCTGTATTGTTTTTGGCAGACAGTTTCTGTCGCTTCAGGTATGGGAAACGGTGTCATTTTTACCTTCCCTACCAAAATTGTTCTCATATCAATCTCTGTTCCGAATTGAATTTACCTTTGTCCAAGTACAATGTCATTCCAGCCAGAATGTCCATTCCAATTATCCATTCAGGAATAGGAGTGACCACTACTTCAAATTTACGAATTGGCATTTTTCCGATTTTCAATGGGAGGGTCACTGCTTTCCCATTAACAATTTGTCCCCGAGTCCCCTTAGCGGGACTTTTTCACCCTTCATTTTGTCAGGGTTTCCATGTATCAATGAGGCCTCCGCTCCCGTGTCAACCAATGCCATTACTCGTTGGACCGAATTGTTCCAATAAATTTCGAGCTGTACATGGGGTCTGATATCCCCTATGCACCAACGGTCTTTAATTTGATTCTGGTTGACTGCGTGAGTTTGACCTCCATCCTAGCGGAGGAGATCGAAATTTCGTGATCTCCTATCCTTGTTTTTTCCTTTTCTCTTATTATTTATCTTGCCCTTTTTTACTGCTGTCACATAACTGGGACCTCTGACATCTATCGGCATGTCCTCATCATCTTCTGTATCCGACTCCTGTTTTTCCAGTGCCATAGGTGTACCCCATGTAAGCAGCCAGTGAAAGGAACCGAAGGTACCTGTGAGTTATTTAGGGTTGTAGCCACGCATAGAGTGTGCGGTCCAACTTGCCACATCATCTCCCTGGGTGGCTCTCTTGTCCAATCACAAAGTACAACCTCTGAGTCGGTTAAACACGGGTTCAAAACGTTCGTTGTAAACGGCAAGCCATCCCTTGATCAGTCTTGTCACATAAATCTGTGTTAAAGGTCTCATTGGTTTTTGGTTCAAACCACTCTCCATCAATATGCAGAAACCAATAACCGCTCGTTGTAATGACAGGCAATACTTGGTATTTACATACCACCTTTGTCGTTGTCATGTCGTATTGGGTCCAATACCCAGCACATTTATCTGTGTTACAATCTGTAAATTCTGAATGTAGTCGTAGCCATAAGGCGTCAGATATATTTCAAATCCTTCTCCATTCTTTATAATTATTTGATGTCACTATTCTCTGGAACATCTCCTTTTGGACTAATGCATGTATATGTTGTAGACTACATACTGCCCAATTCGTGAGGTGCGTCAAATCATTGAACACATTATAAGTTTCATTCCACATTCTTAGTTCCCAATTAAAGACTGTGCTCTGGAGCTCTGCATTTTCTTTTGCCCCACGATTGATTGTGGCATCCATATGCCTATCTGATGCAGAGCCCTAGAGGCATGTTCACCAGTGTTAGATAACATTGTTCGCGTTATTTCATTGTCAGCAGTGTTAGCCATGCCCAACAGCGTCCCAGTTCCACCCAACAGGGTGTCATACCATGCTCTCTTTCGTCGATCACATGTGGGAATGGGGGGAAAATATATTGTCCAATATACTTTCGTTTCCACAGTCGCTTGGGCCAGGTGTGTGCAGGTGTCGATGATGGGAGTCAAGTGTGTTTGGGTTATTGTTGGTGTTGTTGATGTTTTTGAGATCACCTTTATTGGGTACCTCCAAGGCAGACCTCCTGAACTGGCGTCCCGTCACCGATAAGGAAGTTCTCCTCTGCTGTTACCGTCCATGACTTTCCTTGGTAGTTGAGGTCGCAGGTGGCGCCCTGGGCCACCCAGAGCCACTCATACCAGTCCTCGAAGTTCTCCAGACGAAACGCCGGTGTTTCTATCTTGCAGCACGTTTCTGAGCCAGAGGTGACAGTTACCAAACTTCCCGGTGTCACTTCGGGAATGTTGGATTCACACATTATTATTGGGTGATCGCAGGTGACGTTCACGGGGTTGTCATCATATCGCTCTATCCTGATGGTTCGGCTCTTCCGGCAAAGATGACCTTCCGTCATCTCCCAGGAGGGTTGGACCATGGCATCGAGGACAAGGAGGCAGATGACCCAGCAGACGACACCTCCAATTTCACGGTGCCAGATAGCCACCATTTCACCGCCCCTGGTTGGAGTTCCACCAAACAGCAAGTCCCACCTCAGCATTCACACCCACCAAGCTGTAAAACATATGGTTAACACTATTGACAAAGAAAATATGATTAGTTTTCTCAAATAACATCGACTGACGGGTACATTGACCCATTTTTCTTCTCCCTGATACAACACGCTAACCGTGGAATCTGACCCTTGGGCAATTATTTCTGATCCTCTATTGTTTTTGGCAGACAGTTTCTGTCGCTTCAGGTATGGGAAATGGTGTCATTTTTACCTTCCCTACCAAAATTGTTCTCATATCAATCTCTGTTCGAATTGGAATTTACCTTTGTCCAAGTACAATGTCATTCCAGCCAGAATGTCCATTCCAATTATCCATTCAGGAATAGGAGTGACCACTACTTCAAATTTACGAATTGGCATTTTTCCGATTTTCAATGGGAGGGTCACTGCTTTCCCATTAACAATTTGTCCCCGAGTCCCCTTAGCGGGACTTTTTCACCCTTCATTTTGTCAGGGTTTCCATGTATCAATGAGGCCTCCGCTCCGTGTCAACCAATGCCATTACTCGTTGGACCGAATTGTTCCAATAAATTTCGAGCTGTACATGGGGTCTGATATCCCCTATGCACCAACGGTCTTTAATTTGATTCTGGTTGACTGCGTGAGTTTGACCTCCATCCTAGCGGAGGAGATCGAAATTTCGTGATCTCCTATCCTTGTTTTTTCCTTTTCTCTTATTATTTATCTTGCCCTTTTTTACTGCTGTCACATAACTGGGACCTCTGACATCTATCGGCATGTCCTCATCATCTTCTGTATCCGACTCCCTCTCTTCCTCTTCCTCGAGGGGTGGGGCCGTCGGCTTTGTCACAGGCCTTATCATCTCTTTTAAGAGAGTGGCCAATTCTGATATCTCCGACCTCACTTCTTTTCCAATTGTCCCGCTTCCATTTACTCCGAGACTCAAACAACTAACCTTTAATCCTCGCTGTTTGCATTTAGCTGCCAAGACACTATTGGGCAAGCCGTCAATTTCTTCTGACGGCACCCCGCTGCAATCAGCGCCTTCCACATCTCTTTCCTATTTCCTCCTTCCGTCGGTCTGGGGCGTGGCCCTCGGCTATCCCTCTCGGGCCTATTCTCATTTCGTGATTCAGAGCGAGGTTGGCGAGCAGTTTCTCCCCAATCTCCCAGCGTTGCTAGTTCCAGCAGACGTGTTTTTACGTCGCTGAAACTGTGTTCCACAGCCCCAGCAAGATGGTAAGTATTGCTGATCTGTAATGAGGAGGAGCATCTCGGATCAATGCGCCACGCACTACTTTAGGCACAACAGCGTCATCAATAAAAGCATGCCCGGCCCGCGATATTGATTCTCGCGTGCACAATCTTCCCATCCGGTGGATTGCATCACGCATAGTCAACCATTGGCCTTTTATTTCAGGCCAGTCATGCCAAGTGGGGTATACCGCCTGAGCCGCCATGGCATACAATGCAAACATCGTAAACGACTCCCTTCCTTCACCTCTCTTCCGAAAGTGCACGGTATTCGCATTCATTCGTGAGTCGCTGCTTAAGCCCCCAAGTCGTGCATAATCACCAGAGTCAATCTTTATAGAATCAGCTCCTTCCTCATACATTCGCCTTATCCAGGCATCGATTTGTTCTCCCGTTTTTTGTCTGTATTTTGATGTCAAGTGAGCGATTTCTTCCTGAGAGAAATCCTCCATTGTCACAGTCATGCGCGGCGGCGGCTGTGGCTGTTCTATTTTCCTTAGAATGGGATGCCCCTCCGCATCAACCACCACCACATCATTTCTGTCACGCTCTTCTTGAAAAATTGGCGGTATGATATGCCTTTCTTCCCGCCTGCGGGTGATAGGCTCAATCTTTAATTGGTCAAGATTTGGGTACAGCGGTTGCGGTTTCATTTCTCCGCCATGCAATATTTCTCCATCGCCATCTCCCCAAAGGTCTCCACTCCACCCTCTGGCTCCCAATCTTTGGCAACGCCAAAGTGAAAGAGCGAACTTGTCTTGGGTCAGCTTTATGCTGCCTTTTATTTTCCTTTGCACGCGTCTGCTGTGAGATGTGCGCCACAGCTTTTTCTAACATAATTTGTACTTTGTCCAATTCCTTTTCTGTCTCACTCAATTTTAACTTAGTCTGAGCGAGTTCTTTATCCCTCATCATTTCAGAGTTGCGAGCCTTGTCAAGCGCCTCCAACTCTCTCTTTCCATGCCTCAGCACAGATCCACAACATTTCTCGCACTCCCCTTAAGGGAGCCTTTTCTCTTACCACCACTCTGTTCAACATGTCCTTTACCACAGGTGGACTTGCGGCAGCAATCGCTCCTGTCCACGGCCCAGGGCGTCCCCCGGTCCGCTGCAACAGGCTTCCGATTTCTTTAAAACCATTACTTTCCCATCCAGGGACACACTCTTCCTCTGAGGCCGCTTCCGCCTCTTTCACAGCTCTATTCTTAAAACAAGACATTTCTGAATGTATTCTCCGCGATCCTGCCGACAACGCCAAAAATGTTTTAAAACATTTCTGATACCTCGCCTGGCTCGGTATCAAATTTGGGAAAGGATCGTTGGAGATAGGCACTCAGAAATGAAGACACAAGAGACAATTCTGCTACCAATAACTGGATCGTTTATTAGTGCCACAGAATATGCCAAACAGTCACTCAATTAACAACACATCATACTGCTACTAACAATAGCGCTTTATTAGCCCACAGTAATAATGTCAAATCTTCAAGCAAATAACAGCGTATCAAGCTCCTAGAATATAATTCAACTCTTACCATGCGCCTTCAGGATGGAGAGCCAACACCCTGGGTAGAGTGAGCTTTGATACAAGCTGGGCGTCCGTGACGCAACCCGCAGCAGAATCTACTCAGGGTAGCGAGCGTACTCTTTTGTCCAAAACTCGGAGTGTGCGAAGGGAGGGGTGAGTGGCCATCTCAGCCCCCTGGCGCCATTCCGTCTGTTATTTTAACAAATAAGGCTTGCACAGCTTCTCCTTCTCACACTTTCTTGTTGTTGTCGCAGCATATCTGACTCCCTTTTCACGCTCACACCACTTGTTTTGCACAAGTTGTGGTTATCACGGTTTCTCTCTCCTTGAAACGATCAGCACATGATTTCACACGATTTCGCGTAAGCAGTATTATACAACCTATTTCTCAAAACTTTGTTAACCTCTGAACACAACATCACATAACCTTGTATTTTTCCATCTCAGCCTGTCAAGCGTTTAATGTTCCTTTGAAACCCTCAATCATTAAGAACCGAAGCTGTCAACGTTTTTCACTGGTGCGACCCACTGACTTAGGATATGTGAGTTTTGTGATCAAGTCCTGTGGTTGGTCCTTCTCCAGTCTGGAGTTTGCAACCCATTTTGTTTCAAGTTTTAAAAAGGGAACAGTCCTTCGAATCCAAACACTTGTCAGACACCTGTCATAAATCATGACCTGATGATGACATTTAAAACTCCAAACATTCCCTTGAAACCCTGACTGATTAGGAACCGTGGCTGTTAGTACTCATTGGCACCACTGGATGAGGCCGTGGTGTTTTTGAAATCGGGTTTTGTGCCAGGACATTTTCAGTTGTGGAGTTTCTCACTCCATTTTTTCACACCACTGCGAAAATAAAAAGGTAAACTGCTTGGAAGCCAACCCCTCCTTTGAAACCTTGACTGCTTTAAAAGTGCATGTCATAAATTGAGACAGCTCAATTTTCCAACTCAATTTCTGGACAGTAATTAAAAACTACGACGGCTTTGAGATTAACCTTTCAAGCGTAAAATGCTCCATGTGCTGGGACATTTTGAGTTATGGCATTTTTTCAACCGCTGTTGAGACCTGAGAGCACTCTTTGGGAGCAAAACTCACCGTTGGACCTGTACATTTCAAATTTTAACTGTTGAGGCACCTCCCGACATTTGATTTATTTTTACTCCATTTTAGAACTATTGTAAAAAAACAGGACCTGACATGGAAGTAAACCCTCTGAAATCCTGAGGTCAAACATTAAGACAGCTGAATTTTTCAACTGAGTCTTGGGACAGCTGTCAAACATCGTGACCACTTGGAAGCCTTTGAAAGCATGGTCTCTCCTTTGAAATCCTGACGGTTTCAAAATGGCGGCATTCAACCTTACTCAGCGGGACGCACACCTGACTTTGGCAAAAAAGATTTTGGGATCAAGTTTTGGTCTGAGACAAGCAAAGGTCTTAAATGTTTCACGCCACATTGCAACCACAGCTTGGAAGGCAAAGTCCCTTCCTGGCCTGCTTTGAGGCCATTTTAAAACCTAAGGTATTTTGTTTCATCCTTAAAAATCAGGACCCCGTGGAAACCAATAGTTACTTTGAAATCCTGACTGCTTTCAAACCTGAGGTTACGCATTGAGAAAGCTGACTTTTTCAACTTAATTTTGGAACAGCTGTCGAAAACCGTGACAACTTCAAGATTAGCCTTTGCAACCCTAAACGCTCCTTGGAAATCCTCACTGATTAGTAACCACAGCTGTCAATATGGCTCAGGTATACCAGCTACTATGGAAAGTTCTTGGAGCATTTATTCTACTTCCACCCCTAACTTGGAACATGTTCCAAGACCCCCATGTATTTTGCTGGTAGATTGTAAAACTGAAATTTATCATTCCATTTTGTAAACCCTGTTACAAAATAGGAACTCTGCTTGGAAGCCAAGCGATCTTTTACACCAGACATTGAAAAACTGCGTTTTGGAAAATTAGAGGTCAGACATTTTGACACTCTCATTAATTTATACTCTAACAATTAATTTGGGGCCCTGCGTGGAAGCCAAACCTTCATCTAAACCCCTGACTGCCTTAGAACCCAAGGTGACATTTTTTTCAACTCAATTTTGGGACAGCTGGAAAAAGATGCTGAATAATTCAAGCTTTTGAAACCTTAAACGTGGCTTGATCAGTACCCAAAGCTGTCAATATGGTTCAGTGGGTTGGACCTGTGATTTCGGACTTAATCCAAAAGCGCCATTGTCGAGTGCATTGCCGGTCTGAAATTTTGAAGTTCATTTTGTAACCATTTTTTTAAATCCTTGGAAGCCAAACTCAACTTTTCAACGCTATTTTAAACTCTGTTTTAAAAAGTCGAGGTCACACACCTTGACATTTTCAATTTGTTTTTACTCACTTTCATAACCACAATAAAAGAATACAAAAAAAAAAATCAGGACCCCTGCATGGAAGCCAAACCATCCTTTGACACCGAGAGCTTTAAAATTCAAGGTCACACATTTCGACAGCTGAATTTTTACATCACAAATTTTGGACAGCTGTAAAAAATCACAATGGTTTGAGAGTCACCTTTGGACTAAAACACTCCTTTAAATTCGGCGGGACAGGCCTGCAACACCTCACCAGATAGGCGTACAGGAGGCATCCTCATTTAATGTCAGAGCTACCTCATCTGGCTCCTCTCAATGTGGAGGAGAAGCTGCTCGTTTCTTGGCACATAATTCAAAACTCGCATATGTCTTGGGCTTGTACATTGTCAGGTCTGAAATTGTAAACCCCATGATGTGACCACTGTTAAAAATGGGAACACCACTTGGAAGCCAAAGTCACCTTTTATACGCCACTTTGAAAATGTGTTAAAACCTGAAACACATGATATTTGGATTTCTTTACACTCAATTTTCGAACCACGGTTAGAAATCAGGACCTAGTGTTAAAAACTTTTAAAACAACCATTCATTTGAACTCCTGACTTTTTAAAAATGTGAGTTCGGGCGGGGACACAAACAAAAACATGACGTCGCAATGCAAGCCATTCAGCCCTTTGAAACATTCAAGGCTCTCGACCCAAGGACACACTTTGAGAGAGCAGATTTTTTTCGCAACTAGATTTGGGGACATTGAAACCCCAAAAGTTCCTTTGAAACCCTGATTTGGAACCGTGGCATCAGTACTCGGTATTGTGACCCACTGACTGAGGACATGGGGCTTTGTGATCGAGAGCTGTGTTGGGTCCTTCTCCATTCTGGAGTTTGGAACGCATTTTGTTTCAAGTGTTAAAGATAGGCACACTACTTGAAACGCCAAAATCACTTTTTAAACTCAAAATGATACAACCCCAAAGTCATTTGTTCAGACAGCTGAATAATAAAAACAAATTTCGCAGCTAGATTTTGGGACAGCTGTAAAATACATTAAAATCTGACTTCTTTCAAACCCAGGTCCCAAATGCAGACAGCTGTGTTTTTCAACTCGTTTTTGAAACAGCTGTCAACAATCGTGACGGCTTGGAGACGAGTCTTTGAGTCCTCCTTTGAAACCTGAATCCATTTGTCACCGCAGCTGTCAATGTGGCTCAGTGGGTGACACCTCTAATTCAACCTCAATATCTTGTGCTGCTAACATATTATACGGAAGACGTGCACTTTACCCTACTTTCCTGTTCCGTGCTGCGCAGAGTGACGCCAAAATGACACAAGGCTTCCAAGCGTGAGTCGAGTAAAAGTCGGCGTGGAAAAGTCCCGCCGAGGCGCGTTTCAGTGACGTTTTGTTACGTGCCCAGCGGAAACTGGCGTCTAGTTTCCGGCCAGCGCGCCGAGCGGAAAAAGTCACGTGACCAACGAAACTAAACCCAGTTTTCGGGAGCCCGTGGTGAGCGGAAATCGCCACGTGACCAAGTGCAACAAGGGCTCAAAATGGCCGATGACGTGTCACTGGGTAGAAAACAGTGGCGGATGCTGGTCTGTCTAGGAGGGAAGCTCAATTTCGGCCTACATCATAAAATGTGTCCGTTTATTCATACGTGGATTCGACTCTCCGTTCCTTTTCCAAAAAAATGAAAGGATGCCTTCACCATAAGATCATTGGCTCATTCGCTGTCAATCAATAACATTCAGCGAGATCATCCAATCATCATGAAGAAAAGCGGAGCTTCTGCACGCCCACTGTCCATAGACTCCCAGAGACCTGAGCGTCCAATGGGCAATGAGAGAGAGAGAGAGAGGAGCATTGTTTATTAATCTTAGGTTATCCATTCATTCATTTGTAGACTCAGAAAGAATTAATCTGGTTTCTTTAATTACTCAGCCACATCTTTCGTTCAGTTCTCCAAAGATAAACAGTTCATTTTCTTAGGCGAGAAAAAAAGTAGTGTGTTTCCGGTAACCCGACCGACCGAGAATTTCTACCTGGAAGAAAAACTTTACGGTCGGCATTTTTTTTCAAACCATCTACATTTTTGTGCAATAATAATAATAGTACATTTCATTTATAAGCGCCTTTCAAAACACTCAAGGACGCTTTACAATTAAAACAAGAACAATAAAACCACAGACAAAATTATAAATAATAAAAGGAAGATGAATTTAGAGCCTTTACATTGGTGCAAACTCTCGCGATATTCACGTTGCGTCGTTTGCCCTGTCGTCTGTCAACAACATTGAATCATGGCGGCGGCCACAATCTCCAACAACAGTTTAAACCGCGTTTTGTGTGTTGCAGTCGCATGCTCGTACCATAATATTAAGAAAATAGCATCCACTGCTGTATCGAAAAGATTCAACGAGGCGACGGCGGCGGCGACGTTCGAAGTCGGCCGCGGGGAAAGGCGGGGGGCGGGCGTGACGGTGGGACGGGCGGGGGTGGTGGTACGGCGCGCCGGTCGTTGGCTGGTCGTCTACTCTACCCCCCGCCACGAACACCCAGCGCCCGCCCCCGCGAGGCCGGCGGCGGCGGCGCACCCCGGCCTCCCGAGCCCGGAGCGAGAGCGAAACCCAAATAGGCGGCGGAGGCGTCGGCCGCGGAGCGGCGGGACGACGGCGGCGGGAGGCGTCGCGGGGGGAAGGGGACGGTGTCGGCGCGGGTCGGTCGGTGCGCCGCGACACCTCCGCGTCCCGCCCGTCCCCCGTCACTACCCCTGGTCAGGCGCCCGTCGGCGTTCCCCCGGCCGCCCACCCCCGCCGACCCGCGCGTCCGCGCGCTCGTTGACGTAGACCCCCGTCCGCCTTAGTCTTACGGCACCCTAGTCCAGGCCGGGCCACGACCACCACGGGCCGTCTAGGACGCGGGACGCAGAGGTAACGAGATGGCTCTAACACCCAGCCGCTGGGTACCCAACTCTCTCGCCGCCGAGCGGGGGTTTCAATCAGTGGCGATTGTTCAGTTATTTCCGTTTTTCACGGCCCTCTGAATAGGGATCGTCAGCCAGCATGGAAGGATTACTCTTTCTGTACTTTTTTGATACATTTATTGCAGCACTCTGCAGCAGATGTAGATGTAGATGTAACAGAAGCAGTAGCAGTAGCAGAAGCAGAAGTACGAGCAGAAGCAGGTAATAACCTAAAGCACACATAAATGCAGTAAAAAATGAATATATCTTTCTGCATCACAATGTAAATATGTATATAATTGACATTAATTAATACCTTTATTCAACAATAAGTTTAATAAATTATTTAATCAACCATGATTTCACTATGTATCATTATTCATTATTTTAAACGTAAAAAACCATACAACACAAACATCAAGCCGAACCGAACTAAAGAACTACAAGTCCCAACAGCTAAACCCGGAAGTGGAGCGCGGCATAATTAACCCCATCTGCTCCGCAATGGACTTAGTTTAAAACATCAATTTGCAGCCGGACAAACATGACAACGATGCAAAATGAGCTAAATAAAGACACCACTGTTCGACCAACACTTTAGCACATGCAGTTTAAATAGCCGATTGCGAACGGTAACTGTGACAGCATAGCAAATCGCGGTGCTGCAAACACAAAGCACAACGGACAAAATGTGAAGCAGACAAACAAAGCAACCGATCATGATCCAATCTAAAGTTAACTAAAGAAGAGCACACGCGTAGCTTACCATTGGGCCATGCCGACGACGAAGCGAGTGTATTCACTAACTAATCAAAACGCGATGCTGCTTTTATACTTCGCGAGATCAGTCACCTGTCAGTGGCGGCCCCGCCTCTTAAAGTGCCAGGTGAATCCAACAGCGATTGCTCGACTGCAAGGGAAGCTCGGCTTCCCTAAAATGTCAAAGAATAAGTGATGAAATATATGAATGTAAATTTCATTGTGTGTACATGTCATTGACTAAATATGCGCTACAACGTGCTCAACTTATGCTCCAAATCAGCTTCTTCTTACGGGTTACAAGACAAGACTTCCTTCTCATTCATGCCGCAGCTTCGCTGTGCTTTAAACGGTAGTGAGTTCAGGTAGGTTGTCCCAATGCGTTGAACGGAGACGAGTCATTGGATACAAACTGTTTTTTGTCCCGCCCACGGAGTTCGGCATCTCTGGGACTGGATGGATGGCAGTGGAGGGTACCGGACGCCAGGCTTTTCTGCATCAGATTGGATGCCTGTGTGCCAGTTCGATTGACATTGAAATGAGCCAATCACCGAGCTTTTAGTGATTGACATTGAAATGAGCCAATCACCGAGCTTTTAGTGTAGGCATCCATGCGAGCATTTTTTCAACTTGCATTCTGTTCCGAGTTGAGCTGGAGACTTCAAATCATTTTAGCGACACTCTTTGTTGTAAACAAACAACTAGCGACAAATTAATATTTTATTTCTGGTGGGTTTTATTGTAGTTCCTATAGTTGTAGGACACTAATTAAGTACCGGAAAAGACGGCTTGTTGGTATGACAGGGTCACAGATCATTTTCTTGTAAAGGAACGGAGCTAGAGTAGAATTCGCGTATAAATAAACGGACACATTTTATGATGTCGACCAAAATTGAGCTTCCTCTTTGACAGACGAGCATCCGGCACTGGTTTCAAGGTCTCCTTGTTTTATGTTTTATGGTTATTTTGTTTACGTTTTTGATGGAGGAGGGAGGGAGAAAAAAGATTTAAAAAAAAAAAACTTTGTCCGACCTACCGACCCTATGCTGAAATTTCATGTTACCGAAACACGCAACCTTTTTTCTACGCCTTATACAGAATGTTTGGATGAGTTGAGTGAAACATTAAAAAAGGAAAATAACATGTATTTTCATTTGAGATTCACAAAGAGTTTGTGGCTCCCATGGATTGGTGTATGAAATGGTTGAAATGGCTCTTTCCTTGCCGATGCTAATGTAATATGTCCCTCATCACATGCTGTGCAGTCAAAGAAATAATGACAATCTAAACAGTTGATGTAGGAATCTAAACGTCACCCAATGCAACAACAAAAAAAGGCAATCAATGTATGTTGACATATTTCCTTAATGTTCACAATAACCTCTGAAAATACGGCCATGATCGCCAAGTATTAGGCATTCTAGGGGGTTTCCTCTTCAGAGAGGCGCTTACTGCAAAGCTTATTTCACTTCTCGAGAGAAACCCGTCGTCCATAAAATACAAAACACATGACGTGTCTCGCCACATTACACAATGCCACAATTTATTGCGGATACGACGGGCCATCACTAAAGCAAAAATGACATCACAGTTTCTTTATAATTTTAATGTTTAAGTGATAAGCAATTCAACAATAGCGACTGTGATCAAATAAGATAAAAATAATCATTAACATTAATTTTAAAAAAAGTTAAATTGTAGATTGATCGGTAGAGACCACAAACCGTTTCGTCACAAAGGGGACTCGTGTAAACTGGAAAAGGCTGTCGTGTAAAATGAAAGCTGTTAGCTTGCGGCTCTCAGGGTGCAGAGGTACCGTAGTTGAGGGGAGGCGGCACTGAGGTCATTCTGGCTGTCATGTGTGGCAGCTGCCAACGTAACAACCAGGTGCCCCATGTGAGGGAGGGGAAAGCAGTCTCTGTGCCACCACAATGGGACTGAAAGTCTCAGAAGCATCCACACATTCTATCATGCCTGCTTGTCGTCAGCGGTCGAGCCCCGCTGACACCTCCTCTCGTAAACTCAGTGGTAGGCGTCTCAGTTTTTGCTTTACAGGATGCACTGTACTGTCTCCTTGTACCTTGTGGATAAACGCCTTAATGTAACCCAACTGCTGGGACATCATAGGCTCGACATTGTTCACAAATTCTGGGGCATCCGCTGTTCTCAGTGTGCCTCCTCCCATTGGCTTCCATCTTAAGGAAACATGGGATTTCCTTCCACTTCTGTGCAGATAACTGTCAGATCGATGTCCCATTGAGCAAAAAAGGAGGAAATCAAAACCCGGATGGAACAAAATGTCTTGAATTTCAATGAAAAGAAGACAGAAGTGACACTGTTTGGTCCCAGTGGTCCCTGTACATCTCGTCCGGTCGACGTGGGACCCCTGTCTCCTTATCTTAAGCCAACTGCTGTAAAAATTAGGGGCACTGCTTGGAAGCCAAACTCAACTTTTCAACGCTATTTTAAACTCTGTTTTAAAAAGTCGAGGTCACACACCTTGACATTTTCAATTTGTTTTTACTCACTTTCATAACCACAATAAAATAATACAAAAAAAAATCAGGACCCCTGCATGGAAGCCAAACCCTCCTTTGACACCCTGAGAGCTTTAAAATTCAAGGTCACATATTTCGACAGCTGAATTTTTACATCACAAATTTTGGACAGCTGTAAAAAATCACAATGGTTTGAGAGTCACCTTTGGACTAAAACACTCCTTTAAATTTGGCGGGACAGGCCTGCAACACCTCACCAGATAGGCGTACAGGAGGCATCCTCATTTAATGTCAGAGCTACCTCATCTGGCTCCTCTCAATGTGGAGGAGAAGCTGCTCGTTTCTTGGCACTTAATTCAAAACTCGCATATGTCTTGGGCTTGTACATTGTCAGGTCTGAAATTGTAAACCCCATGATGTGACCACTGTTAAAAACGGGAACACCACTTGGAAGCCAAAGTCACCTTTTATACGCCACTTTGAAAATGTGTTAAAACCTGAAACACATGATATTTGGATTTCTTTACACTCAATTTTCGAACCACGGTTAGAAATCAGGACCTAGTGTTAAAAACTTTTAAAACAACCATTCATTTGAACTCCTGACTTCTTTCAAAGGTGAGTTCTGGCGAAAAACAAAAACGAACAAAAAGGACGCTGCATGGAAGCCATTCAGCCCTTTGAAACATTCAAGGCTCTCGACCCAAGTACACACTTTGAGAGAGCTGATTTTTTTTTCGCAACTAGATTTGGGGACATTGAAACCCCCAAAAGTTCCTTTGAAACCCTGATTTGGAACCGTGGCATCAGTACTCGGTATTGTGACCCACTGACTGAGGACATGGGGGCTTTGTGATCGAGAGCTGTGTTGGGTCATTCTCCATTCTGGAGTTTGGAACGCATTTTGTTTCAAGTGTTAAAGATAGGCATACTACTTGAAACGCCAAAATCACTTTTTAAACTCAAAATGATACAAACCCCAAAGTCATTTGTTCAGACAGCTGAATAATTACACCTCACTTTGGGACTCCTGTCATAAATCATCAACACTTGGTAGCATTTAAGACCCCAAACATTCCTTTGAAACCCTGACTGATGAGGAACAGCGGTGTCAATACTCAGTCTTGTGACCCACTGACTGAGGAGATGGTTGTTTTGTGATCAAGACCTGTGTTGGGTCCTTCTCCAGTCTGGATCTTGGAACCCATTTTGTTTCAAGTGTGAAAATGGGCGTACTCCTTAACACACCAAACGCACTTTTTAAACTCGTAATTATAAAAAAAAAAAACCCAAATCATACATTCAGACAGCTGAGATTTTTAACATGATTTGGGGATACCTGTCATAAATCATGACCACATGTTGGCATTTAAAGCCCCTACCGTTCCTTTGAAACCCTGACTGATTAGGAACCGCAACTCTTGGTACTCAGTGGCACCACTGGCGGAGGACGTGGGGTTTTGTCATCAAATCTTGAGGCGGGACAATTTCAGTTGTGGAGTTGTTCACACCATTTTGTCACACCACTCTGAAAAGAAAGGGTACACTGCTTGGAAGCCCACCCTTCCTTTGAAAACTTGACTGCTTTGAAAGTCCAGGTCATGCATTCAGACAGCTGAATTCTGCAACTCGATTTCTGGACAGGTATTAAGAAACAGTGACAGCTTCGAAATTAGCCTGTGTTTTAAAACATTTCTGATACCTCGCCTGGCTCGGTATCAAATTTGGGAGAGGATCGTTGGAGATAGGCACTCAGAAATGAAGACACAAGAGACAATTCTGCTACCAATAACTGGATCGTTTATTAGTGCCACAGAATATGCCAAACAGTCACTCAATTAACAACACATCATACTGCTACTAACAATAGCGCTTTATTAGCCCACAGTAATAATGTCAAATCTTCAAGCAAATAGCAGCGTATCAAGCTCCTAGAATATAATTCAACTCTTACCATGCGCCTTCAGGATGGAGAGCCAACACCCTGGGTAGAGTGAGCTTTGATACAAGCTGGGCGTCCGTGACGCAACCCGCAGCAGACTCTACTCAGGGTAGCGAGCGTACTCCTTTGTCCAAAACTCTGAGTGTGCGAAGGGAGGGGTGAGTGGCCATCTCAGCCCCCCTGGCGCCATTCAGTCTGTTATTTTAACAAATAAGGCTTGCACAGCTTCTCCTTCTCACACTTTCTTGTTGTCGCAGCATATCTGACTCCCCTTTTCACGTTCACACCACTTGTTTTGCACAAGTTGTGGTTATCACGGTTTCTCTCTCCTTGAAACGATCAGCACATGATTTCACACGATTTCGCGTAAGCAGTATTATACAACCTATTTCTCAAAACTTTGTTAACCTCTGAACACAACATCACATAACCTTGTATTTTTCCATCTCGTTCCACTCTTGATGTTGTTTTCATCAGTTTAACAATTGACATGCCTATTTCTCAAAACTTTGTTAACCTCTGAACACAACATCACATAACCTTGTATTTTTCCATCTCATTCCACTCTTGATGTTGTTTTCATCAGTTTAACAATTGACAAGATAATGGCCACGGAGACCACATTTCATCCATTATTGTTTCTTGCAAAAGCGTATATAATTCTTCCAAAGATATATGATTCTCTCGTTGAAATCTTGTGTAGTTTCCATACCATTGTTCCAAATAAAGGTTATGAGTTGGATGGGGTACCAATTCTACTCTGATTTTTGTCAAACCAAAATATGTAGGTGTTATAAAGACGTTAACAATCATAACATTCGATTATATATTTCTCTTTCAACAGCAAGCCGAATGCGTCGCACATAAACACAAGTTCCAATATTACATAAAGTGAGTATGCATATTACTCCCATAAGAATGATCAAAGGTGGTACCAGGACCGTGACGCGCAGTGTTTGACATTCCCGTGAAGATATCCCACCAATGATGCGCCGACGCCTGTTGCACTAATTTTGCGCGTGAACAACCTTTCCCTTAGCTACCAGTGTGGACACCATGAGGCTGGAAATGTTAGACGCTTGTGACTTAATTGGTTTTTGTATCTCAGTGGAATCGTCCAATGCGCATTTGAAACGTTCCAGTGAGACTTTCCATGGAGAGCGTAGTACCTCCCACTGTACCGTAGTTAATCTACGGGACTCGGTATAATTAGTCAAACGATACGTCATGTTTTTCCAGTGCCATAGGTGTACCCCATGTAAGCAGCCAGTGAAAGGAACCGAAGGTACCTGTGAGTTATTTAGGGTTGTAGCCACGCATAGAGTGTGCGGTCCAACTTGCCACATCATCTCCTGGGTGGCTCTCTTGTCCAATCACAAAGTACAACCTCTGAGTCGGTTAAACACGGGTTCGAAAACGTTTGTTGTAAACGGCAAGCCATCCCTTGATCAGTCTTGTCACATAAATCTGTGTTAAAGGTCTCATTGGTTTTTGGTTCAACCACTCTCCATCAATATGCAGAAACCAATAACCGCTCGTTGTAATGACAGGCAATACTTGGTATTTACATACCACCTTTGTCGTTGTCACGTCGTATTGGGTCCAATACCCAGCACATTTATCTGTGTTACAATCTGTAAATTCTGAATGTAGTCGTAGCCATAAGGCGTCAGATATATTTCAAATCCTTCTCCATTCTTTATAATTATTTGATGTCACTATTCTCTGGAACATCTCCTTTTGGACTAATGCATGTATATGTTGTAGACTACATACTGCCCAATTCGTGAGGTGCGTCAAATCGGCTCTTCCGGCAAAGATGACCTTCCGTCATCTCCCAGGAGGGTTGGACCATGGCATCGAGGACAAGGAGGCAGATGACCCAGCAGACGACACCTCCAATTTCACGGTGCCAGATAGCCACCATTTCGCCGTCCCCTGGTTGGAGTTCCACCAAACAGCAAGTCCCACCTCAGCATTCACACCCACCAAGCTGTAAAACATATGGTTAACACTATTGACAAAGAAAATATGATTAGTTTTCTCGCAAATAACATCGACTGACGGGTACATTGACCCATTTTTCTTCTCCCTGATACAACACGCTAACCGTGGAATCTGACCCTTGGGCAATTATTTCTGATCCTGTATTGTTTTTGGCAGACAGTTTCTGTCGCTTCAGGTATGGGAAACGGTGTCATTTTTACCTTCCCTACCAAAATTGTTCTCATATCAATCTCTGTTCCGAATTGAATTTACCTTTGTCCAAGTACAATGTCATTCCAGCCAGAATGTCCATTCCAATTATCCATTCAGGAATAGGAGTGACCACTACTTCAAATTTACGAATTGGCATTTTTCCGATTTTCAATGGGAGGGTCACTGCTTTCCCATTAACAATTTGTCCCCGAGTCCCCTTAGCGGGACTTTTTCACCCTTCATTTTGTCAGGGTTTCCATGTATCAATGAGGCCTCCGCTCCCGTGTCAACCAATGCCATTACTCGTTGGACCGAATTGTTCCAATAAATTTCGAGCTGTACATGGGGTCTGATATCCCCTATGCACCAACGGTCTTTAATTTGATTCTGGTTGACTGCGTGAGTTTGACCTCCATCCTAGCGGAGGAGATCGAAATTTCGTGATCTCCTATCCTTGTTTTTCCTTTTCTCTTATTATTTACCTTGCCCTTTTTTACTGCTGTCACATAACTGGGACCTCTGACATCTATCGGCATGTCCTCATCATCTTCTGTATCCGACTCCTGTTTTTCCAGTGCCATAGGTGTACCCCATGTAAGCAGCCAGTGAAAGGAACCGAAGGTACCTGTGAGTTATTTAGGGTTGTAGCCACGCATAGAGTGTGCGGTCCAACTTGCCACATCATCTCCTGGGTGGCTCTCTTGTCCAATCACAAAGTACAACCTCTGAGTCGGTTAAACACGGGTTCGAAAACGTTTGTTGTAAACGGCAAGCCATCCCTTGATCAGTCTTGTCACATAAATCTGTGTTAAAGGTCTCATTGGTTTTTGGTTCAAACCACTCTCCATCAATATGCAGAAAACAATAACCGCTCGTTGTAATGACAGGCAATACTTGGTATTTACATACCACCTTTGTCGTTGTCACGTCGTATTGGGTCCAATACCCAGCACATTTATCTGTGTTACAATCTGTAAATTCTGAATGTAGTCGTAGCCATAAGGCGTCAGATATATTTCAAATCCTTCTCCATTCTTTATAATTATTTGATGTCACTATTCTCTGGAACATCTCCTTTTGGACTAATGCATGTATATGTTGTAGACTACATACTGCCCAATTCGTGAGGTGCGTCAAATCGGCTCTTCCGGCAAAGATGACCTTCCGTCATCTCCCAGGAGGGTTGGACCATGGCATCGAGGACAAGGAGGCAGATGACCCAGCAGACGACACCTCCAATTTCACGGTGCCAGATAGCCACCATTTCGCCGTCCCCTGGTTGGAGTTCCACCAAACAGCAAGTCCCACCTCAGCATTCACACCCACCAAGCTGTAAAACATATGGTTAACACTATTGACAAAGAAAATATGATTAGTTTTCTCAAATAACATCGACTGACGGGTACATTGACCCATTTTTCTTCTCCCTGATACAACACGCTAACCGTGGAATCTGACCCTTGGGCAATTATTTCTGATCCTGTATTGTTTTTGGCAGACAGTTTCTGTCGCTTCAGGTATGGGAAACGGTGTCATTTTTACCTTCCCTACCAAAATTGTTCTCATATCAATCTCTGTTCGAATTGGAATTTACCTTTGTCCAAGTACAATGTCATTCCAGCCAGAATGTCCATTCCAATTATCCATTCAGGAATAGGAGTGACCACTACTTCAAATTTACGAATTGGCATTTTTCCGATTTTCAATGGGAGGGTCACTGCTTTCCCATTAACAATTTGTCCCCGAGTCCCCTTAGCGGGACTTTTTCACCCTTCATTTTGTCAGGGTTTCCATGTATCAATGAGGCCTCCGCTCCCGTGTCAACCAATGCCATTACTCGTTGGACCGAATTGTTCCAATAAATTTCGAGCTGTACATGGGGTCTGATATCCCCTATGCACCAACGGTCTTTAATTTGATTCTGGTTGACTGCGTGAGTTTGACCTCCATCCTAGCGGAGGAGATCGAAATTTCGTGATCTCCTATCCTTGTTTTTCCTTTTCTCTTATTATTTACCTTGCCCTTTTTACTGCTGTCACATAACTGGGACCTCTGACATCTATCGGCATGTCCTCATCATCTTCTGTATCCGACTCCTGTTTTTCCAGTGCCATAGGTGTACCCCATGTAAGCAGCCAGTGAAAGGAACCGAAGGTACCTGTGAGTTATTTAGGGTTGTAGCCACGCATAGAGTGTGCGGTCCAACTTGCCACATCATCTCCCTGGGTGGCTCTCTTGTCCAATCACAAAGTACAACCTCTGAGTCGGTTAAACACGGGTTCGAAAACGTTTGTTGTAAACGGCAAGCCATCCCTTGATCAGTCTTGTCACATAAATCTGTGTTAAAGGTCTCATTGGTTTTTGGTTCAAACCACTCTCCATCAATATGCAGAAACCAATAACCGCTCGTTGTAATGACAGGCAATACTTGGTATTTACATACCACCTTTGTCGTTGTCACGTCGTATTGGGTCCAATACCCAGCACATTTATCTGTGTTACAATCTGTAAATTCTGAATGTAGTCGTAGCCATAAGGCGTCAGATATATTTCAAATCCTTCTCCATTCTTTATAATTATTTGATGTCACTATTCTCTGGAACATCTCCTTTTGGACTAATGCATGTATATGTTGTAGACTACATACTGCCCAATTCGTGAGGTGCGCCAAATCGGCTCTTCCGGCAAAGATGACCTTCCGTCATCTCCCAGGAGGGTTGGACCATGGCATCGAGGACAAGGAGGCAGATGACCCAGCAGACGACACCTCCAATTTCACGGTGCCAGATAGCCACCATTTCGCCGTCCCCTGGTTGGAGTTCCACCAAACAGCAAGTCCCACCTCAGCATTCACACCCACCAAGCTGTAAAACATATGGTTAACACTATTGACAAAGAAAATATGATTAGTTTTCTCGCAAATAACATCGACTGACGGGTACATTGACCCATTTTTCTTCTCCCTGATACAACACGCTAACCGTGGAATCTGACCCTTGGGCAATTATTTCTGATCCTGTATTGTTTTTGGCAGACAGTTTCTGTCGCTTCAGGTATGGGAAACGGTGTCATTTTTACCTTCCCTACCAAAATTGTTCTCATATCAATCTCTGTTCCGAATTGAATTTACCTTTGTCCAAGTACAATGTCATTCCAGCCAGAATGTCCATTCCAATTATCCATTCAGGAATAGGAGTGACCACTACTTCAAATTTACGAATTGGCATTTTTCCGATTTTCAATGGGAGGGTCACTGCTTTCCCATTAACAATTTGTCCCCGAGTCCCCTTAGCGGGACTTTTTCACCCTTCATTTTGTCAGGGTTTCCATGTATCAATGAGGCCTCCGCTCCCGTGTCAACCAATGCCATTACTCGTTGGACCGAATTGTTCCAATAAATTTCGAGCTGTACATGGGGTCTGATATCCCCTATGCACCAACGGTCTTTAATTTGATTCTGGTTGACTGCGTGAGTTTGACCTCCATCCTAGCGGAGGAGATCGAAATTTCGTGATCTCCTATCCTTGTTTTTCCTTTTCTCTTATTATTTACCTTGCCCTTTTTACTGCTGTCACATAACTGGGACCTCTGACATCTATCGGCATGTCCTCATCATCTTCTGTATCCGACTCCTGTTTTTCCAGTGCCATAGGTGTACCCCATGTAAGCAGCCAGTGAAAGGAACCGAAGGTACCTGTGAGTTATTTAGGGTTGTAGCCACGCATAGAGTGTGCGGTCCAACTTGCCACATCATCTCCCTGGGTGGCTCTCTTGTCCAATCACAAAGTACAACCTCTGAGTCGGTTAAACACGGGTTCGAAAACGTTTGTTGTAAACGGCAAGCCATCCCTTGATCAGTCTTGTCACATAAATCTGTGTTAAAGGTCTCATTGGTTTTTGGTTCAAACCACTCTCCATCAATATGCAGAAACCAATAACCGCTCGTTGTAATGACAGGCAATACTTGGTATTTACATACCACCTTTGTCGTTGTCACGTCGTATTGGGTCCAATACCCAGCACATTTATCTGTGTTACAATCTGTAAATTCTGAATGTAGTCGTAGCCATAAGGCGTCAGATATATTTCAAATCCTTCTCCATTCTTTATAATTATTTGATGTCACTATTCTCTGGAACATCTCCTTTTGGACTAATGCATGTATATGTTGTAGACTACATACTGCCCAATTCGTGAGGTGCGTCAAATCGGCTCTTCCGGCAAAGATGACCTTCCGTCATCTCCCAGGAGGGTTGGACCATGGCATCGAGGACAAGGAGGCAGATGACCCAGCAGACGACACCTCCAATTTCACGGTGCCAGATAGCCACCATTTCGCCGTCCCCTGGTTGGAGTTCCACCAAACAGCAAGTCCCACCTCAGCATTCACACCCACCAAGCTGTAAAACATATGGTTAACACTATTGACAAAGAAAATATGATTAGTTTTCTCGCAAATAACATCGACTGACGGGTACATTGACCCATTTTTCTTCTCCCTGATACAACACGCTAACCGTGGAATCTGACCCTTGGGCAATTATTTCTGATCCTGTATTGTTTTTGGCAGACAGTTTCTGTCGCTTCAGGTATGGGAAGCGGTGTCATTTTTACCTTCCCTACCAAAATTGTTCTCATATCAATCTCTGTTCCGAATTGGAATTTACCTTTGTCCAAGTACAATGTCATTCCAGCCAGAATGTCCATTCCAATTATCCATTCAGGAATAGGAGTGACCACTACTTCAAATTTACGAATTGGCATTTTTCCGATTTTCAATGGGAGGGTCACTGCTTTCCCATTAACAATTTGTCCCCGAGTCCCCTTAGCGGGACTTTTTCACCCTTCATTTTGTCAGGGTTTCCATGTATCAATGAGGCCTCCGCTCCCGTGTCAACCAATGCCATTACTCGTTGGACCGAATTGTTCCAATAAATTTCGAGCTGTACATGGGGTCTGATATCCCCTATGCACCAACGGTCTTTAATTTGATTCTGGTTGACTGCGTGAGTTTGACCTCCATCCTAGCGGAGGAGATCGAAATTTCGTGATCTCCTATCCTTGTTTTTCCTTTTCTCTTATTATTTACCTTGCCCTTTTTACTGCTGTCACATAACTGGGACCTCTGACATCTATCGGCATGTCCTCATCATCTTCTGTATCCGACTCCTGTTTTTCCAGTGCCATAGGTGTACCCCATGTAAGCAGCCAGTGAAAGGAACCGAAGGTACCTGTGAGTTATTTAGGGTTGTAGCCACGCATAGAGTGTGCGGTCCAACTTGCCACATCATCTCCCTGGGTGGCTCTCTTGTCCAATCACAAAGTACAACCTCTGAGTCGGTTAAACACGGGTTCGAAAACGTTCGTTGTAAACGGCAAGCCATCCCTTGATCAGTCTTGTCACATAAATCTGTGTTAAAGGTCTCATTGGTTTTGGTTCAAACCACTCTCCATCAATATGCAGAAACCAATAACCGCTCGTTGTAATGACAGGCAATACTTGGTATTTACATACCACCTTTGTCGTTGTCACGTCGTATTGGGTCCAATACCCAGCACATTTATCTGTGTTACAATCTGTAAATTCTGAATGTAGTCGTAGCCATAAGGCGTCAGATATATTTCAAATCCTTCTCCATTCTTTATAATTATTTGATGTCACTATTCTCTGGAACATCTCCTTTTGGACTAATGCATGTATATGTTGTAGACTACATACTGCCCAATTCGTGAGGTGCGTCAAATCGGCTCTTCCGGCAAAGATGACCTTCCGTCATCTCCCAGGAGGGTTGGACCATGGCATCGAGGACAAGGAGGCAGATGACCCAGCAGACGACACCTCCAATTTCACGGTGCCAGATAGCCACAATTTCGCCGTCCCCTGGTTGGAGTTCCACCAAACAGCAAGTCCCACCTCAGCATTCACGCCCACCAAGCTGTAAAACATATGGTTAACACTATTGACAAAGAAAATATGATTAGTTTTCTCGCAAATAACATCGACTGACGGGTACATTGACCCCTCCTTGTTTTTCCTTTTCTCTTATTATTTACCTTGCCCTTTTTACTGCTGTCACATAACTGGGACCTCTGACATCTATCGGCATGTCCTCATCATCTTCTGTATCCGACTCCCTCTCTTCCTCTTCCTCGAGGGGTGGGGCCGTCGGCTTTGTCACAGGCCTTATCATCTCTTTTAAGAGTGGCCAATTCTGATATCTCCGACCTCACTTCTTTTCCAATTCTCCTGTTTCCATTTACTCCGAGACTCAAACAACTAACCTTTAATCCTCGCTGTTTGCATTTAGCTGCCAAGACACTATTGGGCAAGCCGTCAATTTCTTCTGACGGCACCCCCGCTGCAATCAGCGCCTTCCACATCTCTTTCCTATTTCCTCCTTCCGTCGGTCTGGGGCGTGGCCCTCGGCTATCCCTCTCGGGCCTATTCTCATTTCGTGATTCAGAGCGAGGTTGGCGAGCAGTTTCTCCCCAATCTCCCAGCGTTGCTAGTTCCAGCAGACGTGTTTTTACGTCGCTGAAACTGTGTTCCACAGCCCCCAGCAAGATGGTAAGTATTGCTGATCTGTAATGAGGAGGAGCATCTCGGATCAATGCGTCACGCACTACTTTAGGCACAACAGCGTCATCAATAAAAGCATGCCCGCCCGCGATATTGATTCTCGCGTGCACAATCTTCCCATCCGTGGATTGCATCACGCATAGTCAACCATTGGCCTTTTATTTCAGGCCAGTCATGCCAAGTGGGGTATACCGCCTGAGCCGCCATGGCATACAATGCAAACATCGTAAACGACTCCCCTTCCTTCACCTCTCTTCCGAGTGCACGGTATTCGGCATTCATTCGTGAGTCGCTGCTTAAGCCCCCAAGTCGTGCATAATCACCAGAATCAATCTTTATAGAATCAGCTCCTTCCTCATACATTCGCCTTATCCAGGCATCGATTTGTTCTCCCGTTTTTGTCTGTATTTTGATGTCAAGTGAGCGATTTCTTCCTGAGAGAAATCCTCCATTGTCACAGTCATCTTGGCGGCGGCTGTGGCTGTTCTATTTTCCTTAGAATGGGATGCCCCTCCGCATCAACCACCACCACATCATTTCTGTCACGCTCTTCTTGAAAAATTGGCGGTATGATATGCCTTTCTTCCCGCCTGCGGGTGATAGGCTCAATCTTTAATTGGTCAAGATTTGGGTACAGCGGTTGCGGTTTCATTTCTCCGCCATGCAATATTTCTCCATCGCCATCTCCCCAAAGGTCTCCACTCCACCCCTCTGGCTCCCAATTTTTGGCAACGCCAAAGTGAAAGAGCGAACTTGTCTTGGGTCAGCTTTGCGCTGACCTTTTATTTTCCTTTGCACGCGTCTACTGTGAGATGTGCGCCACAGCTTTTTCTAACATAATTTGTACTTTGTCCAATTCCTTTTCTGTCCCACTCAATTTTAACTTAGTCTGAGCGAGTTCTTTATCCCTCATCATTTCAGAGTTGCGAGCCTTGTCAAGCGCTCCAACTCTCTCTTTCCATGCCTCAGCACAGATCCACAACATTTCTCGCACTCCCCTTAAGGGAGCCTTTTCTCTTACCACCACTCTGTTCAACATGTCCTTTACCACAGGTGGATTTGCGGCAGCAATCGCTCCTGTCCACGGCCCAGGGCGCCCCCGGTCCGCTGCAACAGGCTTCCGATTTCTTTAAAACCATTACTTTCCCATCCAGGGACACACTCTTCCTTTGAGGCCACTTCCGCCTCTTTCACAGCTCTATTCTTAAAACAAGACATTTCTGAATGTATTCTCCGCGATCCTGCCGATAACGCCAAAAATGTTTTAAAACATTTCTGATACCTCGCCTGGCTCGGTATCAAATTTGGGAAAGGATCGTTGGAGATAGGCACTCAGAAATGAAGACACAAGAGACAATTCTGCTACCAATAACTGGATCGTTTATTAGTGCCACAGAATATGCCAAACAGTCACTCAATTAACAACACATCATACTGCGACTAACAATAGCGCTTTATTAGCCCACAGTAATAATGTCAAATCTTCAAGCAAATAACAGCGTATCAAGCTCCTAGAATATAATTCAACTCTTACCATGCGCCTTCAGGATGGAGAGCCAACACCCTGGGTAGAGTGAGCTTTGATACAAGCTGGGCGTCCGTGACGCAACCCGCAGCAGACTCTACTCAGGGTAGCGAGCGTACTCCTTTTGTCCAAAACTCGGAGTGTGCGAAGGGAGGGGTGAGTGGCCATCTCAGCCCCCTGGCGCCATTCCGTCTGTTATTTTAACAAATAAGGCTTGCACAGCTTCTCCTTCTCACACTTTCTTGTTGTTGTCGCAGCATATCTGACTCCCCTTTTCACGTTCACACCACTTGTTTTGCACAAGTGGTGGTTATCACGGTTTCTCTCTCCTTGAAACGATCAGCACATGATTTCACACGATTTCGCGTAAGCAGTATTATACAACCTATTTCTCAAAACTTTGTTAACCTCTGAACACAACATCACATAACCTTGTATTTTTCCATCTCAGCCTGTCAAGCGTTTAATGTTCCTTTGAAACCCTCAATCATTAAGAACCGAAGCTGTCAACGTTTTTCACTGGTGCGACCCACTGACTTAGGATATGTGAGTTTTGTGATCAAGTCCTGTGGTTGGTCCTTCTCCAGTCTGGAGTTTGCAACCCATTTTGTTTCAAGTTTTAAAAAGGGAACAGTCCTTCGAATCCAAACACTTGTCAGACACCTGTCATAAATCATGACCTGATGGTGACATTTAAAACTCCAAACATTCCCTAGAAACCCTGACTGATTAGGAACCGCGGCTGTTAGTACTCATTGGCACCACTGGATGAGGCCGTGGTGTTTTTGAAATCGGGTTTTGTGCCAGGACATTTTCAGTTGTGGAGTTTCTCACTCCATTTTTTTCACACCACTGGGAAAATAAAAGGTAAACTGCTTGGAAGCCAACCCCTCCTTTGAAACCTTGACTGCTTTAAAAGTGCATGTCATAAATTGAGACAGCTCAATTTTCCAACTCAATTTCTGGACAGTAATTAAAAACTACGACGGCTTTGAGATTAACCTTTCAAGCGTAAAATGCTCCATGTGCTGGGACATTTTGAGTTATGGCATTTTTCAACCGCTGTTGGGATCTGAGAGCACTCTTTGGGAGCAAAACTCACCGTTGGACCTGTACATTTCAAATTTTAACTGTTGAAGCACCTCCCGACATTTGATTTATTTTTACTCCATTTTAGAACTATTGTAAAAAAACAGGACCTGACATGGAAGTAAACCCTCTGAAATCCTGAGGTCAAACATTAAGACAGCTGAATTTTTCAACTGAGTCTTGGGACAGCTGTCAAACATCGTGACCACTTGGAAGCCTTTGAAACCACAGTCTCTCCTTTGAAATCCTGACGGTTTCGAAATGGCGGCATTCAACCTTACTCAGCGGGACGCACACCTGACTTTGGCAAAAAAGATTTTGGGATCAAGTTTTGGTCTGAGACAAGCAAAGGTCTTAAATGTTTCACGCCACATTGCAACCACAGCTTGGAAGGCAAAGTCCCTTCCTGGCCTGCTTTGAGGCCATTTTAAAACCTACGGTATTTAGTTTCATCCTTAAAAATCAGGACCCCACGTGGAAACCAATAGTTACTTTGAAATCCTGACTGCTTTCAAACCTGAGGTTACGCATTGAGAAAGCTGACTTTTTCAACATAATTTTGGAACAGCTGTCGAAAACCGTGACAACTTCAAGATTAGCCTTTGCAACCCTAAACGCTCCTTGGAAATCCTCACTGATTAGTAACCACAGCTGTCAATATGGCTCAGGTATACCAGCTACTATGGAAAGTTCTTGGAGCATTTATTCTACTTCCACCCCTAACTTGGGACATGTTCCAAGACCCCCATGTATTTTGCTGGTAGATTGTAAAACTGAAATTTCTCATTCCATTTTGTAAACCCTGTTACAAAATAGGAACCCTGCTTGGAAGCCAAGCCATCTTTTACACCCGACATTGAAAAACTGCGTTTTGGAAAATTAGAGGTCAGACATTTTGACACTCTCATTAATTTATACTCTATTTTATAACAATTAATTTGGGGCCCTGCGTGAAGCCAAACCTTCATCTAAACCCCTGACTGCCTTAGAACCCAAGGTGACATTTTTCTTCAACTCAATTTTGGGACAGCTGGAAAAAGATGCTGAAGAATTCAAGCTTTTGAAACCTTAAACGTGGCTTGATCAGTACCCAAAGCTGTCAATATGGTTCAGTGGGTTGGACCTGTGATTTCGGACTTAATACAAAAGCGCCATTGTCTAGTGCATTGCCGGTCTGAAATTTTGAAGTTCATTTTGTAACCATTTTTAAAAACCTTGGAAGCCAAAATACCTATTAATTGGTACTGCCAAACGGTTTTAAAACCCGAGGTGAGACATCATGACATCAGGATTTTTTTCCACTCCATTTTAAAACCACTGATAAAAACCAGGACCCCTGCGCTTTCTTTGAAACCCTGACTGCTTTAAAACCCAAGATCATATTTTCAATAAAGTTGAATTTTTCCACTCCATTTTGGGACAGCTGTCAAAGATTGTTACGGCTTGTAGATAAGCCTTCGCAACCTGAAATAAAAGCTCCTTTGTAACTTTGAGTAACCGCAGCTGTCACTGTGGTTCAGTGGGTCGCACCTCTAACTTCAGACTCGATCCAAAACCCCCATGTCTTGTGCTGCTAACATTGTCAGATCTGAAATGTTCAACACCGATTTGTCTCTACCGGTTAAAAGGGTAACATTGCTTGGAATCCAGTCACCTTTAAACCCCTGCTTTGAAACTCTTAAAACCTGAGGGAACGTATTTCATGAAAGTTTTTTCGAGCCAATTTTCGAAACCCCTTTAAAAATAAATACATACATATGTAAAAATCAGAACCCCACTTTGAAACCAATCCTTCCTTTGAAACTTTGACTGCTTTAAAAGTGGAGGTTACACACTCAGACAACTGAATTTTTCAAGTAATTTTTAGGACAGCTGTCAAAAATCACGAGGGCTTGGAGAACAGCCTTTGCAACCTTAAATGTTCCTGAGAAACCCTCACTGATAAGTAACTGCAGCTGTTAACGTGGCTCAGTGGGTCGCACCTCTAAATGAGGACTTGATCTAAAACCCCATGTCTTGTGCTGCTAATATATTCTATTTATATTTAAGGCTTGAGACAAAACCTGCTGCTACTTTTTCAGATTGAAAGATGTTAAGTCCATTTTGTAACTGCTGTAAAAATTAGGGGCACTGCTTGGAAGCCAAACTCAACTTTTCAACGCTATTTTAAACTCTGTTTTAAAAAGTCGAGGTCACACACCTTGACATTTTCAATTGAAATCCTGAGGTCAAACATTAAGACAGCTGAATTTTTCAACTGAGTCTTGGGACAGCTGTCAAACATCGTGACCACTTGGAAGCCTTTGAAACCACAGTCTCTCCTTTGAAATCCTGACGGTTTCGAAATGGTGGCATTCAACCTTACTCAGCGGGACGCACACCTGACTTTGGCAAAAAGATTTTGGGATCAAGTTTTGGTCTGAGACAAGCAAAGGTCTTAAATGTTTCACGCCACATTGCAACCACAGCTTGGAAGGCAAAGTCCCCTTCCTGGCCTGCTTTGAGGCCATTTTAAAACCTAAGGTATTTAGTTTCATCCTTAAAAATCAGGACCCCACGTGGAAACCAATAGTTACTTTGAAATCCTGACTGCTTTCAAACCTGAGGTTACGCATTGAGAAAGCTGACTTTTTCAACATAATTTTGGAACAGCTGTCGAAAACCGTGACAACTTCAAGATTAGCCTTTGCAACCCTAAACGCTCCTTGGAAATCCTCACTGATTAGTAACCACAGCTGTCAATATGGCTCAGGTATACCAGCTACTATGGAAAGTTCTTGGAGCATTTATTCTACTTCCACCCCTAACTTGGGACATGTTCCAAGACCCCATGTATTTTGCTGGTAGATTGTAAAACTGAAATTTCTCATTCCATTTTGTAAACCCTGTTACAAAATAGGAACCCTGCTTGGAAGCCAAGCCATCTTTTACACCCGACATTGAAAAACTGCGTTTTGGAAAATTAGAGGTCAGACATTTTGACACTCTCATTAATTTATACTCTATTTTATAACAATTAATTTGGGGCCCTGCGTGGAAGCCAAACCTTCATCTAAACCCCTGACTGCCTTAGAACCCAAGGTGACATTTTTCTTCAACTCAATTTTGGGACAGCTGGAAAAAGATGCTGAAGAATTCAAGCTTTTGAAACCTTAAACGTGGCTTGATCAGTACCCAAAGCTGTCAATATGGTTCAGTGGGTTGGACCTGTGATTTCGGACTTAATACAAAAGCGCCATTGTCTAGTGCATTGCCGGTCTGAAATTTTGAAGTTCATTTTGTAACCATTTTTAAAAACCTTGGAAGCCAAAATACCTATTAATTGGTACTGCCAAACGGTTTTAAAACCCGAGGTGAGACATCATGACATCAGGATTTTTTTCCACTCCATTTTAAAACCACTGATAAAAACCAGGACCCCTGCGCTTTCTTTGAAACCCTGACTGCTTTAAAACCCAAGATCATATTTTCAATAAAGTTGAATTTTTCCACTCCATTTTGGGACAGCTGTCAAAGATTGTTACGGCTTGTAGATAAGCCTTCGCAACCTGAAATAAAAGCTCCTTTGTAACTTTGAGTAACCGCAGCTGTCACTGTGGTTCAGTGGGTCGCACCTCTAACTTCAGACTCGATCCAAAACCCCATGTCTTGTGCTGCTAACATTGTCAGATCTGAAATGTTCAACACCGATTTGTCTCTACCGGTTAAAAGGGTAACATTGCTTGGAATCCAGTCACCTTTAAACCCCTGCTTTGAAACTCTTAAAACCTGAGGGAACGTATTTCATGAAAGTTTTTTCGAGCCAATTTTCGAAACCCCTTTAAAAATAAATACATACATATGTAAAAATCAGAACCCCACTTTGAAACCAATCCTTCCTTTGAAACTTTGACTGCTTTAAAAGTGGAGGTTACACACTCAGACAACTGAATTTTTCAAGTAATTTTTAGGACAGCTGTCAAAAATCACGAGGGCTTGGAGAACAGCCTTTGCAACCTTAAATGTTCCTGAGAAACCCTCACTGATAAGTAACTGCAGCTGTTAACGTGGCTCAGTGGGTCGCACCTCTAAATGAGGACTTGATCTAAAACCCCATGTCTTATGCTGCTAATATATTCTATTTATATTTAAGGCTTGAGACAAAACCTGCTGCTACTTTTTCAGATTGAAAGATGTTAAGTCCATTTTGTAACTGCTGTAAAAATTAGGGGCACTGCTTGGAAGCCAAACTCAACTTTTCAACGCTATTTTAAACTCTGTTTTAAAAAGTCGAGGTCACACACCTTGACATTTTCAATTTGTTTTTACTCACTTTCATAACCACAATAAAAGAATACAAAAAAAAATCAGGACCCCTGCATGGAAGCCAAACCATCCTTTGACACCGTGAGAGCTTTAAAATTCAAGGTCACACATTTCGACAGCTGAATTTTTACATCACAAATTTTGGACAGCTGTAAAAAATCATAATGGTTTGAGAGTCACCTTTGGACTAAAACACTCCTTTAAATTTGGTGGGACAGGCCTGCAACACCTCACCAGATAGGCGTACAGGAGGCATCCTCATTTAATGTCAGAGCTACCTCATCTGGCTCCTCTCAATGTGGAGAAGAAGCTGCTCGTTTCTTGGCACATAATTCAAAACTCGCATATGTCTTGGGCTTGTACATTGTCAGGTCTGAAATTGTAAACCCCATGATGTGACCACTGTTAAAAATGGGAACACCACTTGGAAGCCAAAGTCACCTTTTATACGCCACTTTGAAAATGTGTTAAAACCTGAAACACATGATATTTGGATTTCTTTACACTCAATTTTCGAACCACGGTTAGAAATCAGGACCTAGTGTTAAAAACTTTTAAAACAACCATTCATTTGAACTCCTGACTTCTTTCAAAGGTGAGTTCTGGCGAAAAACAAACAAAAAACGAACAAAAAAGGACGCTGCATGGAAGCCATTCAGCCCTTTGAAACATTCAAGGCTCTCGACCCAAGGACACACTTTGAGAGAGCTGATTTTTTTTTCGCAACTAGATTTGTGGACATTGAAACCCCAAAAGTTCCTTTGAAACCCTGATTTGGAACCGTGGCATCAGTACTCGGTTTTGTGACCCACTGACTGAGGACATGGGGGCTTTGTGATCGAGAGCTGTGTTGGGTCCTTCTCCATTCTGGAGTTTGGAACGCATTTTGTTTCAAGTGTTAAAGATAGGCATACTACTTGAAACGCCAAAATCACTTTTTAAACTCAAAATGATACAAACCCCAAAGTCATTTGTTCAGACAGCTGAATAATTACACCTCACTTTGGGACTCCTGTCATAAATCATCAACACTTCGTAGCATTTAAGACCCCAAACATTCCTTTGAAACCCTGACTGATGAGGAACAGCGGTGTCAATACTCAGTCTTGTGACCCACTGACTGAGGAGATGGTTGTTTTGTGATCAAGAATTGTGTTGGGTCCTTCTCCAGTCTGGATCTTGGAACCCATTTTGTTTCAAGTGTGAAAATGGGCGTACTCCTTAACACACCAAACGCACCTTTTAAACTCGTAATTATAAAAAAAAACAAAATCATACATTCAGACAGCTGAGATTTTTAACATGATTTGGGGATACCTGTCATAAATCATGACCACATGTTGGCATTTAAAGCCCCTACCGTTCCTTTGAAACCCTGACTGATTTGGAACCGCAACTCTTGGTACTCAGTGGCACCACTGGCGGAGGACGTGGGGTTTTTCATCAAATCTTGAGGCGGGACAATTTCAGTTGTGGAGTTGTTCACACCATTTTGTCACACCACTCTGAAAAGAAAGGGTACACTGCTTGGAAGCCCACCCTTCCTTTGAAAACTTGACTGCTTTGAAAGTCCAGGTCATGCATTCAGACAGCTGAATTCTGCAACTCGATTTCTGGACAGGTATTAAGAAACAGTGACAGCTTCGAAATTAGCCTGTCAAGCGTTTAATGTTCCTTTGAAACCCTCAATCATTAAGAACCGAAGCTGTCAACGTTTTTCACTGGTGCGACCCACTGACTTAGGATATGTGAGTTTTGTGATCAAGTCCTGTGGTTGGTCCTTCTCCAGTCTGGAGTTTGCAACCCATTTTGTTTCAAGTTTTAAAAAGGGAACAGTCCTTCGAATCCAAACACTTGTCAGACACCTGTCATAAATCATGACCTGATGGTGACATTTAAAACTCCAAACATTCCCTTGAAACCCTGACTGATTAGGAACCGTGGCTGTTAGTACTCATTGGCACCACTGGATGAGGCCGTGGTGTTTTTGAAATCGGGTTTTGTGCCAGGACATTTTCAGTTGTGGAGTTTCTCACTCCATTTTTCACACCACTGCGAAAATAAAAGGTAAACTGCTTGGAAGCCAACCCCTCCTTTGAAACCTTGACTGCTTTAAAAGTGCATGTCATAAATTGAGACAGCTCAATTTTCCAACTCAATTTCTGGACAGTAAATAAAAACTACGACGGCTTTGAGATTAACCTTTCAAGTGTGAAATGCTCCATGTGCTGGGACATTTTGAGTTATGGCATTTTTTCAACCGCTGTTGAGACCTGAGAGCACTCTTTGGGAGCAAAACTCACCGTTGGACCTGTACATTTCAAATTGTAACTGTTGAAGCACCTCCCGACATTTGATTTATTTTTACTCCATTTTAGAACTATTGTAAAAAAAAACAGGACCTGACATGGAAGTAAACCCTCTGAAATCCTGAGGTCAAACATTAAGACAGCTGAATTTTTCAACTGAGTCTTGGGACAGCTGTCAAACATCGTGACCACTTGGAAGCCTTTGAAACCACAGTCTCTCCTTTGAAATCCGGACGGTTTGAAATGGCGGCATTCAACCTTACTCAGCGGGACGCACACCTGACTTTGGCAAAAAGATTTTGGGATCAAGTTTTGGTCTGAGACAAGCAAATGTCTTAAATGTTTCACGCCACATTGCAACCACAGCTTGGAAGGCAAAGTCCCTTCCTGGCCTGCTTTGAGGCCATTTTAAAACCTATGGTATTTAGTTTCATCCTTAAAAATCAGGACCCGCGTGAAACCAATAGTTACTTTGAAATCCTGACTGCTTTCAAACCTGAGGTTAAGCATTTGAGAAAGCTGACTTTTTCAACTTAATTTTGGAACAGCTGTCGAAAACCGTGACAACTTCAAGATTAGCCTTTGCAACCCTAAACGCTCCTTGGAAATCCTCACTGATTAGTAACCACAGCTGTCAATATGACTCAGGTATACCAGCTACTATGGAAAGTTCTTGGAGCATTTATTCTACTTCCACCCCTAACTTAGGACATGTTCCAAGACCCCATGTATTTTGCTGGTAGATTGTAAAAACTGAAATTTCTCATTCCATTTTGTAAACCCTGTTACAAATTAGGAACCCTGCTTGGAGGCCAAGCCATCTTTTACACCGACATTGAAAAACTGCGTTTTGGAAAATTAGAGGTCAGACATTTTGACACTCTCATTAATTTATACTCTATTTTATAACAATTAATTTGGGGCCCTGCGTGGAAGCCAAACCTTCATCTAAACCCCTGACTGCTTTAGAACCCAAGGTGACATTTTTCTTCAACTCAATTTTGGGACAGCTGGAAAAAGATGCTGAAGAATTCAAGCTTTTGAAACCTTAAACGTGGCTTGATCAGTACCCAAAGCTGTCAATGTGGTTCAGTGGGTTGGACCTGTGATTTCGGACTTAATCCAAAAGCGCCATTGTCTAGTGCATTGCCGGTCTGAAATTTTGAAGTTCATTTTGTAACCATTTTTTAAATCCTTGGAAGCCAAAATACCTTTTAATTGGTACTGCCAAACGGTTTTAAAACCCGAGGTGAGACATCATGACATCAGGATTTTTTTCCACTCCATTTTAAAACCACTGATAAAAACCAGGACCCCTGCGTTTTCTTTGAAACCCTGACTGCTTTAAAACCCACGGTCATATTTTCAATAAAGTTGAATTTTTCCACTCCATTTTGGGACAGCTGTCAAAGATTGTTACGGCTTGTAGATAAGCCTTCGCAACCTGAAATAAAAGCTCCTTTGTAATTTTGAGTAACCGCAGCTGTCACTGTGGTTCAGTGGGTCGCACCTCTAACTTCAGACTCGATCCAAAACCCCATGTCTTGTGCTGCTAACATTGTCAGATCTGAAATGTTCAACGCCGATTTGTCTCTACCGATTAAAAGGGTAACATTGCTTGGAATCCAGTCACCTTTAAACCCCTGCTTTGAAACTCTTAAAACCTGAGAGAACGTATTTCATGAAAGTTTTTTCGAGCCAATTTTCAAAACCCCTTTAAAAATAAATACATACATATATAAAAATCAGAACCCCACTTTGAAACCAATCCTTCCTTTGAAACTTTGACTGCTTTAAAAGTGGAGGTTACACACTCAGACAACTGAATTTTTCAAGTAATTTTTAGGACAGCTGTCAAAAATCACGAGGGCTTGGAGAACAGCCTTTGCAACCTTAAATGTTCCTGAGAAACCCTCACTGATAAGTAACTGCAGCTGTTAACGTGGCTCAGTGGGTCGCACCTCTAAATGAGGACTTGATCTAAAACCCCATGTCTTGTGCTGCTAATATATTCTATTTATATTTAAGGCTTGAGACAAAACCTGCTGCTACTTTTTCAGATTGAAAGATGTTAAGTCCATTTTGTAACTGCTGTAAAAATTAGGGGCACTGCTTGGAAGCCAAACTCAACTTTTCAACGCTATTTTAAACTCTGTTTTAAAAAGTCGAGGTCACACACCTTGACATTTTCAATTAGTTTTTACTCACTTTCATAACCACAATAAAAGAATACAAAAAAAAAATCAGGACCCCTGCATGGAAGCCAAACCATCTTTTGACACCCTGAGAGCTTTAAAATTCAAGGTCACACATTTCGACAGCTGAATTTTTACATCACAAATTTTGGACAGCTGTAAAAAATCATAATGGTTTGAGAGTCACCTTTGGACTAAAACACTCCTTTAAATTCGGCGGGACAGGCCTGCAACACCTCACCAGATAGGCGTACAGGAGGCATCCTCATTTAATGTCAGAGCTACCTCATCTGGCTCCTCTCAATGTGGAGGAGAAGCTGCTCGTTTCTTGGCACATAATTCAAAACTCGCATATGTCTTGGGCTTGTACATTGTCAGGTCTGAAATTGTAAACCCCATGATGTGACCACTGTTAAAAATGGGAACACCACTTGGAAGCCAAAGTCACCTTTTATACGCCACTTTGAAAATGTGTTAAAACCTGAAACACATGATATTTGGATTTCTTTACACTCAATTTTAGAACCACTGTTAGAAATCAGGACCTAGTGTAATTTTTTTTTTTTTTAAAAACAACCATTCATTTGAACTCCTGACTTTTTAAAAATGTGAGTTCGGGCGGGGACACAAACAAAAAACATGACGTCGCAATGCAAGCCATTCAGCCCTTTGAAACATTCAAGGCTCTCGACCCAAGGACACACTTTGAGAGAGCAGATTTTTTTCGCAACTAGATTTGGGGACATTGAAACCCCAAAAGTTCCTTTGAAACCCTGATTTGGAACCGTGGCATCAGTACTCGGTATTGTGACCCACTGACTGAGGACATGGGGGCTTTGTGATCGAGAGCTGTGTTGGGTCCTTCTCCATTCTGGAGTTTGGAACGCATTTTGTTTCAAGTGTTAAAGATAGGCACACTACTTGAAACGCCAAAATCACTTTTTAAACTCAAAATGATACAACCCCAAAGTCATTTGTTCAGACAGCTGAATAATAAAAACTAATTTCACAGCTAGATTTTGGGACAACTGTAAAATACATTCAAATCTGACTTCTTTCAAACCCAGGTCCCAAATGCAGACAGCTGTGTTTTTCAACTCGTTTTTGAAACAGCTGTCAACAATCGTGACGGCTTGGAGACGAGTCTTTGAGTCCTCCTTTGAAACCTGAATCCATTTGTCACCGCAGCTGTCAATGTGGCTCAGTGGGTGACACCTCTAATTCAACCTCAATATCTTGTGCTGCTAACATATTATACGGAAGACGTGCACTTTACCCTACTTTCCCGTTCCGTGCTGCGCAGAGTGACGTCAAAATGACACAAGGCTTCCAAGCGTGAGTCGAGTAAAAGTCGGCGTGGAAAAGTCCCGCTCGAGGCGCGTTTCAGTGACGTTTTGTTACGTGCCCAGCGGAAACTGGCGTCTAGTTTCGGCTGTGCGCGTCGAGCGGAAAAAGTCACGTGACCAACGAAACTAAACCGAGTTTTCGGGAGTCCGTGGTGAGCGGAAATCGTCACGTGACCAAGTGCAACAAGGGCTCAAAATGGCCGATGACGTGTCACTGGGTAGAAAACAGTGGCGGATGCTGGTCTGTCAAGGAGGGAAGCTCAATTTCGGCCTACATCATAAAATGTGTCCGTTTATTCATACGTGGATTCGACTCTCCGTTCCTTTTCCAAAAAATGAAAGGATGCCTTCACCATAAGATCATTGGCTCATTCGCTGTCAATCAATAACATTCAGCGAGATCATCCAATCATCATGAAGAAAAGCGGAGCTTCTGCACGCCCACTGTCCATAGACTCCCAGAGACCTGAGCGTCCAATGGGCGAGAGAGAGAGAGAGAGAGAGAGAGAGAGAGAGAGAGAGAGAGAGAGAGTATTGTTTATTAATCTTAGGTTATCCATTCATTCATTTGTAGACTCAGAAAGAATTAATCTGGTTTCTTTAATTACTCAGCCACATCGTTCGTTCAGTTCTCCAAAGATAAACAGTTCATTTTCTTAGGCGTAGAAAAAAAAGTAGTGTGTTTCCGGTAACCCGACCGACCGAGAATTTCTACCTGGAAGAAAAACTTTACGGTCTGCATTTTTTCAAACCTTCTACATTTTTGTGCAATAATAATAATAGTACATTTCATTTATAAGCGCCTTTCAAAACACTCAAGGACGCTTTACAATTAAAACAAGAACAATAAAACCACAGACAAAATTATAAATAATAAAAGGAAGATGAATTTAGAGCCTTTACATTGGTGCAAACTCTCGCGATATTCACGTTGCGTCGCTTGCCCTGTCGTCTGTTAACAACGTTGAATCATGGCGGCGCCACAATCTCCAACAGTTTAAACCACGTTTTGTGTGTTGCAGTCGCATGCTCGTACCATAATATTAAGAAAATAGCATCCACTGCTGTATCGAAAAGATTCAACGAGGCGACGGCGGCGGCGGCGATGTTCGAAGTCGGCGCAGGGAAAGGCGGGGGCGGGCGTGGACGGTGGGACGGGCGGGGTGGTGGTACGGCGCGCCGGTCGTTGGCTGGTCGTCTACTCTACCCCCGCCACGAACACCCAGCGCCCGCCTCGCGAGGCCGGGCGACATCACAGACATGAGCCTCGACAGTTGTTAAACGGAGCTATAAACTTTAAGAATTTATTGACGAGACATCAGGAAGTGCCGAAAGACATCAGTGACAGGCTACTTGCACACTTACACGAAGCAGAAGAGAAGGCACGCAAACAAGAGGAGGAAGAGCTGAGACAGAGCATTGAAGCTAGGGATACTGTTTTTGAAAGAAAAATGAGGGAGATAGAGGAAGAAGA